>CM025783.1:15465918-15531386 GCA_014636745.2 Centella asiatica | reverse complement strand
AAAAGTATGATAATTCAAGATTTTCGAGAAATGGGGAAACTCTAGAAAAGAGTAGGAGTGGTGGAATTTTGTTGGTTTCGAAGGACCCGGAGAATATTCGTGAAATGGCTTACAGGGAATTTCGTAATGTGTTAAAGGAAGAGAATGAAGTTTCGGAGGAGGTTTTAGTTAGGGATGTATTGTATGCTTGCCAAGGGATTGATGGGATGTATGTAAAATTTGAGAAGGGTATTGATGGCTATGTTTTGTCGGATTCAGTTAGAGTTCCAAGAGCTACTAGGATTATGGTTCGTAAACTTTGTGAGCTTGGGTGGTTGTTTAGGAAAGTTAAGGGATACATTTCAGAGAGTATGGATAAATTTCCAGCTGAAGATGTTGGGACTGTTGGGCAAGCTTTCTGTTCTGCACTGCAAGATGAGCTTACCGAATATTACAAGTTGTTGGCTGTGCTTGAAGCTCAGTCCATGAATCCCATTCCATTAGTTTCAGATACTGCAACTTCAGGGAATTATCTCTCTCTTAGGAGATTGTCAGTGTGGTTTGCTGAGCCATTTGTGAAGATGAGACTAATGGCTGTCCTTGTTGATAGTTGTAAGAACCTGAAGGGTGGTGCCATGGCTGGGGCAATTCACATGCATGCACAACATGGAGACCCTCTTGTGCATGAGTTCATGAAACGATTACTTCGCCGGGTGTGTTCTCCTCTTTTTGAGATGGTGAGGAGCTGGGTTTTAGAAGGGGAACTGGAAGATTTGTTTGCCGAGTTTTTTGTCTTGGGTCAGCCTGTAAAAGCTGAATCTCTTTGGACAGAAGGTTATCGTCTCCATGCTGCAATGCTGCCTTCTTTTATATCACAGTCTCTTGCTCAACGTATTTTAAGGACCGGAAAATCAATTAATTTTCTTCGTGTTTGTTGTGAGGATCGTAGTTGGGCAGATGCTGCAACAGAAGCTGCAGCTGCTACAGGGACCACAACCAGGAGAGGGGGACTTGGTTATGGTGAAACGGATGCACTTGACTCTTTGGTTACTGCAGCAGCAATGAGAATAGATAAGCATTTGATGGATGTTGTGTACAAGCAGTGCAAGTTCAAAGAGCACTGTCTTGCAATTAAGCGTTATTTACTGCTCGGACAAGGTGATTTTGTTCAGTATCTAATGGATATTGTTGGGCCTGAGCTATCAGAACCCGCTAATAGTATCAGCACATTCAAGCTTGCGGGGTTGTTGGAGACTGCAATCAGATCATCTAATGCGCAGTATGATGATCCTGACATACTTGATAGATTGAAGGTCAAAATGATGCCACACAACACTGGTGATAGGGGGTGGGATGTTTTTTCTTTGGAATATGATGCAAGAGTTCCATTAAATACTGTATTTACAGAATTGGTCATGGGAAAATATCTGAGAATCTTCAATTTCTTGTGGAAGCTTAGAAGGGTGGAGCATGCGCTTCTTGGTGCGTGGAAGACAATGAAACCCAATTCTACTACTCATTTCTTCACAAAGTTGCCACAAGCTGTTAAACTACAGTTAGTGTTGGTATCTAGGCGATGCCAAGTACTTTGGGATGAGATGAATCATTTTATTACAAATTTGCAATATTATATTATGTTTGAAGTCCTGGAGGTTTCATGGTCTAACTTTTCAAATGAAATGGAAGCAGCTAAAGATCTTGATGATCTGCTTGCAGCGCATGATAAGTATCTCCATTCGATTGTTGAGAAGTCTCTTCTTGGAGAGAAGTCACAAGCCCTTTATAAGACCCTATTTGTGCTGTTTGACCTAATATTGCGGTTCCGTTGTCATGCAGATAGGTTATATGAAGGTGTTAATGAGTTGCAAGCACGGTATCATCTTTTATCACCACCATTTATTTATGATAAAATTGTGCAGTAATAACCTGGATTTTTGTCCTGTTTGGTTTCTTTATTACAATTTTATGAATTTCAGAACAGTGGAATCTTCTTTGTCTTCTCGAGACAAGACCAAGAAACGTTCAAATAATAAAACTTCAGAACCTGGTTCATGGCTTGGTGAAGGCAGGAAGGCAATCACACAACGTGCTGGTGAATTTCTTCGAGCTACTGGACAAGATTTAGATGCAATTTCGAAGGAATACTCGTCACTCTTTGAAGGGTTCATTTCTCAGTTGCCTGTGCAGCCGCACATTGATTTGAAGTTCCTTATGTTCCGGCTCGACTTCACAAACTTCTACAGCCGTGCATCCTAGATAGGTATAACACTGTCAAGCGTAGCACCTGGGTTCATGCATCGACATCCCAATTGCCTCCATGCATCTCAAGTTCATCATATCTGGCCGAGATTTGGCCATAGATCATGCATCGGAAATATGATTCATGGACCTACTAACAGTTCATTGCTTCATTTGAGGTATTGAAATTATTTTTTATCCTTCACTTCGATCTGAATCCTTCTTTTAAAATTCTAACCTGTTTAACACCTGCATCTTTGTTTCTCTTTAGGTGAAACTTCTTGTTTTGTTACGAGATTTCCATGGAATTTAAAAGGTACTTCCGTTGCCAAATCATTGTGTTCATACAGAACTAGATGAGTATTATATTTACTGGTCCACTGAATCCTTGGGCTGCTTAGTGACTCTTGTAAGCTTCCAAAGTTTGAGCTATGTACATATGTGGCATAATCTGTTTTCCTCGATATTAAGTTTTTGAGTGTTTAAATTTTCACTTCCTTTCTCGTATTTATTGCCTTGAGCAACTTTTTCGTAACCTTCTACGTATTAAGCTTAAAGGATAATCATTTGGAGTACCGATTGTTCAATCTCACTATCATTCGCCATCTCTTGAATGTATATTATTATACCACTAATTTATGACCAGTGTCAATTATAATTGTCAAAGCAACTAATCTCTATAATTTTTATGTATTTTACAAGCAATATTCCTGTGTTCCTTCATCTCTGCACGTTTGACGTCTCTGCAAGCTCTATATCATCACTATTCTATCAGGAGGTATTGCATCAGTTCTCACCTACTATATTTTTACTAGTTGGTTATCACTTACATTTGTTTATTGCTACCTTCTACTATATGGATTGTACTTGCTATGCCCCCTCTTGCCTTCTGTTCTCTGTATGTATGAATGTTGTAGCAGAATTATAAGTGGTTGGACGGAAGATCTTACTGATTGATCGCCTTGGACTAGGTAGATGGTAATGAGGAGATATATACTTAAAGCATTTGCCTCTAAAGATGGACATCTCATTAATAAACTATAAGCATCTAAATTCTAAGCGGCAGACTTTTGTCATATTGTATCAAAAGTTCAACCTAGTTAAAGTCAAGTGGAGTGCGTCAATCTTCATCAGTTCCTTTTGATTATGTTTAGAAAAAACAAATGCTGAACAATGTTAGACTTGCGTAGCCTTGGTCTTTGAAGAGAATGAACAATGTTAGTCTGGTAAGACATTAAGCATGAGGGCTTTTAAAGTAATTTTGTTACATAATCACTAGCATATGTTGCAACTAATATACATATGTGAAACATAGGCAATAAACGTTAGTTGAAGCGTAAACGTTGAGGTAGCATCGTAGAAACTAAACAAAAGCAATCATAGAATTAACCTCATACGTAATCACTAGCATATTTTAAAATCCAAAAACAGAAGGTAATCATGCGTGTAATAAAATCAGCCTGACAATGTATACTTCTTCCCTGTGAATGGCTGGAACTTCTGCACTTCTTCAACCAAGACGGCGGTTGGTGATTTCTTTGCAGGGGAGCTACTATCATCATCTTTACTGAACACAATTTTCCCAGGACGTTTTCTTGATGTAGCTTCTACCATCTTTGCCACTTCCCCTGCAGCAGATGATTCCTTTTCCACTTCTTTTGCCATTGCTGGCTTTCCATCCAATCGCCTAGCAATACCACTGAAAGGCTTGAAATTTCCTTCTTTTGAATCCACGCCTTGTTCACTAACCTTCCCTTTCTGTTTAATCTCCTCTACACCCTGTTTACTAACCTCCACTTTCTGTTTAATCTCCGGTTCTTTGTAATCCAGAGGCTGCGCAAAGTCAACTTCACAATCCGTCTCAAACAAAGATACTGCATGGCTTGGCTTAGCATCTATAATATCGACATGGTAGCTTTTGTTCTCATGATTGATCATAATGGTATCTCCGACAGATAGACAAGAAAAGTCTTTTAGAACCCTCTCAAGAACAGATTTCGGATCCAAAAGACTCGCTATAAACTTCACACTGTGGGGTTGTATCTTCATATATGTACCTTTCGGAAGGCTGACGTCTTCAACACAAACAAGCTGCCCCTCCACAAGCTTCATATTGTCCATCATCCATTTTGGAACATAAACGTGACCTTCCTCAGCACTAAACTCCAAAACCCCACAATGAGAAACATGGCCTAAGAGAGTGTTGCTGATCCTGAAAAGCATTGGGTACTCGAGTTTTGAGCCCATGGACATGAGAGTTTCGAGTGCAGAAGCAGGCATTATGATTTTATTTCCATCTTCGAGGTGAGATTTGTTAATGTGCGACAGAGGATAGCAGAGGAAATCCTTGGTGAACGATACATAATCTTCTTCATTTTCTGGGGAATCGTACGTGGGTTCATCTTCCTCTTCCACACAATCCCAGTTATCATCAGAAGATTGATCTTCTGTGTCTTGGTCTTCAGAAGCTTGATCATTCTCCGACTCATATTTTTCTTCCATGACCTCCACATTCTTATGGGAAGATTGATCTTCTTTGTCTTGATTTTCAGATGTTTGACCCATGGAGAATGTGATTAATAAGCTTTTGAAATTGAATGAATTTTTTTATGTATCAAAAAGTTTGTACTCCTGTTTATAAGGGTTGTGACAACAGACGATACAAAAAGTTGGTACAGCAACTTCAAGTTTTGTAAAGTACTTGTGTATGTGTAAATGTCGTGAAGATCCTAGGAACCTATATATAGGAAACCTAAATCCAACGTCGAGTAGGTGATGGAAATTGTTTGTATTGAATCCTAATAGAATTAGTAATTGGATTTTTTATGATTCCATTTCTTTATTTGTTTGGATTAGTGCCTCAAGTCGGTTGCCAGCATGATATTAAGGAAACCTGATCGGTATTCGTATTCGTCATGTATATCTTTTAAATGAATTAATTTTGATTTATATTCTAAAATAAATGGCATGACGAATTTTTAGAACGTTCACACGTCTTATCTCTAACGTGTTTCTTCTTCAATTTTCGAATTAAGTTACAAATTTGACTTGTGACATGTAGGTGAAATACAATTTAGAATAAAACTATTATAAATAAATAAAGTCTCATAATATTTGAAAACGGAAAAAAAGAACTACGTATTTATTTATAGTACGCTTGTAATAATACTTTGATAAAGTTGATTAGAGTTTTTGTGTTATTTTTAAATTTTTGACAAAAATTAATATTGTTTATTTAATTGAGAATTATATTTAAATAATATTTTTTTTATTAATTTGTTATAAATGTATAATTAATAATAAAAAGATTGTAACACCAAATTATGATTATCTGGGGTTAAACAAAGTCTCAGTCTTCGATTGCAACTACGATATGTGATTTGGAGAAAACCGAGGCATCTCTGGTGAAAGTGGTATGTCACTAAGGCTATGTCCGGAGTTTTTAAGTAAGAGAAAAGGAAAGAAGAGAAAAGATGAGAAGTGAAGAGGAGAAATGTTGAAAATTTTCATTCCTTCTATTTCTTTCTGAAAGTGGGAAGAAATTTTTATAAATGGTATACCTATAGATTTTCTTTTCAAATCCCTCATTTTCTCTCCTTAAAAAACTCAAAAATAACCTAAAGATCTTCCTTTTCTTTCATTTAAAAAAAATTGAAAGACAAGTTAATGTTCTTCTCCCTCTAGGGATTCAATGAATTCTTGAAAGCGGTATGGAGTATTAGGTTCCGTTTTTTTCATGAAAAATGATTTTTTGAAAAATATTTTCTATATTTTCTGTTATTTGTCAGAAAAAAATATTTTTCGTTGTTTATTACGTCTACGAAAAATGAAAAGATAGGAAAACGTTTTACTTTTTCTTTGTAGTTCCTTAAGATTTTTTGAAAAATAACTTACAGAATTTAAAAAGAAAAAATATTTTTTGAAGAAATTGATGGAGTTATTTATCACTATATATACTTAATAATAATAATAACATAATAGTAATAATTATATAAAATAACATAATAACAATAAATAATATAAATTTATATTAACTAAATAAAATTTATATAATAATAATGAAATATTTAATGTAAATTAAAACAAACCAAATATGCTAATAGTAAATATAGAAAAAATAATTGCAATAATAACATAAAAACAAATAAATAAAAGAAGTAAATATAATAAGATAAATAGTAATTATAAGAAATAATAGTTTCAAATTTTAATCATGATCATGATAAATAATGAATTATCTCATAACAGTAACAATAATAAAAAGATTAATAACATAAAAAATTTAATTTATTATAAATAAATAATATAACAAAAATAAATAAGATAATAATATAATATTGTAGCAAAATAAGGATATATATAATTATATTGAAAGGATGATCATCATCAATCATTATAATAATATAATAATAGTAACAAAATAAACAATCAAATTTTAAGTATTCTTCTCATGTTATTAAATATTTTCTCAAAAAAATATTTCCTCAGAAAATGCTTTCTCAAATATATTTTTAAAAAATAATTTTCTTAAAACAAACGGAATCTAAATTCCTCTCGGGAAATTTTCGTGAAACTGACCTGTTAAAAACATAAGCAAAGATGAGCAAAATTTGTTATATCGGTTAGTTCGGTGTTGTAATGTGTGTCAAATATGACTACTCACTATGGCATTAATCGAAAAAAAATATAACCTGGCTCAAATAATTACTCATTCCATTCTAAAATTATAAATATATTTTAATTTATACAAAATAGAAGTAAAAGTTTCTAGATTTAAAATTTTTAAAGCAAAATATTATATAATACTTTTAATATTTTAACAAATTTATATTGAAAATTAAATTATAAAACTTGTAAATAATATTATACTAAAAGAAAAATGTACGTAGGGTGGCGAAAATTTGACAGACTAGTCGCTAGCTCTAGGCTTCTCAAACTTGTGACCGATTGTTTTTCGACCATAACATGTTGACTCGAGCTTATCAAATTGCCATCAAAACCCAAGTTACAGCACCGAACAATTTTGATAAAAATTGAAGAAAAAGTGAACTGTAGCAGTATTTTTATTTTAAAATTAGTTTAATAATTGTGAACAGTAAACTTTTAAATTTATACTATCATTATTCACAATTATAATATTATTTTATCTTATTTTGTACTATTCTATAATCCTAATTTACTAAATATATCAATATATATATATATATGTATGTATGTAGGTGGATGATTCATAGTTTACATTAGTTATAAGAGACTCATAACTAACGTAAGAAACACCATTGAATCAACCATCTAACAGTTATAAAAAAAAATCTTTTTCTGTATTCACCACTATTAGTGGCACAAATAAAATATTTAAAAATTTTAAGTATAAATCACGCTTCTAATAGGGAGTGGATATATTTGAAATTAACTCATTCACGCCTCTAATAGAGGCGTGGTCTCTTACTTTAGTAAATGCACGAAACAGTTTAATTCTACAAGTGAGAATTGATTCCATCACAAACCAGCTCAACAAGTGGGAATTGATTCCATCACAAAATAGTTCAGCTCATAAAGGCACGACTCTAATAGAGGCGTGGTCAGTACCCATGTTAACTAGTCTCTAATACGTTAATAAAAGAGGTGTGGTCTAGTCAAATCTCTAATAAGGAATAAAGGCACTGGTCTGGTCAGATCTGGTCATTACTCGTGAAGGAGGCGTTGAAAATTAGAATTGCGCCTCTATTAGACGCGTGGTCAGTATCACAGTTATTAGTACACAAAACTACTAATTTTTTTTCATCTTCTTCCTTTTCTTTTCTTCTTTGTTTCAACCCTCTATTTCTCTATTTCAACTCTCTTTTCTTCTCTTCTTTTTGCACATCATTCTCAGATTAAAATGGATAATATTCATAATAAATCGGGTCTTTATGATGCTAGTGTTCTAAATAAACTAATCACATATCTACTCGAATATGAAATTATCAAGAGCTTCCGACTATTTGTTGTATTCAACAGACCAATGATACGTATAATGAGTGATGTCAATATTTAAAACTTGAGCAGAATAAATTGTTGGAGCACTTTAAATTTAGCGTATTTGCCAAATCAAGTATATTACGAGATACGATGTAACATTGGTATCGGCTTTGATTGAGCGTTGGAGAAGTTGAGACCAACACATTTCACTTAAATTGAGAGAAGGTAATAATTACTTTGGAAGATATTTATTTTATTACAAAGTTACCTATTGTATGAATACCTCTCACATGTGCTCCTATGAAATCCCCGTAAAAAGAATTTGCACCCCGCAAAAGGAATTTGCACAAGAGTGGCGGAAAATGAGATATGATGGTGGCATATCTTACAAAAAAGGAACAAATCCAACTTATACCTGGTTATTTGATATATTTAGATATTATCTAGAAAACTCTGATCCCGCTACTATTTGGTTATGTATGAGGTCTTATATATTGTGGTTGTGCGGTACAATTCTCTTTCCACAAATTAGCAAAGATTTCGTACATCCAAAATATATAACTTTTATGGAGAATATTGTTGAGGTTAAAAATTATTCTTGGGGATCTGTCGTACTAGCATACTTATATAGAGGATTGTATGTGTTCAATTGGAGTGTCCAATTTTTATGGATTTGCAACCTTACTACAAGTGTATGTTATAAATAATTTATTTTTTATTACATTATATTATATTACTACATAATATTGCAATTATGCCTTACAATTCATTTTATTACTTTCACTACATGTATGGGCATATGAGAGAATGAAACTTGGTTGGCCTATATCTTGGCCAAATACAAAACATGTCTTTGCAATGATTCTTGCATATGCATTCAATAAGGATCACTCATTTTTAGGATGAAGGCCAAGCGAGTCTCTACAGTACAACATAATATTCTATCGGGAAGAACTTGATATCCAACAATCTAATGTTGTAAAAATGCGTTCATATGAGTGGTGAGATGACCATATCAGTTTTCTTGCCTCTTGAGATTTGGCCACAAATTCTTCAAGGCATGTATTACAATTCACATATTCATCAAAAAAAATTATTCATTGACTCACTCCTCCCGATGGTTGTCATAAATGCAGCAAAATACTTCTTCGAGTTTGCCTTTATCCATTTTACTTTGATTGCATATATTGATTTGAGTCACTAGTGATCATGTAAGACGTATGCATCCATCATCTCATCCCATTGAGATTCAAACTCATCCAAAGTCACATAATAAATACATCTATTAAAATTAAGAAAGAATGTAGGATTATTTTCATAAATCCTATGCAATTTTTCAAGAAAAAATTGATTTATATGTTAACGACATAAAATATGATGTGCATTGGGGAATACCTTTACAATCGCATTTGACATTGTTTTGTCCAGATCAATGATGATTGTAAGAGGTGTTTTGTAATTCATTATTTCTAGTCATGTTTCCATAACTCATACAAACGTATCTTCAGTCTCATCTCTTAGCATTGTAAAACCAAACAAAATCGACTAATAGCGATGATTAACCTCTGTAAATGGAGCAAAAGACATCTTGTACCTATTTGTCCTGTACGTAATATCAAACGTCACAACATCACTGAAATTGTTGTATACAATTATACTTCTAAACTCGATCCACATAATACAAGATAAATGATTTTCTTCAACTTTGATGCAATAAAAGAATCGGCCTAAACTATTCACTTCAAGACTTCTTAATGTACGCAATGTCACTACCATATCATCCGATTCATTCGAAGAACTTGAAAATCCTCTAATCACATTTCTTATTTTCCAATCACAAAACTCAACATTTTCTCGACTACTATAACATTTCTTAAAAACAACCATAAAGTCTGTTGGACCCACTCCCCTGCCATTGAACAAATCTATCATGTCTCTAGCCACCGAAGTAATTTTTCGATAAGTTTCTATAAATTTTATCTTACTTGGGCTAACTAGTTCATAATTGTGATTCAATTCAAGTACCGATACTCTCCATTTATCAATACTTTTATCATGAATAACGTACATGCTAGCCTTGTACATACAACGATTGACAAAATCTTTTTGTTATTTGCCCTTTTTTACTTGAACATTTTTATCTCCAATATTTGTACGTTCTATAAGAGTTTTTATTTTATTGCAAGTAAAAAGTCTAGAACAAATATTTGTTGTATAAGAAGTTTTAATTTTTATCTCAAAACTATTTTTTGCAGTATATCTTTTGTAAAAAAAGGTTTAGTTTCATCAACTGAATTAAAAATTTAACCTAAAAATGGTATAATGTCTTATTCCTCATTAACATTTGTATTATTAAAGTTATTTTGCTAATCATTTTGTTCTTTTTCCTCATCAAAATTGTTTTGTTGCTCATTTCGTTGAGATTGTGAACTACTTTTAATATTATAATTACCCTATCTAGTTATAGATGCAAAATATAATTCAATGTTAAAATTAAAGGAAGACATCGAAAAAACGTACCAAGATAAAAAAGATAGCTCAGACTATGCAAGACAAGAAAAAATTCAGACGAAATAAGAAAATGCGAGAAGATAGAGTTTTCTAAAATCTGAAAAAACCCTAACACTGACTAATAGTAGAGGGTAAATTGTTTTTTCAATCCACGTCATTCGTTTTCATACACGCCACTATTAATGATGTGGGTGCCTCTAATAGTAGGCGTGTAGGAAAATTTGTTTTTTTTTCTTTAACCATTTAATATAAAAAAGTAATATTTTATTTATATATAAATCGTTAAATCATATGATTGATTCTTACATTAGTACAAAATATTATTGTATCTGCTATTATAGTTTATTTATTATATAAATATTATATTATATTATAATTATTATAATAAATATTATATTATATTACAGTTATTATATATACATTTATTATATAGTATGTCATATATGATATATTAATATATTATAACATATGGCAAATACATAATATATTAAATTTAAAAATATTATTTAGATATATTAATATTATATGCTATAATATATTAAAATATGATTTATAAAATACATTAATATATTATCTATTAATTATAGAAATAAAGAAGTAACAAATGTAAATAATAATAATTTAAAATATTGTTATTTTATTATGATATACTATATTTGAGAGAAATTGATGTAAATAAAATAAATAGAGAATTTATATACGTATAAAAAATTATATTTTATTTGCAAACAACTCAGTTCATTTATTTGTTTTCATATATGTGTCAGGTGTATCATATATTGGTTGAATATAAATATAAGACCCGATATTCTACTGAGAAATACTAATACAGTAGCATATTTGGCTTCTTTTTTAAAAACTCTAGTCTCTATGGAATACCAAACTTGGAGTGTGAATTTGTTAGAGAGAGAGTATATGCCATTTCTCTAAAATTCTTCCCAAATACTACCGGGGAAAAAAAAGAGACAAAAAGTAAAGGCACGATAAAGAAAAGAAAAGGACAAAATGGCCATTTTCTCATTGGACAAGCTACCGAGTATAGGCGACTGCTATTCTACTACTTACTGCTCTCAAACGGGTCCAAAACGAGTGGCTAACAGTCGAATATATATATATATATATATATATATATATAAGTAAAAGGATACACTTTCTTATATACAACTAAACACACAAATACTTTTTTAAGTCTTTTTTAATATTCAATTCTACCAATTAAAAAGCATAAAAAAGATAATGGAGTATTTAAATTTTCATATAAGCATGCAAAATAAAAAATAGATTTGTCAGTCATGCTTTGGATGCTTATAATAAGGATGTTATACATCATTTTTTAATATTAAAATTTAAACATTCTCTCATTTTTTTTATGTTCATTTTATTTGTACGGTTGAATTTAATAAAAAAACTTAAAGAATTGTGTGTGTATAACAACTCTTATATATATATAAGAAAAACAGAAAATAGGTCACATCTTATTGTTTAAAAATATACTGCAGTAGTTTCTTCTTATATTTTGCAAAGTTTTCATGAAATCTAACGTATGAATGGATGGAGTATTCAAAAACACGAATATGTACAAAATTTCATAATTTTTCGTGATACGTAGAATATTTTTTATAACTATATAAAATTATATGCACATCATATAAACTTATAAAATTGTGTATACTCTATTACTTTTTAAAATTATTTTAATCTGTACGGTTCGATTTTTCAAAAACATAATAAAATATAAGAAATATTACTATAATCCAAAATTAAAAAATAGTTTACAATCTATTTTCTGAAATCTCATATATATATATATATATATATATATATTCATTTGAATTTATGGAGAGATGGACTTATTAGTACCATCAAATATTCCTCCTTGGATGCCATAGTCCAACTTGGAGTTCCAAAACCTGTGGGGTGACTATATCATATACAAATAAAAACACGAATAAACTCCTATTAATATTAATAATTAATAATTTAAATAAAATACTCCAATAACGAAAAAAAACAAATATCCTACAAAACCACTAGTATAAAAGTGAAAGCAATGTAGGCCAAAGCTCGGGCAGGCCAGGAGAGAGAAAATAAGTAGACAAAGAAAAACAGAGATAAAATTTGAGGCGGAGCACACGCGCCGCGATGACTGTCGACGCGCCAAACACTCACTGGAACGGCTATCCTCCGCCAAATCCGCCGCCGACCGACCGTCCGGTCCGTCTCTATGCGGACGGAATCTATGATCTCTTCCATTTTGGCCACGCTCGATCCCTGGAGCAAGCCAAAAAGTCGTTTCCAAACACTTACTTGCTCGTCGGCTGTTGCAACGACGAGATCACCCACAAGTTCAAAGGAAAGACCGTGATGACCGAATCTGAGCGATACGAATCGCTCCGGCACTGCAAATGGGTGGACGAAGTGATTCCCGATGCGCCTTGGGTGTTGACTCAGGAGTTTCTAGATAAGCATGAGATCGACTATGTGGCGCACGATTCGCTTCCTTATGCTGATGCTAGTGGTGCTGCGACTGATGTTTATGATTTCGTGAAATCGGTTGGGAAGTTTTGGGAGACAAAGAGGACTGAAGGGATTTCGACTTCGGATCTAATAATGAGAATAATTAAGGATTATAATGAATATGTGATTCGGAATTTGAATCGGGGGTATTCGAGGAAAGAGCTTGGAGTGAGTTATGTGAAGGAAAAGAGGTTGAGGGTGAACATGAGGTTGCAGAAGATTCAGGAAAAGGTGAAGGAGCAACAGGAGAAAGTTGGGGTGAAGATTCAGACGGTGAAGATGCATCGGAATCAATGGGTGGAGAATGCGGATCGGTGGGTTGCTGGATTTCTGGAGATGTTTGAGGAGAGGTGTCATAAGATGGGGACGGCGATTCGGGATCGGATGTTGGAAAGGTTGAGGAAGCAGCAGAGTTTGCTGATCAATGGGAGGAGAGATGGTGGTGATGACGAAGATGAAGAGGATTATGATGATGATGATGGGGTTTTAGAATACTATGAAGATGAATCATCCAGTGAAGAAGATACAAAGAAACGAATCCTCTTTTTTATGTGAATTGTGCGTGATTTGAAATTTCAGTAATTGTGGAATAGATTCAATAGTTGATTTTGAGTGTGGTGGTTCTGTTATGAACTCAGGTTGTTGCTCTTATATGTTTCTTTTTACTTGTGTTCTTGTTTTGGCATGTAATTTAGGTCTACTCAATTTATATCAAATGCAATCAAGAGGTGTTTTGGTACCTATGCAATACTTGCAAGTCCGCATTCTACGAGTATCGTAACCATGTTCAGAACAGAAATATGACCAGATTTTGATTGTTGTTGTCTCGATCTAAACTTAAGGTTGTTACTTTTTGTTGAGATTGTTTAATATTTGTCCCTGATTTAAGATTAATCAATTTTAATCAAACGCAATCAAGCAGTGCTTTGGTCTCTGTGCAATATATATAATTCAGAGGACGATCTTACACTCTTCGCTTCATCATTGTAACCGCGTAAAACTACAATCATATGATATGAGACTAAGCTTGCGTTTGTATCACCAAGTATTTATATTCTTCGGATCTAGAATTTATTAAATCAGTTCAACATTTATGTCAGAATCTCAGTACAAAATAAAAATTTATTATTTGTTTGATATTTTACTTTAAATATATGAATTAATTTATTTTATTATTTTATCAAAAAAATAAAAATCTTGACTCATTCAATTTCATTTTAGTGGTTCACCGATTCAAATAATTGAGCCTATTAAAAGTTAAGTAATAGATTAAATAAATAGTCTGAATGATGCAACATCTAAACACGTTTAAATCTTAAGTCTGTTACGAGGTATTAAGAGCTAAGCAATCATGGCTCATAACTATTAAGACTCATACCATTCATGAACCTGTTTTGCTGTAAAACAAACAAATACTAGAGCTCAGAAGCTGAGGAAAACAATTTATTGCGGAAAGAAACAAATCCAGACCTTTTGTATGGACTGGATGCATGATAAATCACCTTCCACATTAGGTGGTAATTTAATTTTACATATCTTTGGAAACGCATGTATAGTACTTTCCTAGAGCCCAAAAGACTAAAGGCTGTATAAGTTGTCAAAATGTAAGCGTAGTTTATGATTAGAACATCAATGTCACATTATGTACAGTTGCAAAATAGAGCAAGAGATGAATGAAAAGGAGGGGAGGAAAACAAGAAACCAAAATCTATATTTTGTTGCATCCTTCCTTTAATCTCCCAACCCCTGTTTCTGTCCGTTCCATTCATCCCCAGGAATATTTGCATGACATTCAATCAAACATTAAGGTGGTCTAAGTGTGTTTTTAGGAGCACTTATCCATGAAGTTCCTGCAATTGCAAATCTCCACAGTGCACTTATATGCTCAGGTGATGCATAATCGATGCCAACCCGAGGTCCAACCAGTATCTTTTTTGGTTCTGGTCCGTCTAAGACTTCTAAACCACCTGAGTACAAATTAAAAAGAATATGGAGCAGTAAGAAGTTCAGTCGACTCCTACAATAAGCATTATTACTTACAACAATAACAAAGTGATAACTAGAACCTACCAGGGGTGAAAAGAGGATGGTTGGACCATTCTGTGGAAATTCCCAGTGCTTGACCAATCTAGGGAAGAAAAAAATATTGAGTTAAAATAGGTCCAGGTACTTCAGTACTTGTAACCTCTTCTTCTCTCTCTTCCACTTGTTTCTGGTTTCCATCCTTTGTATACTTGAGTTGAATTATATAATATCATTTTAAAATGTTACTTATTTTTTGAAAAGAAAGATGAATCTGGAATATAGAGAGTTGACATCAAGTTGGCAACTGGGATTTCTTTAAACATAGGCAACTCAACAATTTTTAATGTCCTGTTTCACCTGTAGATCTCTATTATGTATTACTTAATCTGTTCCCAAATTGGAGATAGACTTCATCATTCCAAAATTGAAGTACATTTTCAAGTTTTGACAATAAGTGAGTTTAAGTTCCTAATGTGCCATTACTTGCATAGACAATTGAGTGCAATCATACCAGAGAAGTTAGTTGAATACATAGGATCCTTGTTCATAGACATCCTAAATATAGTCATGTACCTTTGACGGTTTTATTTTTATACTTGAAACAAGTAGAGAAACTAAACAATAAGAAAATAGCAACAGCAATTTGAAACTCATTGGATAAAAATATAAGTGTATCAATACAAAACTAAGCAAAGAATATATATTGAGTCTAAGAATTACGTCACCGGGCAAGTCAACCAACCTTCCCAGGTCCTGTAAGTAGAACAGGTTTCTCTGTTTTCAAGCCTCGACGTCGCTGTATTGTGTCCAACCCTATTTGTCCAACAAAAACAGAGACAAAGTATATTTAGATATTTAGAGGAATCAACTCAAAGAGAAACTATATGAGTCTCGATGGTGGGCACATATATGTGATATGGAATTACAAAATTCATATCCCTAAACAGATTTATGGCTCTTTTCCATGCCAATTTTCCACTTAAAATATGCAGTCACTGAGTAACATAATACCCAACGATATGGGTTCCATATATCCCATCCACCAGTGTACCCAACAAGTAACCATGCTAAATCAAGACGAAAAGCCTTCTATTTGCCATTTTTCCCCTGCCACCATAAGCGGAGAGAGGACTATCTCCAATTTATTTTGCCAAACAGTGACCAGCATTAGTTTCAAGGCAAAATCTTGATAAGTATTTAACTCCATATAATGTATCTGCGATCTACAGTTTCAAAGTCTTAATGTACTGAAAATAAAAATCAAACAATGTCTGATATAAAGAGCATAACTCCGATTTCCCTCAAACACAATACTTGGGAAATGATGATTATTGAAGTGATTGTTATCAATTACATGTTCTTCAGATGAATAATAATTGGAAGAGGAAGGGAACCTATGATAGATATTCAGCACTACATTTGTGGCAAGCCAGGAAGGGCAGTTATTTTCAAACCATAAGGTGAACAAAATCCAAGACATTCTTTCACTACTAGACAATAACTACAAGTACATGAGTAACTACCACTAACAGGAGCGCAGGAACGAACTAAGACTGCTGATCCAACTCCTTCTTCGTCTGCCACGATATTCAGCATACTGTGTAGACCGTAGCAGAGGTAAACATATGCATGTCCGCCAGCTCCAAACTAGCACCAAAGTTAGTCATTCATTAGAAAAAAACCATAACAATAACACACTTGGGGTAGTGTCAGATTAAGCATACGTATTTATACCATCCTAAATTTGTAAGAGGAAATCTTTTACATTTAGTAGGCATTCATTACACCAGGAATGTAAAAAGCCATAATGTCCTTAATGCAAGTGTTGATGGAATATTGAAACCTAAGTTCATTAAGACAGAAGAATGCTGATACAAGGAGAGTTACTGACTGTCATCCTAAGGACCGTTCTTAAGAAAATTAAAAATTAAAAAAAAATTAAAAAGATATAGAAAGATTCTATTTCCACAAGCTTAGGTCTCAGCAACACCCAAGCCTTCCTGACATGCACAAGAAGTTGGCTATTGATCACTAAGCACAGTCATCTCGATTTTCAATAGTCATATATAAGCATTTATTTTTAAATTTAACTCGTCAACCGAAAACAAGCACCAATCAGCCTCTCGAATAGTATAAATACAATAATGAAACTCATGAGTAAAAAGTCTCACAAGCGTAGTTTTATGGAATGTGGCAGTGAAGTAATCCAAATATCTCTCATACACAAACAAGCAACAAAATCTAATTACAAGGAAAAAAGTATTTATCTGTCAGTATTGTAGAATGTAGAGAGTTCGCAATTTTGCATCACTTTATAGATAGTCCTTAAAGAAAGTGATGCATGACATGCAGAGAAGAAAAAGAAATGAGAAAATCAGCACAAATATGTAGACAAAGGGTGTAAAGACAAAATGAGATATAGCAGACAACATAGATGATGTATTTCTTTATCAACTTTATCGAACTGCATAGTGTACTGACAATGATGAAACAAAAAAAGGCATGAAATTGCCAATTATATTTTTAGCATGAGATATCCAAATTTCACAACAAAGGCTTTCTGGACATTGCACACCAGCAGATTATGATAGGACTCATGGAGTGAGTAACTTTTATTGATTCAGAATTGTTGATTATTAAAAGAGAAAGAAACAGAATATCTTTTATAGCCTAAAAATCACAACAGAAGGTAAGGCCAAGGAGCATCAGAAGAAATTAATGGTAGTTAGGTTAAAATATTGATAGTTACTATCAGAATAGTATCTAGCCACTAGCTAAGATGGTCACAACTATTCTTCACATAAAAGAGGTTTGAGTTTCAACCTTACAGGCTACATATAAGTAGCTCATAAGGTAGCGGTGATTGGTGTGTGAATGGGGGCGCGAGTTCTAAGCAGTGACCTCCCATGTAACCAAATACTAGAATAGTACTCCAGAAACAGCTAGTATATGGGGGAATTTTTAACTTTATGCTGTCATGACAAGTATTAGAACAATATATTAGGAAACAAGTTTTGTAAATGAGAAGGTATGTATTATGAGAAAGGTTCTTGAACAAATATTCTTTATGTTAGTCCATCTTTATCTCTCTATTCTCTATCTCTTCTTATCTTCTTCCCTAATTTCTATCCTTTTCATTTCAGTAAAAGTGTTTCCCATGTTGGTAAATTTGAAATAGGTTTGACTCTGAATTTTACATATTGCTACATGCCTACCTGATATGAAGTTTCCCGTGTTTCGCACTCTTGATCGAGGCAGTATCGTACCTTCATAACATGTTGAAGGTGTAGATGACATAATTCAACAAAGTCATGCAGTTGTTCAATGATTCCCCAAATTCCAAATGTTCCTAATATGAAGTTTCTGTCCTAAAATAAAATTCAATGGGCTACTAATTACATAAAAACCATACAGTAAGAGGGGTACTAATTACCCAAAAACAGTGTTATTGTCAAGTACACAAAACTAGGTAGCTATTGTGGGTACTTCAATATCGAAAAAGGTCACCATGGCGTTCCTAAGACAGGATTCATATTCTAAAAAATTAAATAAATTAAGCGCACACAAACACATACACTCTCATACTTGATCTACATAAGATTTCAGACGGTGCCGATATAACCCATGCAGTGCAATTTTAAACGAACATGTGCAATGTATAATGAGTGAACCAGTCCAGATTGTGAAATTGCAAAAGCATGGAATATGTCCCAATGTAAATTAGCATAAAAGCATAGAAATATGTCACATTTAAAAATTAGCACAAAAACATGGAACATGGTCACATTTGAAAGTGCATAAAAGAATGGGATATGCCCCATTTACATTAGCATAAAACTTGGAACAAGTCACATTTATATAGCACAAAAGCATGGAATATGTCACATTTAAATTAGCACAAATTCGATAACAATGATAGCCAGCAATATATCTCACGATTGGGGCAGTTCTTGGTGTGATGCCGAATCGACCATGACAAGCAGAATCCATTGACCTATAAGCTTCAACCTGTGATATAATTACATCATGTAAGCATTTATTTCACATCCAAAACAAAATTGAAGCACAAAAGTTGAGAAATTAGTACTACCTCCGTACAAAAAAAAAAACATTTAAAAATAAAATTTGTTGAAAAACCGAGAAAACAACATTTGCATAATTTTTTTATTAAAATATTATATTTTCTCAAATTTGTCATTATAATTTTTTAATTTACGCATTCATAACAAATTTAATAAGAAAACTTATTATTTGTATATTTAATTTTCAGTCTAACTAGCAAGAATAATATTTGTCAAAAATTTAAATTTTACTATTTTTTAGAAGGGATGGAGTATTAATTACAGCCAAGTACCTCCGTAATCTGAAGAACAACATCATCTCTGCGGAGGTACTTTCCCAGTAATCGAGGTGCAAGCTCCAGTGCGTCGATTCGGTAGAAGTCGGGACTCAGTAAAAACATGGTCAGTGCTTTCTCCTCCAAATTACTGTTGAATGAAGGTGGAGGAGTTGATGGTGGTTGTTCTTGTTCTTCATTCTGATGATGATCGGGTTCGGGTTTGGGTTTGGGTTTGGGTTTGGCCTTAACAATGGTTATGGATTTGGGGTTTGTGGCAATGGCGGTGGTTTGCACTGGTCTGGTTTCTCGTTTGAGACGTTGGTTTCTCCTCATCTTGTTCATCGCAGAACAATGAGGGAAGGTAATAATTGATTGAAGAGAAATGTTTGCAATTGATGCACTACAAGCCTACAATATACTGTAGGGAGTACAAAGTTCACACTAATTTACATCGAAATTTTGTTTAAGTTGACCTTAATTTAAGAATTTGTTGCTTTCTTAGAAAATAAATTTTTTTAACTCCCCACGTACTTCCTCCCTTCCCAATTAATTGTTACTTACGAAATTTTTCTCGTGAAAATTAACTTACATTTGATTAAATATTTTTACTATTTTATAAATACATATATGACAAAATTATTATAATAAGAAAATACATATAATTTACAATAATTTTTTATTTTTATAAATTTATAATAATAAATATACGTGTATAATTTTAAAGTAAAAAATAGTCAAATTAATCAATACAAATTTTTAAATGACAAATATTGAGGAACGAAAGGAGTAGTAAATTTAGACCAAATGTAAAAACAAAAGTATTCATGATATTCTAAGTAAATCCTTTTTATCAAATTTTTTAATAAGATATTCAACTCAATTTCAAAATAATTTTATGTTATTCTAAAATTTTTGTTCATATAAATCCAAAAAATACTTGATTCGGACATTTTTTTAATTGAATAATTACTCGTTACTCTAAAAGTACTCGTAAATTTGAAAATATTTAATTTAGTTGAGCTACTTGTGAACATCTCGATAAGTTTTCGAATTGAATTCAATCATAACCTCCCATGTTCGATAATCACCAATTCGACTCATATTCGATAATTTTCTTAACGAATCAAGCTCAAACGAATAATAGTTGACTCGATTGTAGTTGTAATAACATTCAAAAGTGCTGTTCTTTTCGGTGATTGTTTTTTGATAACAATAAGCTTAGAATAGAACAGAAAGCAATGGGATACAGCTCTTCGAGCAGCTTTGGCTCAGTCATGCGCCTCAGCCACTCTCGAGCGATGAACATACACAAGCTTACAATGACTAAAAGCAGCCCTACCAATCTAATATCCTTAACTAAGTTAGCATAGCTAGCTAAAAGTTCAGAGTGGACACAAGAGCTAGCATGCCATTTGGCCTTCGATTGAGTTGCCATTGCCAATATCCTGGAGGCCTGAATTTTTCCCTGCTCCTGAAACATGAAACTGATGGTTAGTTTTTATGTTTCTCAACTGGGAATTAAGACTTCCCATCCTAGAGCAATCAGCAGCAAGAATGAAGACATCACTGGGGCATGGAATAGGTTTCTTCCCCTCGAAAATATGAATATGAATAGTCCTACATTTCCAAATGTACCAAAGAGTAGCATAGGAACATCTGGGGAGCCTTTAATTGCCTTAATCTTAGCCAAGAGGTCAAAGATATTAGATAAACTAGAAGAATGCAAACCCAGAACTGCAAACCAAGCTGATCTTGCAAAATTACAATGGAGAAAAAGATAGAGAGTTGAACTTTCAAGATTTGAATTATCCTCTGACCGAACCCATTTAAGCTTTTATCCCCCAATAGCCAGACCATTGTTCGAAACTCTCCAGATGCACTCTAGGAGGGCACTTAATTTTCCAAATGAACTTCATCAAGAGACTCTTGATTTGATTTCCTCTCCATCTTCTTCTAGTGATACTCTTTACGCAAGTCTTGTGTTTGAATGGAGGTCAATTTGAGAGAGTGGCGAGAGAATAAAAAATTAGGGGGCGGATGCCATGAGTAAAGGGGTAGCACATCAACAATTTTTATTGGATTTAATTGCCTCAGTTACTGCTCTCCTTTTTAATCAATCTTTCTTTTGGAAAGCTATATAAATCTTCTATAGGGATACTGAGCTGCAACACCTGTGTAATATACCAACATGTATAATCTTTGTGACTATTTTGAGTTATAGGTAATTTTTATGATTTCCTTGTACCTCTTTTAATGTAGTAATGTATTTTTTTGTTGTTATGCGGGAAAAAAAATAAAAGATCGAATCCCAGTGACACCAATATAGGAGGAATACATAACAAAAATAGCAAAGGTAAAAAAAAATCAATTATATTAAGTAAATGAATATTCATCTTCCTTGACAAAACCACATAATTGGAAGAGAAAATACTCTTAATTTTAGTAAAAGATTTATTTGACAACGCAGTAAAAAAAAATTGAGATGTGAACAACGAGAGACAAACCCCTTATCGAGAAAAACCCCAACATATTTAATAAGAACAACCTGTGACATCTACATATTAGGAACAGAACACCCAAACTATACAAAACACCTTTGTGAAAACTAGCAACAAGAAGAACAAAGATTCAAAACATAATCCAAATCTGAAACATATTTTCTCCCACAAACTATGATAGATATTGAACACAAAAATAAAAGAGATGAGAGTAAACGGTGAGAGGGTGAGGCGAGAGAAGAAAAGCTGGAAGTGAGAGAGAGAGAGAGAGAGAGAGAGAGAGAGAGGTGGATAACGGAGAAATAGGGGAATGTGAAGAAGAAAAGTATGGAGTTATTCAGATTTGGCCATCTGGGGATAAGAAATGGAAATTTAGGATACAGAAACAAGTGGTTCGAGAGAACGTTCGGTGATTAATTTTCTTTCTTTACTTTTTACTTTTTGGGGTACCATTTCTTTACTTTGTTTTCTGTATAACTTCTTTCTCCTTTTTGTTTTGTTTGCTGAAAAAATGACGAATGTATTAGTTAGAAAACTGTAGTAATAAAAATTTAATATTGTATGTAGCTATATCTATCCTTCGTTATAAAGTTGTAAGAACATACGTTTTGTCAAAAAGAAAAAAAAAACTTTTGTTAAATACAACTCATCCTATTACTATTTTCAAAATAATATTTCCACGTATCAAAAAGTGAATTTTGTATTACACAATAAAATAATAAAATATAGTAAACATACTCTTTTTGTTATAAAATTATTCATACATATCTTTTAATGTAATACTATTTTCAAATCTTTTAATTTTTATTTTATTTAAAAATAATAAATTTTACAAGAGTTTTGAATTATAAGATTTCACAAACATAAAATGATTCTAATTAAAATTGTAAAAAATGTAATATAACTCTTATTTTGAGCAGATTAAGTATTTTAGTACTACACAGTAAATGAATAATTAAATTTTAAATTTATAATAAATTAAATAACTATTATTCAAAATGACCGTTATGGAATGACTCAAGTGAGATCGGATCGACTTAACTAGATCAGATGGATCAGACCACCAATAACTTGATCAGGTGGGTCAGACCACCAATAACTTGGAAGACTTGCACAAAGAGTATCATTAGTAACGATAAGGATTGCCCATGAAGCTCCTCTAATGTGAGAGTGAGTACTTATCGAGAGACAGGGCTCTAGTGAGTTAAATAAGATTTATAGAGTTTAAGAGAGTAAAATGAATGGCAATGGAGGGAGTGGATTGGCTAAGAGGAGTGGAGTAAAAGCCCACGAGGGAAAAGTCAAATGAGGAAGGTCCATATGTTGACCTATAAATTTATGTCAATACAAAACAATTCATACAAAATAAATCATACAAATATTTTTAACTAAATAATAAAATATAAACAAATGTGTATAGTAAAATACATAAAAAAAAATTAATAAGTGTTCATATTGTACACGGACTACAATGTTAGTATAAGTGTAAATAAGTAATAACCGACCTACTTTTTTTTATTAAACAATATAAATCAAAGAATTTTATTGTACATCGTAATATTTATCGCAACAAAAAAATCATAATATTAAATCTCTAACATCAATATTATCTTGAGATTCGTAACACTCTAATTACTATAATGAAAATCTAATGTTGAGAGTTTTATTTACACTGCAACACCTATTACAATAAAATTTTACAATACTAAATCTACATCATCAATATTTTCTCGATCATAACATTCAAATATTAATACAAATTTAACGATAAAACTTTTAACATTTCAATAAAATTGTGATAGTTTTTAGGGTGCATTTTACCATATTTACATAAGAAGTTGAATAAAGTGAGAGAAAATTGAGAGTAGAATTGAATTGAATATACGACACAGCACAGCCCAGTAGAAAAATTTTCTGTCAATTCCAGACTCTTCTAGTAATTTTTTAGTCCATTTGATTAGGGCTTCAATCTAACCGAACTCTCCAGTATCTCCTCCTCCTTTGTTTCCTTCTCATCAGTAGCACACATACTGTTGGTGCTTATCGGTCATCAATCCGAATCAACCGTCAATGGCGAAATACGGCGAAGGAGACAAACGTTGGATCGTCGAAGACAGACCAGACGGAGCCAACGTTCACAATTGGCATTGGGCAGAGACTGACTGCCTCGAATGGTCTCGCAATTTGCTTACCAAACTTCTCTCCGACCAAACAATCCTTAATGGCGAAGGCAATTTGTTCATCAGAACCAAGTCACTTGAAAAGGTTGAAGGCGAAGCTTACGTCAATGTCCGAAAGGGCAAAATCATTCCGGGTTATGAAATTAGCTTAACTCTCTCATGGGAAGGTGAATCCAAAGATTCTGAAGGAAAATCCCTTTTAATAGCAGATGGGAAAGTTGAAATTCCTTATATTTCCGATGAAAACGCCGATGAGGATCCGGATATTAGGGTTATTGTGAAGGACGAGGGCCCGATTGGGAAGAGGTTGAAGGAGGCCTTTTTGGCCAAAGGGAAAGAGTTTGTGCTCGAAAAAGTTAGGGCTTATGTTAGTGCCATGGCGAAAGGGGGACCGGCGAAGGATGAATTGGAAGTGAAGAAGGTTACTAATGGTAATAATAACAGTGTGCCGGTGAAGAAAATGGCGGTGACAGGGGCGACTGGACCGGTGGCAGCACCGGTGAAGAAGGAGGTAGTGAAGGAGAAGAGAAAAGAGGGGTTTAAGACTATTAAGATGAGTGAGAAGTTTAGTTGTAGGGCGAAAGATATGTTTGAGATATTGATGGATGAGAACAGATGGAAGGGTTTTACGCAGAGCAATGCGAAAATCAGTAAAGAGGTAGGTGGGGAGTTTACTATTTTTGATGGGGCCGTTACTGGAAACAATGTGGAGCTGCAGGAGGGCAAATTGATTGTTCAGAAATGGAGATTTGGGAATTGGCCAGAGGACATTCAGTCCACAGTAAGTTGCTTGGTTTCTTACAATTCGTTTACATAAATCTGTCTGAAGTCACTCCTGTGATCTCTGATATTTGAGCCATAGACTATAACATTCATAAATTGCCTTTGTTCTTGTTGTCTAATTAATTGTATGGGGCATGTAGCTTGTACGCTGACATGATATTAGCAGAATGAAGATGGGTAAAGTTTGTTGCACTTAAAACTTACACGGTTGTTTATAAACACATTTGGTAATATATCACACTTTCCGCAATTTATGTATATGCTCATAAATGGATGAAACTAAGATGGTGTAGGATGCATATGGCAACATTTAATTGCACAACTGATGAGGTGTGTTAGATTAAGTGTTGGGTCATTTGCTGCTTGTATATTTAGATTTCTTTCCAGAATAATAGAAGTCTTAATGGATCTTCATAGTGATCACTCTGTGATAATCTGTATGTTTATGGGTTAACTAGAAACTGTTTTGCAAGTTATCAGATGATAGCTAACCGACAATTTATGAATTGTTACTGCAGGTGCGGCTGGTCTTGGATGAGCCGGAACCTGGGGTAACAGTTGTCAAGCTAACACAAACTGATATTCCAGAGGAGGATAGGTTTGTCTTCTGTTAAAAAAAAACTGTCTTAATTTGTATCATTGGCTAGTTTAATGGTGATGTAACTAATTATATTAACGTAATGCAGATATGGGAATTCAACCGTGGTGGAGAATACTGAAAGGGGATGGCGCGATCTCATCTTTCATAAGATACGGGCTGTATTCGGGTTTGGCATATGATTTGCTAGTCAGATCCATTTAAAGTGTATTATTAACACATTTAAGTTTCATCCTTTTTGAGTCATGATTAAATGTGAGGAGTTAAGAGAACTTAATGTTGGTTTTGTCATTGTCGTAGAGGTCCGTATGGAAGAAACCTTTGATAGACCAGTTTCACAGCAATAAGACTAGTACATTTTTGCATTTGAACTACGAAGCTTGTTGTGGCAAATGATGCGTCACATTAAGATATCTGTTGGAATTTTCATTTTCATTTGCATTTAAATATTAACTGATGGAAGTGCGCATTGCCGCAATATGGTTTCCAAATTTTCTGTGTGATAATATAACTACGGTGTTGGAATCAGAATATATTGCATACACGACAGTTGAAATACTCATATGTCAGAATGCGAAACTCTATTTTGATTTCGTGTGATTTCCATATTACAACATATTGGAATGTCTTATGAATACGTTGTTTTATGAGCATCAGAACTGCGAACTCAGAAATTCGAAATGGGCAACATTGGATTTATCCGTAATCATAATATTGCGTCTGCAAAACGCGGTGATATAAATGCAGAAAAAAGACTTGAGCCAGAGACGTGTTTTAAACATAGATTTCAGGTTAAACTCTAATCACAAACGGTGATATAGATTCAGAAACTAAAAACTATATATTCCTTGGAACTTGTTCAATATAAATCCTAGAAAAAAGGAGGAGAAAATATGCAGGTAGTAGCCACTGTACCTGTACATGTATCGACTCGTTTTTGTAGCAGATGTACAAATAACATCACATCATCTTTTGGTGAGGAAAAAGAACACGGATATACATCATTGAATGATTTATAGAGAAAGGAAGCATCACACGAAATTTCTGATCATCTCTCTCACTTCTTCAAGCACAAGCCATGCTTTATGCCCTCCTATCACTTCTGCTTTCATCTCTCCATCCTTCCATAGCTACAACACATAACCATCCCAAGACAAATTCCATTTTAGCGTAAATGCTTTGGTCTGCTAATTTAGTTCCGATTTACCAGTACACATTAGTAGTCATACTCACCTGGATTGTAGGCATTTTCTGAGCACAAGAAAATTCAGCATCAGCATCATATAGTGAGTAAGGAATTCTAACTTGTAACTTACAGTTCCATTTATATGAAATTACAGCAGCAAATTCTGTAGCAAATACGTACGGAAACATTGCCGCGCTTCACCAGAGTTTGAGGGACATTGTTGACATCTACATAATAGAATTTGAGTCTGGAACAGGCAAAAGAGATCCAATAAGACAGCAATCCGATCAAAATATATCCGTTGCAATTTTCAGTCAAAAATATATTAATCCGCGTACAAATCATTTTCCCTGTATTGCTGGAGGGCCGGAGACGCATTCGACTTCCATGCGATCTAACAATAATTTTTTTTTTGTAGTGGTATGTCATAGAGTTTCTCTGTTTCTTTTTGCCCAGGAACTCACACATGTTAACATTTCCATTTGAAATAAATTTCTGAAACTATAACTTCCAAATAAAGGCAAATTGAATTCCATACTACTTTATATTCTGAAGTTGCATAAATACTCTATTGTCTTTTTATTTTAACAACAGCTGGTAGATTATGCCCTGTATGTTCAATTTCATGTTTACATAGAGGGATTCTTACTTGGTATCGAACTCCGCCGCCAGTTTTTCAAGTTTGGGCTTCAAATATATGCATTTTCTGCACCAAGCAGCCATCCTATGAACCAAAATAAACAACTTTATCTCACCAAAGCCAAGAACTTAAATCTGAACGAAAACAGAACAATTCTAATGAAATATCAATCCCTTCAATACTTGAATAGCAGATAATGTTAGGAAGCAAATAGCAGTACAAAATTGACAAGAGATAGATATAGTGGAAAAAGAGAGGAAGAAACCAATCAATGATGATGGGTTGGGAATTTTCAGTAGCTTTGGCTAAAATCTGATCCAAATGATTACAATCAGTAATGGGTTCCATTTCTATAGAAATGGGTCTTGACAAATCTGGAAAGAAAGAACCAACTTTGCATTCTGTCTTCACTTTCTTCTTCCACTCACCTTTTCTTTGATCAAATACACCAATTCCACTGTAACTTCTTAGGGGATTTGAAAAATTCCCACCATTCCAGACCTGCTGGTGCTGCTGAAATTCTCTGTATAGAATGTGAGAGTTTGGTACTAATACAGACATTTCTTCTTCTTTTTTTCTCTCTTTTCTTGAAGGAAGTTGTGAGACCCAAAAGGGAGATAAATATCTTCAGCTGGTGATGATGGGTCAGAAAAAAAAGTTGATTTTCAAAGTCTATAATAATTGTGCTCAGATTTAGAAAAATAACATTTTATATGTAAAATAGACTGTTCTTGATTGTCTCGGGAAAAAGTGAAGAGATGAGGGGGAAGAAGCTTATCCAGAAGTTGAGTTGGAGAAGAAGCAGGGGTAGAAAAGTCTATGCACCAAAAATCAAAATAAAAAAATAAATAAAATCCAAAAAAGGCAAAAAAAAGATAAGTAGATAAACAAATGGATGATGACAATATTAGTAACAAAAACATAATTGATCAATTTTATAAAATAAAATTACTATTGACTTTAATGGTAACAAAAAGGTAAATGGTATTAACGGACAACAATTATGGATTTGGCTTTTCTATAATTTCTAGAGAATTTCGATCACCTCGTAAATTTATTTTAATCTCAAGCATTCATTTATATTTAATATTTGATATCTAATAATTAATTTTAAAATTTCTTATAAAACTTTACAATAAACAATAAATAGAAAAATTCAACCTAAAACCATTTTATAAACCGTTAGTAAAAATTATTATTTACTATATTTACAATTCAAAACATAAATAAATATAAAATTGACCATATATAAATATAAAATCACATAATATGTTTCTTTTGCTTAATAGATCTTACAATATTTGTACCACAATTAATTAAAATCATGCAACCATATACAGCTATTTAGTAACTAATAAAAATGGTATAATTATAAATAATATTAATTATATTTAAATTTGATTATAATAATTCACATCTTTAAATTTTACTTATTGAAACATAAATTAGATAATTATAATATTGAAATTAAATTTATGCATACCTATATACAATATAAATATTTAAATATAAATATTAATAAGCAAATGAAATACATTATGTGAGTGATTGTTTACATACATATACATAGATTGTTCATAAAGATTATATGTTACAATTTGAAATATTTGTATATTTTAAAAAAATAAAAGGAAATATTTTTGTATATTCCACACTACCTTCTAAATGCTAAATAATTTGTAATATAAATAATACTCCCTCTGTTTCACAATAATTCGCACTTGATTTTTTCAACGTAACTTTAGGTGACCTTTTTTATATGTTAAATTTTTTATTTATATTAATCCTTATTTAAAATATTTTTTTTACTAATTTTTTTAGAATATAATAAAAAAAATTTAATATATAAAATAATTCACCTAAAGTTACGTGTAAAAAAATAAATATCAAGTTATTGTGAAATGGAGGAAATATATAGTTATAGAAATACTAATATTGTTTAGTGTTATATTGTATTATTTTAAAAATGATATTAAACAATCAAAATTTTATTATATTTTATATATACGTATATTTATATATGGAGAAATTTATATTTATTAATGTTTTGAATGGTAAATATTTATATTAGATGTAAATCGTAAATATTTTATAACAGCTTTTGGTTGAATTTTGTTATTTACTATTTAATGTGAAATTTTTAAAGAAATTTTTAAAGCCATTATTAAATCTCAACCATCGCATATAAATGAATGATTGTAGTTTCTAAGAAACTTTAAAGTAGCCGAATCTAACAATTATAGAGACATTGTATTATATTTTATTTGGACATGCATTTATCAATTTTACAAAATAAAATTACTATTGACTTTCAGAATTCAACTTAAACGATCTTGGACTCAAAAGTTTAGATTTTTTTTTTTTATCAATACTAGTTTGTATCTTGCACGGATAACCCCATGCATAGCACGAATTTTTTGTTATTATCCTTGCACGGGTTTTTCTATTACTATCTTCTACTATTTTGATAATTCTTTTTTATTTTTAATATTTTAAATAATTTTTTTTACCGATAATATTTTCATATTTTATAAATTATTTTCATGTATTATTATTTTATTATTTTACAATTTGAATGTAACAATCGTATAAATTAATATAACATTCTTCTTAAATATTTATTTTTCAATTATTAAAATAAACATTTTATGTTTTTTTCATTTTATTATTATCATTTTTCTAAGTAAAGAAAAAATTAATAGATTATTTATCAAAAGTTATATCTTACATATACAATTCATATTTCACACATTCATATTTTGTCTTATACAATAAGAGAAAGTAAAATAAAATTTTATCGCTTGTCTTGTGTTTTCTAGATGATTTAATTTGTTTATTTTGTACAAAACATTATATATAATGATATTATACGTGACTTTCACATAATTATCTTAATTACTTTCTTTTTTTTAAATAACAAATCTTGATGAATTTTTTTCTTCATATTGTAATCAATTCAATAATTTTAACATTATTCTTCAAGTGGTTGATTAACTATTATTTATCTATATTACATATACTCTATATTAAATTGACAAAATAAATTTTTTTTAATCCATGCACTTTACAAATAAATTTGTATTAAGAAATTTTTATCATAATAATTTATTCTATTGTCGTTAATTTGATAGATGACTGATTTTGTTATAATTTGATTAAATCATAATTGATCAACTATGGTAGATTATATAATTATGTTTTATTATTAATTTTGGTTATAATTATTGTTATGAATTATAACATTTGATATAATGTATAATACTTAGAATCGTTATATTTGAAATTGTATTAGAAACTGCTGATGTGTTATATAAACATCAATATATAAACTATAATTAGTTTTGTCCAAGTATTATCCTCCGACATTATAAACTGTTCATCAGTGGATAATAGACCGACTAGTAGATTTATCCTCTGACAGTATAAAATGTACATCATACAGAATGTTCTACAGTAAATGATAATATGGCTACCAGAGATATTCTGCATAAAAATAATCATCAATAGATAAAGTTTTTTATCAGCGGATAAACCTCTGATAGTATAAAATGTACATCAGATAGGATGTTCTACAGTAGAGGATAATATGGCTACCAGAGGATATTCTGCATAAAAATAATCATCAATAAATAAAGTTGTTTATCAGCGGATAAAATACTCATTAGCAAATACAGAGTTATCGGTGGATATTGAAGATAACGTATGACTAACTGGACTGCAGTAGAGTACTAAGTCAATTAGGTTTCTGAACTTTAGGAAAAAAAAAAAAAAAAAAAAGCTATCCATAAAAGAATTGTATCAGGAGACAAGGTTGGGAACCTAATTTGAATTAGGGTTGCTAAAGTTTGGTATATATTCAAATTCAAATCAGATTACAGAATGTATCAAAAAATACAAAGCAATAATTGAAATATACAGAGAGAAGCTGCAATTGATTTACAGAGAAAATAGTTGTATCAGATACATAGAAGACTAAATATTGAGAAATACAGATAACTAAGTTATTAGAACTTGAGAAGGTAGAATTATATTCTTTAATTGTTAATCATTTTTAATTGTTAATCATTGAACAGATGTCAAAAGTTGGTACTTAGTTTACTAGATCGAAGTTAGAAATTATTTTTTTAAAGTTGCAGTTGTTGTTCGTGAACAAAGTATAAAAGTTGATGATCGATTATACATTAATTGCCAGATAACTTTGTAATCTTTGTTGAGATTAATAAAGTTTGAAGAAATTGATATATGTTGTGTTCTTAAGATTATTTATTATTCTGCAAGTTTATATATTATTTTTAAATAATCGAAAGAAGTTGAAAAGTATTGATTTGTATTCAATCTCGTTCTACAAATCATTGAACCTACTGTGACAAACAATTATTTTAATTAAATAGGTTTAATTAGTTATTAAGATTATAATTTATTGGATTGTAATTATTTTATTATGGATTATTTCTACTCACATGCATGATTCTTCTTTTTTTAAATTTATTATTATTATTATTATTATTATTATTATTTTCAATATTTATTTTGTAAATTTTGGAAGTAGTCTTTGGTTATTGTTTATCGAATAATTATTTTCAATGTAATTAAAGAGACTTAAACATAAGGAGTGGAGTTTTTGTTGTAATTATAATTAAAGGTTTGAAAGGAACACTGAACTAAATAGTTCAATTGAGAGAAGAGGGTTATAAAGTTCTCGACATAGTAATATTATATATATGTGTGTGTGCGCGCACGCACACACACTCGCACACAAGAAAAAGGTATTATATTCATTATAATAAAATTAGCAAGAAAAAGGTATTAAAATTTTTTATGATTTATATATGTAAATCTCAATTAAACATGAAATCTTAATATTCACAAAGAAAAAAATATATAACATTTTAAAAAACAAAGACAATGCTAATAATGGTATTTAAAAAAATATAATTAAGAAATAAATTAAATTGAATTGATATTTTTGACAATTTGTTGTGATAACTTATGCATCATATCTATATCTATATTATATATAAAATTCAGAGAGATCTTTGTCGTAAGTAGGTTCTGTGAGTCTCAAGAGCCACAAATACGATTTTTATGAGTTCTGTGAGTCTCAATTTGTTGTACGAGTTTTACGGAAAATAAAATAAAATTGTGAAACGCTAGATAATGGGTCGATTACCAATTTTGTTGTAAAAAACCAACAAAATCAAGGGAAGAAAAGCCAAATCAGAAAAGAATTGTTGTTCAAAAGATCTGAACAAAGATCAACATCAACAGTTCACGTACAACCAATTATGTTTAAAAAGAAAAAATAAATATTGCAAAATCGTGAATAAAAATCCACATCTTTGTACAAAAAAGAGGTAATAAATTTTAATGGTCTTACGTTAAAATGTATTGAGGATAATCATAGTTATTAAAATGGAAGGTGAAAAAGTTAAGATAAGTTAATTACATGGAACAAATACTACACATAGTAGGACTGATTAAATTCTTTTCCGACAAGGAAAAGGATAGGGAATTAATCTTAGGAAGGAAGGAAGCAAGCAAGCTACTTATATATAAGTAGCAGAATACATGAATCGAAATTAAGTACAAAGTGCATATATAGAGTGAAGTAATTTAGTTGTTATTTGTTGATTCATTGAAAGTGTTAATTGTGTGTGTACGATCGATATGATGTCGATGGCTTTGACGAGGAGTTGGGAGAAGTTGAGGTTTCTTGGTAGAGGAACTTACGGTTCCGTTTTCTTAGCCAAACCCATGAGCATGGGTATGAGTATGAGTAGTACTCATGACTACTCTTCTTCTTCGAGTAATTTTATTGCCGTCAAATCTGCATTCATGGAACAATCCTCCTCCCTACGACTCGAGAAAGACGTCTTGCACGAACTCCAAGGCTGCCCGGAGATCATCCAGTGCTTCGGCGACGACATCAGCGCCGAGTACAAGGACGACAACGGCGAGGAGTACTACGTCTACAACTTACTACTGGAGTACGCCCCCGGTGGGTCCCTCGCCGATCTCCTCGATTCCCGTGCGGGGGGACGCGGGCGTAGGATGCCCGAGTGGGAAGTCGCTTTGTACGCTCACATGTTGTTGAGGGGTCTGTCTCACGTGCACGAGGAGGGTTTCGTTCACTGCGACTTGAAGCCCGCCAATATCCTCGTATTCCCCTTGCAGCAGCAACAACAACAACAACAATATCCACCTGGTGGAATCATGATCAACAACTTTCTAAAATTGGCAGACTTCGGATTGGCCAAGAAAGCGGGTGGAATTAACTACCACTCCATACAACAAGGAATGCACAAGAACCGAGGAACTTTGCTGTATAGTTCCCCCGAGTCTGTGGTGTTCGGATGCCATGAGCCACCCATGGACATATGGTCCTTCGGCTGCATCATTGTGGAGATGCTCATTGGGAGGCCCTTGTGGGATGCTAGTATTAATTCTGATGATTTGGAGTTGCTGATTGGGAGTTACGAGGACACGCACTTGGGGGGCTTAATATATGACCAGCCATTAGCACAGTGTTATAATATGTTGTCGCCAATTGCCATGGATTTTGTGAGGCGTTGTTTGAGGAGGAGTATTGCGAACAGATGGACGGCCAACGAGCTTCTGAATCATCCCTTCATCACTCGGAACAACAATATTACTACTTATGGTTCCATGAAGTTGTCAGCAGTACTCGAGGAATGTCAGAAGTTGATGTCGTCTCCGAAGACTCCCTTCAATTCCTCCTGTATTGGTGGCCTTTCGTTGTTTTCTACCACTACTATTACTACTACTGCTCATGATGGAGTTGCTGTTTAAGCTAGCTACATGGTCATAGATGGAGGTAATTTTTCTGATTTTTGTGATGATGAGTTACATGCTCAAGGTATTGCTGGTTACACTATTAACTCTTTCAAGGTGAATTTATTTTATATGTATTGCAGATGATACTTAAATTTCTCAATGTCATGAATTGGTTAATTGCTATTTAAAGCAATTATCTAGCATAAGATTAAACCTCACTTGTTCGCCAGAGGAAAATTTTGTTGCACTTTTGTTCGCTATATTATATTTGTCGTGTAAGAGTCACGTACAGATTTGATTTTATTGTTGATGTTTTTATGAGATTTACCGAAAATATCAAAACATAAAACTTGGTCTGTTTGTATATGTTACAAAATACATAAAATGCAGTAGAAAAGCCTTTGCAAAACAAGAGTACATAAAATTACGTCGTCGTCTTGATTAGTTACTGCCATGTATTTTCCAGAAGTTTTGTATTGCTTATATATATTATTTTATGAAACCATGAGAACAAAATATAAGCAAACAATATCTAAGTTCTTCATCAGGTTTCTCAAAGTTTAGTGATATTATGTATTTGAGGAAAGTGAATACAATATTAAATTTTAGTACAATCGCGTTGTTTTAGATTTGAGGATTCAAAAGTTTTAAGAAAAATAATTAAAACTGTGTCGTTTCTATTAAATTTATAACTAAAAACACATAATTTTGTGTGTCTAGTCACATACTTCCTTTGTCTTATATATTTACCATAAAAAGAAAAACTCAACGTAGTTTCAAGGTAAATTTACTGAATCGCATGAAATAAATCATATGAAACAAGGAAAAAAGAAAAAAAAAATTAACCACAACAAATTAATAATCAAAGGAATAACTTTATTTCATTAGAATATAAAGCACTAATTGTGGTCCAACTTATTAACTTTGAAGCTCATCAGCAACGGGAGAGATAGCCTCCGACTCTCTATCTATCACATGACTACTGTCATTTGAATTACAATCGTAGAAGCAAGTGCAGCCATATCTGCCTAATATTTTTGCAACGCATACTCCGTTGCCGTTGTGCTTTTGAAAGCATAATTGGCGACAGTTTGAAAGCTGACAATCATTTGGATCTAACAAATCTATACATCCTTTTTGACCATCCACTCGAGGAACCATCACTGTAGCTGTAAAATTAGAAAATGAAAAGTCAAATAACTACTCAAAAGCTAGATGGTGAATGCTAGTATTTAAAAAAACGTTAGATGAAAAAAATTTCATTGGAAATATCATTTCCCTAGAGTTATTGTCGTGACGAGAAATACTTCATTAGCTATGATAACTATAACTACGTACACATATTTATAAAAAAGACAAAAAATTCAACATTTACCTGAAAAGATAAGAATAGCAAGACAATAGCAATAATAAAGCGACTTAGCCATCTCTTGAAAGCTTAAATGTTAAAAGTACTGTAGAGCTGCTCTGGGATCAAACTCTAATTGTGTTTTAAAAAATGTCAGTGTAACGCATATAAATAGTGAAAGAGTTAATTAAACTGAAGTTGTAATTAATGTCCTCAGTAGTATAAATAACATAAGTTAAATTAAATGAAAGCGCAAAAGGGAGTTAGATTTGTAATCAACTGTTCGTATTGATTATTGACAATAAATGTTTCTGATAATTTTAGAAATATTTCCTTTTATTTTGCGTCTGTTTAGTTCCAGCATGGATTAAAACCCACAACAATATATGCATTGTTTGTTTTAAAAACAATACGAGTAATTAATTTTAATAGTATAAAACTATATGATAATAAATTAAAATATAAACAGTTTGGTTTTAAGAAACAATTAATATTAAGAGTATACAGCTATATGATAATAAATTAAAATGTAACTTTGTGCGAAATGGGTGGTTAAAATTGCCCATGCTACGACCTTGCTAAATATTGCACAGATTGTGAAACTGTGTAGAGAGACTGCGTGTCCAATATTAGAAAATGGAGGGAGTCACAATTCACAAATAATTAACTAGAATATATTACTATAAAAAAAAGATAGAGAATACATGAATTTGTTTTGCATACTAGCGATATGCTTTCGTTGTCTAATTATATAGGCAAACCGATAACCCCAATAACGGGAAAGTTGACAATAATATATGGTGCACAAGTATAAAAATGACCCATTTGGGAAAAACTCAACATTATTCAATAGTATTACTATTAGATGTCAAGTGCTGTTACAAAGTACATAAAATACAGTAGAAACGCCTTAGCAAAACAAGAGTATTCTTCAAAGGAGAGACTGTTACTTAGTAAAACATGATTGAAACTTATATAACATTTGAAGTGGAAGTTGTTTTTGTTTTTGTTAGATTTGTAGATGTAACATGAACTGAGTTTGTCACTTGTTGAAGAAACATGGTGGGCCTTCTAAACGAATGTAGTCATACATAATCCCCTGAAAAGGACTTTGGTTTCTTGGTTGTCCCAAATACATGGTATTGTCACCTTCAGTGAGTTGATTTCCAGGTACATCTACGTTGTACATATGATATATCCCGTGAATCCCATGCCTCGCGATAGCGTTATCTCTCCCAATTAACGTGGTAGTAAATAGAGGGCGTTTAGTATTTGGATCATTGACTCGTATCTGCATTGGAAGGTTGCTAGTGTCATGCACTTGGACTGCAAGAATTTGCGTAACTTAAGCTATGTTTAGGAACTTGATTCTGACATGTGGAATTAAAAATGAGCCCCAAGAATAAGTTTTTAATTTGTTGGGATGACAAATTTTGTATAAATTCTACTTAATCTTACAGAAAGAGAACTTCAGGTACAATACCTGTAATTCTGCTAGTAGTGCTGCTGCAAGTGCCACCCTTAGCTTGTATGTTCCACTTTTGTCGACATTGTAAAGTTTAAATTTGATCTGCCATGTTGTTCCTTGAAAGGTATTGTTCTCGAATCTCCTGCATTTTTTTTGGATTAACTTTGTTATGTTCATACATTATAGGTCACACAACTCAGTTCATGTTTTGGATTTCAGATAAATTTTATCCAAACTGATGAAACTTAAGGTGGTTTGAACGACGATAATATTTTATTGCAATACTATTGTGATAAGTTGTTGGAGTGTTTGCCTACTACTAATATCATAATATTTGTACCTGGTAACCTGAGCAAAGAACCAATCTTTGTGATAGTAACTCTCTCCAATTGTGTATACTAAGTCTTCATTGGGATATAATTCTGCATACCTTTCCCACAGTCCATACTGCCTAAATCTGTTAATAATAAATTTTAAAATTTTTAAATAAGCTCTATTTGAACTTTCTTGTTCTGAATTTCTGTTGAAATTATTCCCAGAGGAACTTACTTGTCAGCAGGATTTTCCAAAAGTTTGTTGATATACATCGGATTAGGATCAGGGATGAAAAATTCTGCAGCTGATCTATCAGGAAATCCTATTTCCCATAGTGTCGGTCCATCTCTTGGGGGAGCATATACAAGATCCTCCATATGAATATGAGAACCTATTTCTTACGCATGATTCAAAACCAGTTATAAGTCAAGAAAACAACTCGGATAAACAAGAAAACGATAGAAGTAGTAATAGCAAGTCGAAAACAAGGACCTGGAGTTATGGAGACTAAAACATCGTATTTGTAATCTCCAACAAATCCTGGCACCCAAGCATATAGATTATAGTATCCGGGGCGTATGTTATTGATGGAGAAGTAGCCTGTTTCATCTGCTTTTGTCCAGAATTGGTAGTCCTGATGGAAATTTATAGGTAGAAATTATTCATTGCTTTAGGATCTAGTAGGAAATGTCACTACAGTGATCTTTTTACATTGTGTTATGTTATTTGCTAAGGTCTTTTATTTGAGGGTAAGTATTTATGCATTGTCACTTGAGGGTTCCAAAAGAAAAAGTTGTAATGAAAGGTTTTATATATATATATTCAAGAGTTCATGTTGTTGGCCATGAACACATGAACCATACTCACAGCATGATCAGCACAGACACACGCGCTCTCATATACACACAAAAAACACTAAATCACCTTGCACTCTGTTTGCCATGAGCCAATTTCTCCAGGTGGGGCCAGTCCCACATAAGCACCACCTGCTGGTATAACATAACTGGCAAGGTACCTGAAGATACAGTTACAAATAAAAAACGATTTAATTTCATGAAATTTAAATTTAAAAGATTTGTTAATAAACGGCTGTCACCTGTCCTTAATTAATAGTCTACCGCAAACACTACCACGTTGATAGGATGAAGGAAAATCCTCGGATGCTGGAAAATGATAGGGCCAACTTTGAACTTCAACCAACATCTAATGAACATTAGAATTGCCAAAACATTATCCTCCTTGGCTATTTTCATTATTTCTTATGTTTATTTAGCGACTGCAAATGTTGATGAAACAATTTTTGGAGACTAAACCTGATTTTTGGCATCGTCCCAAAGTGTGAGGGGATCATTTCCATGGGTGTCAGAGTTGAGATAAATGAAAGTCGGACCAAAAACTTTCTTCCATGGCTCACCTTGTTCAAATTTAGGGATCAAGTCTCTTCCAGCATAATGACTACTAAGAAAGACCTGATTAACCCATATACAAAATAGCTTTATCTATCAAAAGAAGACATGATCAAATGGACACAAACTTCTTGTTGGAATCAAGAAAAATACACTATCCATGATATTTGATACATAAATTTGTTTTATTGTACAACACTTATAATGCACTCTTTTGGTCGTTCTAGCATCAGTCATAGACCATGGCAGTATATGTATATATATGTATAATAAGATGGGAGACTTGGGGGAGGGATATATGTCTGACTTACAGCTAGGCATGTGGGTCCCACATGTGAAGAAAGGGACTGCTTGATGGGTCCACCGGATCTGAATTCGTTACTTGGTGTGATCACCCAAAACCCTACACCTGGTTTCATTGATATCCAACCATGGACTCTCAAATCTTTGTTCTGGCTTGAGTATTGATATTTGTCGTCCACCTGTTGCAAGAATATACATTGGCCTAAAAAATATTTCTATCTGAAATGTTGTTATGCTTCGTGCGTGTTTTTTCTTTCTCTGCTAACTTTCATTCTCTTTGGTGATTTACTTTTACATGTTTTGAAAAAATTAAAAATAATTTTTAGACTCTTGTGCCATATATGTATGAGCATAAACCATTTTTGCCATTACATGTATCAAAACCTAGTCTTTCTAATAGTTCCATTTTTCTTTCAAAAGGGAAATTTAATTGTTCCCCTTCATGCCTAATAAACTTCCATCAGATCAATGCAATCCCGAAAACAATATCAAATAACTTCCATATTGTAACCCTTAGCTACAAAAAATGAAACAGCACATAAATAAATCAAATCAACTAGAGAATTCTGTGGAATATCTGAACTTTAGCTAAGAAATTAGAAAACTTTATTTAGCATGCAAGTACCTGTCCTCTGAGCGCAGATTCCACAGGGTTAACAAGTCGGACTGCTTCATGGTAGGCAAGGGTTTGGCCTCTCCCTGGCAACCTGTCTTCTTCCCGAGGCACGAATCCTCGCCTATCGTCTGCCACCGCCATGTAATGAAACCTGTCCACCATTACCATTGCAATGTATAATTTTTTTTCTTGTATGATTTTTTTTTCCCTTTTTTGCAAGTTTGTAACTGTATTGAGGGGCCTATATGTAGAAATTTGTTAATGTACTTGTCTTTATTTAGCTTGAAAGCGATTCTGACTTGACTGAGGGAGAATGCAGGCCATTCCATTGAATCCAAACGTTCATAAATGGCATACGAATAGAACCCCGACGAACCACGCAGCATAACAAACCTTTAAAACAATGAATGAATTAATACCATGAATATAAGCTCTAGCTACTTATGATTTTACATCACATGAATACGATCAAATTCTCTCTTTCAACTATATTTAAAACTTATGATGAATTTACAAGGAGAAAAAAAAAAAAGTAAGGGAGTAAACCTTTTGTCGATATTTAAGGGAGCAAGCTTCCCCTTAAGTGAAGGATCCCATTTTCTTGAAAATGATAGCTCCACTTGTTCCTCTGTTTGCATTATAACCTTAAAAATTGTTGCAGTAATCCTGTCCCATACAGTTTTTCATTCAATTTACATTTTACATTAGCATTTCTATAGATGTGTTCCTCGCATTAATTAGTTTGTTACGTAACAACAAAGTCAATTAGAGTAAAGAAAAAATTACACTTCAAAATGCCCTCTTCCTGTTCCATCAACTTCATTCCATACGATATCCCAGTACCTACACATAGCAGCACAGGTCAACGTTACTACATACGAGTTAACCTGGTGTCTTTTGGGCTCCGATTAATCTACATCGAATTGGGTCAGACCCTATTATGAGAGGAATGTCACCCTCTCAGACTATCTTTTTTCGTTCACAAGACTTGAATTTGTAATTGTGCTTAAAAAGGAACTATGCATTGATAATCTATTGCTTAATTATTTATGTGGACTTGTAGCGATGTGAGAAGCTAATACAATTACTTTCGCCGTTCATTTATACATGTCGTTTAAAAAAAAATTACACATATTAAGGAATGCATTAATTTCATGTTCAATTAGTCAAAATAAGTGAAAATTTTCGATATTACCTTGTAAAATTTTATTGGGAATGATGAAATAAAAATTGAAATAAATATTTAATATAATAAGGATAATATAAAAACTAAGTCATTAATGCTTACTTTTAAAAACATAAATGACATATAAATATAGACATTTTATCTCCTCTAAAAGACATGAACAGAGGGAGTACTTAAATTACCCTCGAATTTTGTTCCCAGGTTCAAGCAGATTGTGAATATTGTTGTATTGTACTCCGGTCACAAGGCCGCCAGGATTTGATAGTGTGACTTGGACTAAGCCGTTATCAAGCACCACCTAAGAACCAAAGTCGAAAAAAATATTGTAAGACATAAATTAAGATTAACCAACAAAAATCTAAATGAAATTCTGGAAAGTATAATTAAAAAAATAATAAACAGAAAATTAAATAAAAAAAAGGAAGGAACTTTATAATTAAGTTTAGTGTCCAATTACAAGTTTTATGGTTTGACCTATGTTTTGTTCTTTTTTCTTTTTTATACAAAAAGTTTAGGGGGTAAGGGAGGCTATATTATAGCCCAGGCTTTACTAATTGACCTAACTCTTAAAGGCACATGACCTATGTTTTATGTTTTGTATTAAACGTAAATAGTACTTCCTTATACAGATTATTAGTTAAGAAAGAGGCTTAACTGATGGACGGAGATAGTATTTACTGAGAAGTTGTTGAACAATTGATTTTCGATAAGATAATTGATTGGAAATTAATAAATTGCAAAAATGTTGCTAAGAGAATATTTGCTTTGACCCTTTCTCCTTTCCGCAAACAAAAGAGTTAAATTTGAATTTTCGACCAATCTTAATATTATATGTTTGACCGAGAATTATATGTATAAATAATATATTTTGAGAGTATGACCAAAAATTATACATATAAATACTATATTTTAGAAATACGAGATATTAATAGTCACTTATTTGACCGTTGAAGATAAGAGGAAGATTACCTATATACATGGGGGAGAATTTCAATAGATATTAAATAGTGGTAAGAACCACCAAAACTATTCTAATGGAAAAAAAAAGAGTGATGTAGTCACTTTTTTTTTCTATATTATTTTCATAAAATTTGTTGTGAATATTTAATTAAAAAAATAAGAAGATTATATAACAAATTTTGAAAAATAAAAATTGTTCTTTTCTCCAAACAAATGTTATTATTAAATGTTAGCTATTTAAGTCTATTTAGAACGCAGTCAGTATTATTTTTGCTTGGCATTATGAGCACTTTCTAATGAAGAGAGAGAGAGAGAGATTTAAGTACATAGTCGGGATAGATATCCAATCGAATCCCACAAAGCGACGTAGATTCTAGAGCTTCTTCTGCAAAAGCAAATCTCAACAATTAAGCAGTTATCTGATTAATTAAGCTATCTTGGTTCTAAAATTAAAAATATATTATAATTTATATAAAATAAATTTATGAAATTTTTTAATTTAAAATTATGGTAAAATTTTAATATTTAAAAATTTTGAAGTAAAATATCATCAGTTAGACGAAGAATACTCTAAAATACAAACGTGTATACTTTGATCATTTTATAAATTTATATCAGAAATAAAATATTAAGATTTCTAAATAATACTATATTATATTAAAAAAAACTGTATCTCTAATTTTAGAATAGGGTGAGTATCTTTTTGTATATTTCCACCCACTAATGCATTTCACCACTTCTTAAGTATACTTCACAATTAAGATGAAGAGACACGAAGTAGAGAAATAAAGGCCAGAAAGGCTCTATTTAACTAGAGAAAAACTAATCATACGAATATTTGTTTCTAGTTTCTAATTTAGCGTCAAATAATTTATCTCCTTACCCAATTCCTTTCCAAAGTTTGGAGAACCATATGTAGCTAGCAAGAGAAGAATCCAAAGTGCAACCAATGAATGCTTGACATGTATCACCACCATCTTTTGGTAAAGGAAAAAGACTGATATTTTGAGCACTAGAGAAAGAGTAAGTTTGTTTCATAATTTGGAAAGAGTTATGTTAATAGCGGGTAATGTGTGCAATCTTTGGAGGTCATGACAAATGAAACTTACTTATTTTTGTCCACTTTCATGGGCTCATGAGCTCTGTGCTTGCGCATGTAATTGTTTAATTAATTCCCTCAGATATTTACCAATGACGAATAAAGATTTTTTAAATTCTTAAAAGGAAATGATATTTCCTCTTAATTTGGCATAATTATACAGTATATAAATTAATGCACATGGTATAATTCTGTATTTGCATAATTTTGCTGGATATGAAAGTTTTGCAACATGAATAATCTTCGTATCTTTTTTATTTCCTTCATGTGTTTGTAGATTTTCAAAAGCTTAACTAAAATCCTGAATCAATTTAAAATCAAACCACAATAAGATAATAATCCGAAAGTCAAACGTACGTGTATGCGGTCATAAACCACCACCTTTTTTTTTCTTGGGGGCTGAGGGGCAGGGGACTAAAATGCATAACTATTATTCTTGCAAAACTGTTCCCCAACTAATATTCTTGCAAAACTGTTCCTCAAACTTTTTAAGATTCATCAAAACAATTAACCTAATCTAATCTTTTATCCAAAAAAAGCATACCGAGGCAATAATAATCATAAAATTCATTGATTGTGAGGACAAAATAGTCATTTATATATATATATATATATATATATATATATATATATATATATATATATTTAACCCTCCCACTTAAAATTATTTAAAAAATAAGATAGGAGAACAGTCATATAATTGTGAGTATTATATTTTTTTTAACAATTTAAATGATTATTATGTCATCACAATTAATTGATCTTATAATTATTATTTATTTACGTCAGTTTTTTTTTTTTTTGATAGAAAATTGAACTAGGTTAATTTTGATAAATTTTAATAAAATAGAAGAATAATTTACAAAAATATTAGTTAGAGGGAAAATTTTGCCTATGGACAATTTTGCGTTTGAGTGTAATGTAATCTAGAAGCTGCACAAACATATATGACTCATCAGAAATACAAACAAATTTGGTCTTTTAGGAAATTTTCTCTTTATCCGCTTCCGGGAGAACTTGGAATTTATTATGATATATCAAATAGATATAGTATAATTATCTATATATGTATAAACATCATACATATTGACACCCACACATGAGGATTTGCGTACAATTTCAAACATACACCGAGTCAATAACAAAACCAAGAACTTTTGGTAAAAAAAAAAAGTGAGAAATCAAATCTTAAAGAAAATAATTTTAAAAAATCTACAAACCACAACTAGACATGAACAGGTCTCTTTTGACATTAAATTTTTAGTGAGTCTCTCTCTCTCCCTCCCTCTTCCACGTAGATAATCTGGTTCCATGTTGACAATGGTCAAAGTAAACCAATGATTCTGTAACCCAAAAAAGGTAAGGTAATGATTTTGACAATTACAGAATTCGACTTCGCAATTCATAAATTAGCACTAGGTCATATCTGATTAAAGACTTAAAATTTTCTTTACATCGGTCTTTTTTACTCTTCTCACAATAAAATTGGGTTTTTCGTTCAATCCTTTTTTACTCATCTCACAACAAAATTTGAGTTTCTTATTCAATCTATTTATCGGGTTTAAATCATTGATGATTCAATTCGAAAAGAAACAGAAATTTATCTTTTTTTATGATGATCAAATTAATCTTTACTATAAAACTTTATTCAAATAATGATGTTGAAATAGGAAAATTTTTGGATTATAAATTTTTTTAAAGATTCCTTATGAGTTGAATCTTTAGGGGGTAAAGTAATGATTTTGACAATTAAACAATTTGACTTCGCAATTCATAAAATTAGCAAGAATCGGATTCTTCCTATTTCTTATATATTTTCCATAAATATGTGTCAGTTCTAATTGAAAATAACAACCCACGGAATATATACTCCGTATATATAAGATAAGTACGATTCGAAATAGAGTTCTAAATCTTGTAGGACGTTAACTCTCGTCACGATTTGGAGACTCCTTGGGAGTTTGTGATTAACTAGGATTATTATTTTTATAATCTCAGACATAACTAAGCTTAGATACTCGCAGGTCGGGCATAGCCAAAACTGTCATATCATTATGTTTTGAGAAACTGTAACTTTGTGAGCATCAAGTAGTACTAAACAAGATGGCAGATGCAACAATGCATCATCAGGTACTCTTTAATCGAGCAACTATTATGTCTCATCTCAAGTCCATATTCACAAAAAAGTATGTTGTTTTTGCTTATAGATTCGTGTTTGCTTTAATTGTTTTCACTTTTTTGTTGGCCTTCGATTCTTCTCTAAACTCTTCCTCTTCAAGTCCTAGGTTCTTTAGCAACTTCTCTACTTCGATCAGTTCTTATTATTTCTTTTCAAACTCTTCTATGCATTCGCGGGTTTGGTCTGAAATTTCATTGCAAAACAATGCTACTAGATTTCAGAACACCACCCTGTTTGATCAAGCTCCTGATTTGGATAAAGAAGTGCCATCAGCTGTGAAAAATGGAACTCTTTACTATGATGAGCTCGATAGTTATGGAATGTTTCATATAAATGTGACAACCTCGGAGCCTCCAAAAGTTTCAATGGAGGTGAAAAACAAGACCCTTTACAATGATTTTCTTGGAAAAGGTGGAATCTTTAATCCAAATTCCACCACAATTCAGCCTCCAAAAGCTCAAAATCAAGACTTACATTCTCAATTTGAAGGCTTTAAGGCAAAAATTACCAGAATTGTGGCACCAATATCTCCGGTGGAGGCGAAAAATCAAATTGAAAACAATGACTTGAATGAGAATATTATAATTTTGGACTCGAATCAAACAACAATCGAGGCTCCTGTAGTGACAAATCAAACTGTGGATTCAGCGTCTTCCGTAAAAGGGAAAGATATTATTGAGAATGTTACAAATTTATCATCTTCATTGTTCGAAAACCAGATGAACCAGCCTGCTTCTGATGTACCCACAAAGGCAGATACTGAAAAATTGGTGGAGTCACTTATGAATTGTGATTTGTTTGATGGAGAATGGGTGAGAGACGATTCATATCCGCTGTATAAAGCTGGTACTTGTCCTGTGATTGATCATCAGTTCGACTGTTTTCTTCATGGCAGGCCTGATAATGGTTTTCAGCAGTACAAATGGAAGCCAAAGAATTGCACTTTACCAAGGTTTGTCATGAACAATTAAATATTGTTAAAACATTTTACTTACTACGACGATACCAAGTGCTTCTTTATTGATTAGTCTACTGTAACTGAAGCATTTCTTCTCATGATCATGTTCATAGTATAGGTTAAATGGAAGTCATATGTTGGAACTATTAAGAGGAAAACGACTGGTTTTTGTTGGAGATTCTCTAAACAGAAATATGTGGGAATCTTTAGTTTGTATTCTTCGAAATTCATTGGAAGATCAAAGCAAGAATTATCAAGCATATGATGACCGCCGTATCTCTATATTCAAGGTTAGTTTCCCATCATTCCCACCCACCCCCATACCCCCACCCCTGAAAACTTAAACTAAGGTCAATTGATAAGTCATAAAGTCTGCTGAAGTTTCTTATTTTTTGTTCTGATCAGGATTATAATTGCACAGTGGAGTTTTATGTATCACCATTCTTAGTTCAAGAATGGTCATCACGAGTGAAAGGTCGATCAAAACAAGAAACACTTCGGCTTGACAAAATGGGGACCTCAGCCAAGAAATATAGAAGTGCAGATATTATTGTTTTCAACACTGGACACTGGTGGACTCATCCAAAAACTTCTGAAGGGTAATGACAACTAAAAATAAAAAACAAAAATCTATTGTCGAGTACTTATGAAATATGTTCGAATTCAGATACCTGGAAGCTAAAAGAATTTTTTAAAATTTTTTTTAAATAAATGAACACTGCAGAAAAGACTATTATCAAGAAGGAGTACATGTTTATCATCAACTAGATGTTCTTGAGGCATTTCGAAAAGCTTTGACAACATGGGCAAGATGGGTCGATACCAACATAAATCCTAGTAAAACTCTGGTTTTCTTCAGGGGCTACTCTGCCACCCATTTCAGGTAATATTTAAAGTCTTGATCTTCACCATCTTATTTGGCTTTTACATTTGGCATCAAAAAATTTATGTCTCTGAGCTGTATAAGCTGAAAGTAAAACGTGCATTTGCAAAACCAACGCGTTCTAAAGACAACATATTGAACAAGAATGTGTGTCTACATTTTGTAAGGTTTAATTTGTTTTATCATTTTGTGTTTTACAATGATGGAATTGATCTTAACTTGTAGTGTTTGTCTTGTTCCAGATGTGGGCAATGGAACTCAGGTGGACAATGTGATCATCAAACAGAACCAATAAAGAATGAAACATATCTCTCGGGATATCCGCCCATGATGATTGTTCTGGAGAAAGTGCTGACAGAAATGAAAACTCCAGTGACTTACTTGAACATAACAAGATTAACAGATTATCGGGAAGATGGTCATCCATCGATATACAGGAAGCATTCGAGGGATAAAACATCAACAGTGAAATTCCAAGACTGCAGCCACTGGTGCCTCCCTGGTGTACCAGATGCATGGAATGAGCTTCTCTATGCAGAATTGTGGGTAAAACAATACCAAAATCAGCAACAACAACAGAAAGAATCATTTTATATTGAACAAAATACAGTTTAAGAAAATTGTATATTATCTCTTATATATGTGTATTGTAATTTTTCTTTCTCTACTTTTTACATCGGAAATATAAAGACAAAAAGGGATCCTGAAAAATATGAGATACAATTTATAAAAAATAAAAAATAGTAATTCTTGACTGTGAAGATAAATTATCAATTTTTTAACCGACAGTACAAAATGGAGCCCTTGAAGTTCTCGAACCCCCTTGGTGCATCTTGAACCAGAGACGACCCACGGTAGTTTTGGCACAAGCTTTTTTGAAGTGGTTGAATACCAGATTGCACTATACTGGTGCAATACCAAATTGTAGTATTGCACTGCACCAATATTTTCACCTTTTGTGCTGTGGCACTTTCGATAAATGACATAACTTCTTGTTCCACTAATGACGAAAACACTAAAACTTATGCCATTCCTCCTTTATATATCCTACAAACAGGACTACTCTCTCTCTCTCTCTCTCTCTCTCTCTCTCTCTGTCATCAGTTTTTGAGTTTCTGCTAAACCATGGGAGAAGCAACAAAGCATCATCCTTTAAACGAAAGAAGTTTTGTCATAGATCTCAAGTCTCTGTCAACTTTGGCTAGAGCGAAACAATCGGTTGTTTTTGCTTATGGCTTCATGTTTGCTTTCACTGTTTTCACTCTGTTCTTGGCCTTCAATCCTTCTACAAACTCTTCTTCTTCAACTTGGCTTTCCAACTTCTTTTCTGGCATCACTAATTCAAAATCAACACTAGATAGTCCCTCTGGTGGAATTCAACTCCCTTCAAATCTTTCCTACTCTTTCCCAAGTTCACAACATTTTCATAATTCTGCCCCGCTAGTTCCATCACAAACCAACAGTACAAAATCCCAAAACACCCTCATTCTCGATCAAGCTCCGATTTTCAATAAAGAACATCCATCATTTGTCAAAAACCAGACTATAATCAATGATTTTCTTGATAAAGTTGGAACCCTTAAGCCAAATTTGACCATATCAGGACCTTCAATATCTCCAATAGAGTCAAAAAATCAGACCCATAATCATGACTTGCCTAATAAGGTTGAAGTGCTTAAGCCAAACCTCACCATAATTGTGGCAACAGAATCTCCAGTGCAGGTAAAAAATCAAACTCATAATATTGTTGACATGCGTGATGAAGTTGTAGACTTGAAGCCAAATCAGACTGCAGTTAAGACTCATAAAACTCCAGTGACAAATCGAACTGTGAATTCGGAACCAAAATCTTCTTTGAAAGGCAAAGATATTACCAGGAATGGAGATAACAGAATTGAAGAAAATGGGGTTGTGACAAATTTAACAACTTCATTGTCCCAAAAACATAAGAACCAGCCCATTTCTGGTACGCCCGCGAAGCCTGATACTGAGGAAATGATCAAGTCACTAATGAATTGTGATTTATTTGATGGAGAATGGGTGAGAGATGACTCATATCCACTATACCAACCTGGTTCTTGTTCTCTAATTGATCAGCAGTTCAGCTGTTTTCTTAATGGTAGGCCTGATAATGGTTTTCAGCAATTCAAATGGAAGCCACATGGTTGCATTTTGCCAAGGTTTGTGATCAGATTCTTTTTTTGGTTGCTACTTACTAATTACATTTCTCATATTGAGTAAAACTTATTTGTTTGATACTCATTTCAAATTTACTCAACTGTACTAGGAAACATCAAAACCAATCCCTTAATATTTTACTAGTTTTTTTATCTCATAATTTTTTTTGCTGGAGTATAGTTTATGATAATCTTGCATTAATATATTCCATAATAATTTTTCTTGATATGGAATGTTCATGATCTTGTTTCTATAAATAGGTTAAATGGAAGTCATATGCTGGAGTTATTGAGAGGAAAGCGACTGGTTTTTGTTGGCGATTCTCTCAATAGGAATATGTGGGAATCCTTAGTTTGTATCTTTAAAAACTCTGTCAAAGATCAAACCAATGTTCTTGAAGTATTTAACCGCAACTCTTTTCGATTTGCACCTCCTTTTTCTTTTTTATTCAAGGTAATAAGTTGTTCAATTAGTCCTCATTCTAATAATCACAAAATAACTTACATATCAGGTTGTGTACACATATAAGCTAGATTCATAGGTTCGTTATTATAAAAGACGTTTTCTTTTTCTTTTTCTTTTTTTTTGTTTTTGTTCTTATCAGGATTATAATTGTACATTGGAGTTTTTTGTATCTCCATTCCTAGTTCAAGAATCTGTAATCCGACGAAAAAATGGATCAAAACAGGAAACACTTCGGCTTGACAAAATGGGGTTTTCGGCTGATAAATATAGAGATGCAGACATTATTATCTTCAACACTGGACACTGGTGGACTCATGCAAAAACTTCTGAAGGGTAACGATTCAAAAGTTAATTCTATTATCAACTACTCCACAAACTAAGTCAATTTTAAAAGGTGGAATGTTAAAACAAATTAAATACAGAAAGCTAGGATTTTCTATTTTGGTTGAAGTGTGTATAGGATTTCATTTGAAGCATTACATGAATACTTAGATCGATGTTTGATGAGAATATAGCCAGATTATTATACTTCTTAGATACAAGGTCATATAAAATTCTAATTAGGGTAAATATAAATATGGTCACTATTGTTTATATATATTTAAAACATATTTGTCAACAATGTTCAAATGTAAACAAGAATTATCAGCAAAAAAAAAAAAAAAATTTGCAAAATTACAGGAAAGACTACTATCAAGAAGGAAAGCAAGTTCATCCTCAACTTGACGTTGTTGAGGCGTTCCGGAAAGCTTTAAAAACATGGGCAAGATGGGTGGATGCTAATGTAAATCCTAGTAAAACTGTGGTTTTCTTCAGGGGCTATTCAGCTTCTCATTTCAGGTAACAATAAGACTGTTCATCTTCAATATCTTAGTATCCTGTTCTATAAATTTTATTAGTTGCATTGCAAAGTGCATTTTGAAGCAGTCTTTTGTTTTATCACTTCATGTTTTACAATGGCCAAAAAGTTGCTAAATTTGGAGCGTTTGTCTGTGGCAGTGGCGGGAAGTGGAACTCAGGTGGACAATGTCATAATGAAACAGAGCCGATAAACAACAAGGCGTATCTGTTGCCATATCCGCTCAAAATGAGAGTATTGGAGAAAGTAATGAGAAACATGACAACTCCAGTGTCTTATATGAACATAACAAGAATGACAGACTATCGAAAAGATGGTCATCCGTCCATGTATAGGAAGCCACATATGTCATCAGCTGAGAAAAAAATAACTCTCCAGAACCAGGACTGCAGCCATTGGTGCCTTCCTGGGGTGCCAGATGCTTGGAATGAGATTCTCTATGCAGAATTGTTGTTGAAACATTCTAAGAATCAACAACAACGTTTGCTGTAAGAAATAAAATAGGTAAGTTAAAACAAGCGCACACAGAATCAATGTTGTTATATAGGCAAAAGAAGAAGAAAGTTCATACTCTTAAGATACGTGCAAAATGTGCACTTAATTTTTTTACCTGAATACAAAATAGGCTCCTTTCCAAGAAATGGTGTCGCTGATTCCCCCCCCCCCCCCCCCCCCCTGGAACCTCCTTTTCTTGACATGAATCACTAACTGGAAGTGCCATCCAAGAAAAGTTAATCTTATTCGTGAGAAAAAGAAAATCATAACACCAGCTCACAATTCAATAAGAATTTGACCGAAAACACACTACATATTCATTTCTTTCTTTTCAACGGTACAACTGTAATAACTTCTTAAAAATTAATTAAAAACATATAATATTTTTTCTAAAGAAATATCATTGGTTGTTGCTCCGCATCATGCACGAGCGTGCTTCTTTTTTTCATCAAAATCAAATCAAATTGAAGAGTCTGTTGCTACTTCGCTTCGATCTCTATATTATTGTGTCGGTTCAAATAAAATTAAAGTAATAGTGCTTACATAATAAGTCGAGAATAAGTACATAAGGACCCACATTTTTTTGTATAGTGATATATTTACATAATAAGTTAAGAATAAGCACAGAAAGACCCATTTTTTTAGTAAATTTACTTTTTCATCCTACCATACATATATGTGGATAACTTTTGATAAGGATACTTCAGAAATTTCTCCCCTTTCTTGACTTATTTTATGCAAGGTGCATAGCATTTTTGAAATTGAAGAGGTAGGTGCTCTTTTTCTTTTTCTTTTTTAAGACTTCTACAGGGTTTTTTTTTCGTGTTCCTTTTTTTGCGTATATTCATCATTTTTTGATGATTTTGCTCATGCAGTTTGAGGTTGAGAATCAAAGCCATGTAAATGAAAAGAAGAAGAAAAAAGGTACTCCGTATCAATTTATCAAAGGATTGCGTTTACTTTAATACATTTTTCAAAGTACGATGATGGTGTAGACAAATGGCTCGTGAGATTGTTTCACTCTTTTAGATATTTGAAGCGTCAAGGGCCTTGACTAGTTGAATGCCAAGAGATGGTTCCTGGGCAATTACGTCCTTTGTATCCTTAAAGTGCTCCGTACATTTGATTTGGGCTTGTGATAATTGATTGTCATTGTCACAAACATGATGGCCGCAGACATAATTGCATCAGCTATCCAAATTTTGAGGATTTTTATGTTGACTTTTAAAAGTGAAATTATATCTTTAAAATTTAAAAAAAAAAAAAAAGAAGTATATTTTGAAACAAAGAAAATCTTATACGGAGTATATTTTGAAAAGAAATATTAATTACTGGATTTTACAACTGGCTAACATCATTCATATGTTTTATTTGCCCGTAGCAAAGGATGATGTATCCCCCATTATGAGTCTTGAAAAAGTAACAAATGAAATTGTGTTAGCTAATATACAAAGGCTACAAGAAAAAATATTCTTACGTGTCAATAGTAGGAAATAATATAGAAAAAACTCGTGCAATTTTTTATTATATTTTTACGTATATTCAAAATTTTGAGTTTCAATATATATATGTTCTCTTCGTATTTAAATGTGTTTTTTAAAATTTCTTGATACACTTCATCTAATTAAATAATATTAATGGTAGATAAAACGAAATGGTAGCATATAATAGTAAATTAATTAGTCCTCAAATTCTCACCCAAACAGATGTTAGATCTTTGACTAAACTACCAACCTTTCCTACATTCTCAGTCAAACTATCATCACTCTTCTTAAACTTTGTCAACAAACTATCTCAGCACTAGAAAATATAATCAGACGAAAAAACAAAACAAATAAAGAAAATTGATCAAATCAAACCCCGAGATAATCAATCTACATATATGTCAAGGCCACCAACCCACCAAAATTAAAAATAAATAAATAAAAATATACGAAATTTTAATCCCTCCTCATGAAGAAGCTTGAAGAGCGTGGACTTTGTCTTGTAAAAATGGAAGTAGCATAGGCGTGGTAGCGGCAACGGTGACGGTGGAGGCCGGAGAGGATGCGGCCTTGGCGGCGGTGGCGTTGGTAGCAACGCGCTCACAGGAGGGACACATGGTGAGAGTGGTGGCAGGAAGCTGCATGTAAAAAGGCTTGGAAGATTTAAGAGCTCTTAATTCTTGAAGCTCCTTTTGTAACCTTCTGTTCTCTTCTGTCAGTGTTTCACAGCACCTCTTTAAATACTCACAATCTACCTCTGTCTGCTTCAATTTTGTCCTGCCACCCATTCCTAATTATTAAATACTCACACACATATATACACATACATAATAAATGTTCATTTCTAGATAAAGATTCTCAAATATTTGTTCAAAATACATTGAATGTTTATTTGTACTACTGCCGTGCTACTAGTATTAAATATGTAGTACCTTGCTCTCCTGTTTTGAAACCATACTTCAACTTGGCGTGGACGAAGATTCAACTGCCTTGCAAGTGCTAGCTTTTGTTTCTGCATTTATTAACATCGGTAAAATTAATAAGCATGACTTTATAAAAATTATACATTCCGTATAATTATCTTCGAAATAATACTTTACTCCTCCTTTCCACCATTTTTATTTGTAGTTTGATCTTTCTGCCATTTTTATTTATAGTTTAATTTTTCTCCGCATCGTTTTAAGTGATTTTTTCTACACGTTAAAATTTTTATTTTTTAAAAAATTTATTCTTCATATTAATCCTCATATAAAATATGTTCACTTATTAATTTTTTAAAAATTAAATAAAATATTTAATAAGTATAAAATTTTATCTAAAACAACAGAAAAATCAAACTGCAAATAAAAATAGACGGATGGAGTATATATCAAGAGTAAGGTATTATCATGATTGAAAATTTAACGTATTGTTGCGTTTGAAAATAGTGTCAGCTTATTCCGCAATCAAATTATTTATTATTTTCTCTATTATTTCTTAAAAATATAAATATAAGAATGTTTGACTTACGGGATTAAGGGTGGCATGTTCCTTGAAGCTGTCTTCAAGAAAAGCAGATTGGTCTTTGGTGAGTCTGAGTTTCTTCCGAGACAAGAGCAACCCATTTTCATCTTCATCGCTACCTCTTGAATTATTAGAATTAGCCCTCTCCATCTCATCTTCATGAGTTGCCTCAAAATCCCTCTTGTTCTGTGGACTATTATTTCTTCTGATTCCATTAATTCTCCGCTTGTACATGCCAGACTCCATCTGATATGACGAAACTGTCGTGCTGTTTGGAGACGACGACAGGGTTCCACTGTTCTCCGCCTCCCCATCTGCCGCCCCCGCCGTCAACAAGGATCGCCAGTTCATACCTGCCCAACCATTTGTTCACAAATTGTTTAGAAATGTAAAACACAAAAGTATACCACGAAGTACATATAATTCCTCGGTTTGTTTTTATTTCAATCTTATAGCTTTTTAACAAGTAATTTATACGATGACAATTTCAAATCTACAAAATATAAGCAGATAACAAACTAGGCACATATAATGAGAAAAAATCAAATAACATTATAACTTTGCACTGTTGATAAATAGTTGTGGGCAAACAATGACATCTATCCGCATAACTATTGTGCCCGCCACTATTCATCCGTCAACCAGACAGCAACTTTTTACGGAAAATATCTAGAAACTAAACAACACACGGAACTAAGTACTATAATGAACACAGTGTCTTGTTACCCGAACAAATTTATCTATTTACCAAACATTAAGCAGAGTTTACGCTAATATTCACCTATAATATACTCCCCTATCCGATTCACAAAAGAAGTAACGCTCCAATTTTTACTATTTTTAATTTTACATATTTAACTAAAAATTATATGTATAAACAATAATTTTTTGTCATTAAATTTGTTATGAATATCTAATTAAAGATCGTATAATAAGATGTTAATGAAAAATTTTGAAAAATATAATATTATAATTAAAAAAAATTATGCAAATACTGTTTTTTTAATCAAAATTTTATTTTCAAAATTTACTCTTTTTTTTTTTTAATTTTTTTTGAAGAGAAGTGAAGATTACTAACAACCCAACTCAAAAACATGTGTCCTACACGAGAAGTATTGAATTTTATCGGTTAAACCCAACCAACTCGAGTTAACCTAGTAAATCATCAAAGTCATACATTAGCATATGGGGTTATGATTATAGAAGGTGGGTTTACTTGCTATAAATAAAGGACATGAAAAATATAGAAGGTGAGGTTAATAAAATAAATTTGACGGTGCAACAACTATCACAAAATTGTGATAGATTTCAGTGTTATAAATCTCGAGTTAATATTGATTATAGAGATATAATGTTACGATTTTTGTTGCGATAAATATCGCAGCGTGGAGCAAAACTCGAGTTAAAATATATGATATACTCCGTACTTACCGTTTGCAGTGTGGAGCGGCCATGGAAAGCGAAGGTGAGAAGAAGTAGGTTTGGTGCGGGGAACAGGAGAGAAAGGGAGTAAATCAAGCTGGACCACTGGATCTGCTGAACACCCTCTTTTCTGCCCTTGATCATCATCATTTTTATTATTTCTAATATCTTCTTCTTCCTCTTCTTCTTCGTCAGATCTCTTACTATTAACTTCAAGTTGTGGTTGAGTACCTAAAGCCATGCAAAAACCAAGATTTGTATCTTTCATGTTTTGGGACTTGGGCTGCTGCTGATCAAGAAATTTCAAAGATTTTTGGGGATGATCTCCTAAGCTTAAACCCAACTCCATCATAATTTAGTTTATATGGTGGTTTGTTTTGAGGGGCTTGTGAGTTTTGAAGGAATGAAGGAGAGGAAGAGAAAATAAAAGTAATAATTTTTCCTTCTATTGTAGAAGAAGTCTTGCTTATATAATGGATGGCAATGATGATGATGATTATGATATACAAAGAAAAGTAAAGAAAGAGGAGGACAGGACGCAGACACAATCTGAATTTAAGAAAGTAGGTGTATGATATATTAGTATAATATATGTACCTGGTTTATACTTCTGTTCTTTATTTTATTAATTAATTGATATCCCATCCGTTTCGGGAGAATACGGAGCACCAACAATTCTGAATAATATTTGTTCCTGCAAACAGTTATATATACATTACTTTTGTTATAATATTATAATTTTTAAAAAAATTTGTTATAATATTTATTTTAATTTTCAATTAAATATTTATAATAAATTTAATAATAAAATATATTATTAATACATATAATTTTTGATCAAACATATAAAGTTAATATTTGTTAAAAATTTAAATGTTACTCATTTTGTATAGAACATATGTGTATGTAGTATTAACTTGTTTTGGTCAAATTTATTATTTTTTGACATAAAATTTAATTTTCAATAAATATATATGCCATCAATTATAACTATAAAAAATTTATACAAACTAAAAGTAAATTTTTATTTTCATAATCATTAAATTAACCATAACAAATTTGTAAATATCGATTATTCAGGAACGGAGGGCTATTTTGTCAAAAAAAAAATTTGAATTTAAATCAAAACAATTTTAAAATATAGGAGTAAGATATATGAATGTAGTTAATAATTTTGTATAAGGAATTAGATTGACCGACAAATTCAGCAGGTTGACAAATGCACGTGAATCTATATCAATACCATTAAATGCATATCCCATGCTTCATAGTTGATACAGCACCTTTTACTTGTTCTGTTCACATTCATTCCAGCTACTCTACGGTCTACACATGAGGGAGAATAATAAGTGAGAAATTGTACTCCCTATTTATTCTTATTTTTTTCATAGTCAATAAATTGTATTAGTAATTAATCTATTTTTTCATATTAATTCTTTAAGTAAATTTATCTTTATCGGTAATAAATTAAGATGGTAATGTAAAAATGTACAAAATTAAAATTTCATTGAAATAATTTAACCATAGATTTGAAAGACTAGATTAATTTAGACTTGATAACCAAAAAAATCTATAAGTGATTCAATATTTAAGACTTTAACCCACGATTTATTTTTAACATAAATATCTTTTAAAAAAATACAAATGTATCAAAATAAACTAATTTTAACTCAAGTCTTAAATCGTAAATAATAAAATCTTAAATGGCGTTGAAATTTTTCCTAAATGTTTTGAAGAACTTGGAACGTCATCTAAGATTTTAGCAAACCAAGTTTCACTTAAGTTAAAATTGAATCATTTCGACATTTTTATTACAAGTTAAAGATTTTTGTGTTAAAAAAGAGATGAACTATATAAGTACTCTGCATTCAGATTATATGTCACCTTAGTAATTTATACATCTGTTAAAAAATGATATTAATATTATTAATTTAAAATAAATATTGATGTAAAACTAATTATTTTTTATTTTTTATAATAAATGCTATAAAAATTGTTCAAATTGTCATACTTTTTTCCTCGAGAATTGCCTTGACCTGACTTAATCAACGTAGAAATCGATTCAGGACTGATCTAGCCAACTATTTAGTCCTTAAAAGATCGATTTAGCCTTTCAATCTATCTGAATGTTCGTACCTATACGATACATTATATGTATCTTCTATTTATATGCCATATATATACATATAATACATACGGCGTATTTAATAATAAGTTTATTTTTTTTCAAGAAAATTTAACTAGATTTTTATATATTTAATGACATTTATCTTATGCATTAGGTGCACATGATAGATTTTCCGTATATATATATATTGGGGTCGATCCATAGCTAACATTAGCTGTGAAAACTTTCGTAGCTAACACATTTATAACCGTCCATGGATGATCTAATACTTGAGATCAAACTCAAAAAAAAAAAATTCCTTCCGTCAGTGTTAGTAGCGGAAGAGAATTTTTTTTTTTTTTAAAAAAATTACACTTTCGCTACTAACACTAACGGAAGGGAAAAAAAATTTTAAAAGGACTTTTTTTAAAAAAAAAAAATTTCTCTTCTGCCAGTGTTAGTAACATAAAGGAATCTTTTTTTAAAAAAATATTATCCTTTCACTATTAAAACTGACGGAAAGAAAAAAAATTTTAAAAAAAAAGTCTCTTCCGCCAGTGTTAGTAGCGGAAGGGTAATTTTTTTAAAAAAAATTCTCTTCCACTATTAACACTAGCGGAAAAGATTTTTTTTTTTTTTGAGTTTAATTTTAAGCGTTGAATCATCCCATGTAAGACTATATCGTTAGTCATGACCTATATATATATGTGATAGATCATACGGAGTAAATACATTTATCCGAAAGTCCGAATAAGATTTACTTGGATATTGATTGATATGTGGATCTTTATGACAAAAATTGACAATTTCGAGTGAGTGGAGTTACATTTAGCCAAGTTTTATCTTTATCCGAAGCCAAAAGTCTAGGCACCAGTCAATGTGGTATCGGTTGGTGGGTAGGTTGTTTATTACAACATCCCTCCTGATTATAAACTCCATTATCCTTACAAAATTATTCTTTTCATTATATATTTTATTATTTTAATATAATGATTCATATTTTGTTTTTCGTTAATTTTTTGTGCTGTGATTTATAGTGTATAAATAATAAATAATGTCATGAAAATAAGAATTAAAGCAAACAAGTTTTACGACATGCCGTTAAATTAATGAATAAATAGGGCGGTTAACTACATATTGCGTAATTAAGAAATTAAGTGAACCGGAATTAAGGCCGATCCATCGACTGATAGCTGCCCATATCAGACCACTGACGACTCACCAACCAATTAATTACTTCAATTATTAAATTAAAATTAACAACCTCCCACTAGATACATTCATACATACATACATTTTCAAACGAGTACTGCCTTTTTATTTGGTCCAACCACACTTTCCTTGTGAAATCAAGCGTCATACACTAATATTATACACTATATACTACTCCATCTTCCTTTTTTAGAGTTTAGTTTTCCTTTTCTTTTTTCTACTAACTTTTCTCATATTTAAAAGGTAAATATAAAATTATCTTTTCTCTATTATTCGTTTTATATTTTAACAATATAAATATATCTTTTTTCTATACATATTAAATAAAGACAATTATAATACAACGCTAATAAATTTATTTGTTAAATATTAATCTTGATACGTGTAAATTGAAGTAAAAAATATTATAGATAAAAAACAGTACGGTATATGTAATATTTTTCTATACACGCACACTACAATTTAAGTATTATATGAATAATATGCCAAGTATGAACATTTTCTTTAAAGAAACATCAAAAAAGTATGCACGAGATTAGATTTGACCATATATTTCGTGTACATGCACACGTATATTTATGTATTCATGTACTACGTATCTATCCATATCGCTCCAACATGTTTTGGACCTAACCAGACAAACAAACCATGTTTTGCTCTTCCCACCAAGCAAAAGGGAAAAAACCATCTCAAGGTGATTCGCACAGATTTATTTTAACAAATTTTATATTTTAAAAAATTAAATATAATTTTTTATTCATATATAAATTTTTTATCTATTTTATCTACACTAAATTCTCTAAAATATAATACATCATAATAAAATAATAATATTTTAAACTTTTATTATTTACATTTGTTACTTCTTATTTCTTTAATTAATAGATAATATATTAATGTATTTTATAAATCACATTTTATTATATTATCATATAATATTAATATATCTAAGTAATATTTTTAAATTTAATATATTATATATTAGTCATATATTAATATATCATATATGACATACTATATAATAAATAAACTATAATAGGATACAATAATATTTTGTACTAATGTATTAATCAATCATATTATTTGACGAATTTATATATGAATATAATAATTCTTTTTTATATTAAATTAATATAATATTTTAATATATATATATATATATATTCAGTAAAATAAGATTATAGAATAGTATTAAATAAGATTAAAAAAATATTATACTCTTGATAATTTTCAATAATGATAATATAAATTTAAAGATTTACCGTTCACAATTATCAAATTAACTTTAAAATAAAAATATTACTACAATTTACTGTTTTTTTATTTTTCATCAAAATTCTCTATTATAAGGAACATGATGCAAGTGCTCTAATAATCAAATAACTTTTTTGTTATTTTATAATTTCACAAAGATTGCACCATAATAGAATGAGCATCATCAATTCTTTTTCATGGGCAACTTAATTCTTTGTTTTTATTAATATAATTGATGGTATATCGTTAAAATTATATATTTGAGTGTTTTATACAAAATTTTAAAATCACAACACTTGAGCTACGGTATGACTTTAACAAAATCGTAATAAAAATTTATGACTATAATAGAAACTTAATGAGTTTTATAACATTAATTATTTTAAAATAAAGTTCCAATATAATTAAGATACTATCAAATTACAAAAGTTTGGAAAAAAATCAAAATTATTCTTTATTATGGGTGGTGGTACGTAGGGAGAAGTGTGTCCGCGCGCGAGGTGGGGCACAAAGAAAGTGGTATTTTGGCTTTACAAAAATAAGAAAATTCAAATTAAGCTGATGAAACAATTATTAGCAACAACGTTTCTTTTTGTTTACACTAACTAGATTCCATATTAATAGATGGATAGTCTTCAAAGATCGAGTTTTGCTACCTGTGCTCTATATTTTACGTTGGTCATAGATTAATATATCTCCTCAATCCAAACTTATTAACACCAAAATATATATCTATATAATTGTAATTATAATAAGAATTGTCACAATAATATGTACATAGAAAACGTACCTAGCTATGAAGCATATTTTAGTACTCCTCCGTCCACAATTAAATAAATAATATTTATCGATAAATATGCATCTATCTCATCATTTGTAAGAATGAGTTTTTCCCTCTAATTAATATGTTTTGATAATTATATTTAAAATTTATGAGAAAGAAAATAAAATTAAAAATATTTTAAATATGATATATTTATTTTTTAATATTATCCATATTAAGTTTAATATCTATGATACTCCCTCTATTTCAAAAAAATTGTAACTTTTAAAAATGAGATTTGTCCCATAAAATAGAAGAGAAAATTTTGTATAAATTTTTTTATTATGATGATATATTTTTTGAAATTTATTATTACAATCTTCTTATCTTATTATTAATTGAATAATTTATAATAGATTTCATCAAGAAAAACTTATTATGTGAACATAAAAATTATCAATCAAAAATTCAAATTTTATTATTTTTATGGAATAGAGAGATAATGCTTATTTGTCGGTGGACTAACTTATAAATATAACTATATAAGTACCACTCTAAATTTTTAAAGATAATAGTGACATATCATAACTTTGAACAGAAAATTTTTTCCTCATCCAAACTTATGTAACAAATATATATATATATATATATATATATATATCTGTGTGTGTGTGTGTCCAAGCGAAAGGTAAGGAAAATGTGAAAGTAGTAAATGGTAGTAATAAGGTAGGAAGGTGGTGGATAGGGGGCCATGGCATGCGCATGGGATGGATGGGTGTGTAGGAAATTAAATTAATGAAGGTGGTCGTAATTACTACTACTCGAACTAAGTAGGGAGTAGTAGTATGATACGTACATACAAGGGGTGGTGGTGACTACTGGGTCAGATTTGTCATGCTTTTGGGATCATTGCAATTATTGACCTCATGCAGGCTTCAATCATCATTATTCATTAATAACTCCTGCCCGCCCTTCACATTATACACTACGGATCCAGGAGTATATTATATGGTTTGAATTATTGGATATATAATTTTATTTTATTCAAAGAAAAGCGACCTACACCTCTATTATGTATTTTGATATATTTGATACAAACCCGATGCGAAAAATAAAATGGTTGAGGGACAATTATTAACTTTTCTGTTTTTTTTTTCAAGTTTACCGAGAAATGGTTTAAATGTAACTTTTTATGTAATTGTTGGTGATGTACAACTATTCTATTATCTTTGAAATGATTCTTCCATCTTAAAATAAAATTTGCAAAGTATCAACTGTTAAAGGGATCGATTACATAATAACTGATTTTTAGATTAACATCGGTTATACATGTAAAATCCATATAAATTCCATGGACTCCCCCCATAACTCTCCCACCCCATGAGAAAGAAGAAAGGATGAAGGGAGAAAAAAGTAATTCTCATTCTTTGTTTTCGTATATAATTTATTTATTTTCAATAGTTTATTTCGTATATAATTTATTAATATCATATGTATATGTACGATAATAAATCATTGTACACCATCACGTCTTCGGCTCTTCCCCACATCCCCTCCCTAATCATCATCATCTTCACAATCATATATAGCAACTTCTTGGAGGAGATATATGCTGGTACTAGACTTACTAGTACATAGTATTACAATAAATAAACTGAGATCATTTGTGTTTTTGTTGACTCGTTAGTGATCTAGTCAAACGCCATGATATTTATGAATCATCTACCACTCCTTGCTTAATTATCTAATTATAATGATGCAAGAACTAATCCAGATTAATGAAATGACTACTAAAAATAAAAGCAGAAAAAGAAAAAGACTAATATGAAAGTTATCATCAAAAAAAGTCATGATTTTGGCCATGAATTATGCAAGTATATATTTTTCCTATCCAATTAGACCTTTGATATGATGGAACTAAAAATGTAATAGTGATGTGTAGACAAGATATATATAGCGGCCCAGGATTCCGGGAAAGAGGCCTTAAAATGGGGAAGTTCTCTTGGAATTATGAAACTAGTTGCTTGATTAGGCTAACAAGGCAGTTAAAGTATTTGAATCATACAAATTAATACATTATGCATATGATGCAATGGGTGAGTCAAACCAAGGTGTACTCAACAAGAAAATACCCAGTTATCTACTCCTGATTGAAATTATAAAAAGTGACCGTTTAAATAGTTATTTTAAACAGTCAATTTATAATTGATATATGTGTCAAGTTGAGTGTAAGAGTAAATCGCAAAACTATTAAAATAGTTCTTGTGCTATTGTCGTGATTTCAATTTAATTCATAAATATTTTAATTTTTGTAATAATCCCTGTACTTTTATTGAGCATTTAAATTAGTCAATTTTAGCAGATTTACTTATTATAAAATGACTAATTTAAAAATACAAATAAAAGTACACTGATCAATTTGAAAAGTAAAATATATAAGGATTAAATTGAAACTAGAACAATAATACAAGTACCATTTTAAGTAGTTTTGCTTGGAAAAAATAGTCTACACTTTGACTTTATATTATGATACGTGTCCTGATTTATTGAATGCCGATAAATGGTTTTTACACACATAATAAGTTGGACTCCATGTAAAAGAAATATTAAAAATAAATAAATAGATAACTACTAAAATCACTTGTTTTTTTTTTTCGTAAAAAGAAATGACCTATGACATGTATCTCTATCGGTCTTTGGATAGAAATGTGATGTTTTCATTGCAACAAAGGAATTTTCGCTGTGTGTAGTTTTTACTTATCTTATTTAACGAAAGTTATAAGTCAAATCTTTTAATAAACATTACTTTTATTAAAGTTTTACAATTATATTAAAAAAAAACCCTAAGATTTAGTGTTAACTAAAACTACGTAGCGAAATAATAACATACTCATTTTTCGGATTCTAAGAGATTTAATATGCAAACTATTAAAAGATAAAATGGATCTAATTGTATTTTTCTGTTATACATTACCTCTCGACGTGATATTCAAGGATCAATTTTCTTTTTAAAAACGAAGAGATGGCAAAAACTAAAAAGGAGTACCAATTTTTTAGATTTTCTGTCCTTTTTTCGATATATCATAGTTCTTGTGATGATTACCAACAAACATGCTATAAAGTGTGAAGTGTCTATGTTATCTAATTATTTATAATGGGTTTGTAACCTTTATCGCAGGGAGATCACATCTATGTCCAACAACAATCGTTTCGAGTTTCAAATTTTAATTTCTCCGATTACAAAAATTTCGAAAATGCAGATATTTGAATTTAAATAAAACATAATTAAATTATTCTATAAAAAATGCCATGGTACGTGAATAGAAAAGTAACAAGCATTATTTTGACAGGAATATATGGATTCCTGATCCAAAATGAATGCCATGCTTAGCACCAAGGGCGGACCTAGCATGCGGCGACTCTAGGCAATTGCCTACACTATCGTTTTTTTTTCAGGGGGGGCGGGGTGGGGGGGGGGGGGGGGGGGGGGGGGGGAGAGGGGGGGGCGAAATTAAATTAGGTATAATACTAATATCTATAATAATATAAGAGTTTGTGAAATTAATTTTATGAATCAGTTTATGAAATTTACATTCTTTAAATTTTAAAACTAGAGATGTCTTTTGTCATTTGTAAAATCTTAATCCTCCAACGTCATCCTAAGTTAGGTAGACCAAGAAAAATTATAGCTTTAATAAATTATACGTACCATCATCGCAAATAATCATAATTTAATAGAGAATTTAATTAAGCTATTGTTAGGATTCTTATTTGAATCCTAATTGGACTTAGATGGTATTTGGGCCAGTTTCATAATTATTCGAAGATAAGTAAACACAAATACACAATGAAGGTTACTTTGAATGATTATCTTTTTTATGAGCAAGCAGCAATACAATTTATAAATATTTAAATATGGATAATGTTATATACACAAAAAAAATACACAAATAAAAATACATAAATACTTGTGATAAATTTTAAATCTATAACTTTTTTTATAATTGGTCACTTATGATTTAGTAGTCCTTTTATAGGGTTAATATAGTTAGCTCAATTTGCGTACAAATTAGAGTGACCGACACTACCCTCTAAATATATGCATATGCAATCACTATGCAATACTATATACATTTTTCTGAACTTATTTCTACATCTATTATTAAATTTCGAATATATCAATTATTTGTCAAAACAATAAATATTATTTCCTCAATCTGGGCCTATTTGTAAGATATTTTTTTTACATGTCTTATTCATTTGTAATATTATCTTTTATGAAAAATTTTATTTTCTAATTTATTCAACACATATTTTATGTCATATCATTTTATTTTAACCACTTCATTTTTTTATTTTTCAAGGACAATATGAATATTTTAATTAAACATTAATTTTTCCTTAAAAATAATGAAAAACGAATACTTACAAATGGCATGGGACATGAAGTACTGAGAATTAATAATTCATCATCAAATAAATATGCAGTAAAATATGACTAACAATGTAATTATTTTGACTTCCGACAACATTATCATCAGTTTAATGTTTAAGGGAAAAAAATATTTTAAAATGGGGGAAGAATGAATTATGAATGTCAGAAATGGAGGAGTATTTAGTATGGGGGTGATGTCAGAAAGAGAGAGAAGTCACGTGAGTTATGCGTGCTATTGAATAATGATGAGGAGCTGAAGAAAATGATGAGGAAGAGAGAGAGAGAGAGAGAGAGAGAGAGAGAGAGAGAGAGAGAGAGAG
>CM025783.1:15353959-15461572 GCA_014636745.2 Centella asiatica | reverse complement strand
ATATATATATATATATATATATATATATATATATATATATATATATACACACACACATACATATATTGATGAGGGTAGGACACTAGCCCTGGAAACTGAAAGCAAATACACAATTTATCAAGAGAAACTCCCGCATAATCTTTCCATTGAAACAGATTAATCCCACCAGTGAAACAGAGCAATCCCTCTGGAGCTTGGTTTGTATTGAGAAAATAGATAGAATGAATTTGATTTATATTTAATTAATTATAAGAGATTATAATATTTTATGATCTTTATGGGAGATAGTGATGTAATAAAACATATTTCATATATAAAGTGAATGAATAATTAATTATGTTTTTTATTGTGATTTTTCCTCTGATTTCACCTTATCACTCATTCAACTATTATTTTTTACTAACCTCTTTATAATTTATTATATATTTCTATTCTCATATCATTTCCTAAATTCAACGAAGCTTATAAATAAAAGAAATCAGAATAATTGACTTCACTACTAACATCATAAGTACTTGATCAATATGCACGCATTGTTCTGCGAAAAACTTGTTGCACTCAGATTGATCAAGGATGACCCAACAACTGCATTACTTCCATAAACAAATTGGCATCCTTAACTGAGTCTCTTTGACGCAAAGCCAAACAATCCGTATTATCTGTAAATCCACTTCTAACATAATTGATTAATTGTGATGATTTAATTATTTATGGATTGACAGTACTTAATTATTTGAAATAACAAATAATTGTACATAAAAATGCTAAGATACATTAGTTGTTCAAATGAATTGATAGTAGTAACTAGTAAATATAGTTAGACCACTCACCGCTTTTCCTAAACACAGTTATATTCTTTATTTTAGGAAATTTTGATAAAAAATAAAGGAAAAAAATTGAGTTGTATTAGTCTCTGTATTCTAAAATTGGTTTGATGATTATGAACCGTTAATCTTTAAATTTATAGTATCACTATTCATATTTATCAAAATTATAATATTATTTTATTTTATTTTATATTATTCTATAATTCTACTTTACTACATATATCAATATCAATATATACACACACAAAAAAAATATTATTTATACTAATATATTATATATTAATTTAATATAAAAAGTAATATTTTATTTATATTTAAATTAAATATATTATTTAAATCAAATGTTTTTTGCCATATATTATAGTGATTAGTTAATATATTAGTACAAACTATTAATATATATATATACTATTGTAATTTGTGTTATATTATATTATAATTATTATATGTAAATGTGATATATTATTGCATTTTGATTATTTATTATTGCATATTGCACACATTAGTAACCTGGGTTTGGTTATTTGGTATCCACTTTACTATTTGTTATTTTAATTAATTTTTATCCTTAAAAATTCTCTCTAATCGCATAAGGAAGTAAATCTTGGGAAGGATAAGTAAGATTTATAAGTCGTTGACCGAGGAATAGTGTAGAGAGTTAAAAAATTTTAAAATAAGAAGTGTAATTGAGTAATGATGTTGAATAAAATTTCCAGTAAAAAATCAATAAAATTCAAATTAAATAAAGAATTATTAAGAACTCTTCAAAGTTAGAATATAAAGAAATTATTGAAAAATATAGAGTTTAGAAGATGCCAACTATATCCCCAGATAAGATGTATATTATTGATACTTTTGATTTTAAATCAAAAAAAATTATTAAAACAGTTGAAAAAATTGTATCAATATTAAATCACATAAACAAAACATTGTTTGATTCAGGATTAAGTAAACATAAAGAAAATTATAATTTTTTACACATTGGATTGGTTTAAATTAGTATTAAACTTTAACTATGGAATGTTTAAATGTATGTTTAATGATTGCATTAAGAGATTATAGCATAATTAATTTGATACTTCATTATTAGGACAGGTTGAAACAAGTCTTTGTAATGGTCAAATATTCTTTAATTGTTTTCTAGATTTTACTATTTCTTTAACAGATAAAAATATTTTGGGTGTATTAACTTTAAATTAAAAACAAGAACTATCTTTTTTAATTGTAGCATAATTAATTTAATTGTTAATAGAGAAAAAAAATCCCTTCCGCCAATGTTAGTAGCGAAAGGGAATTTTTTTTTAAAAGTTACCCTTCCGCTACTAATACTGGCGGAAGGGAAAAAAATTTAAAAAAAAAATCCCTTCCGCCAGTGTTAGTAGCGGAAGGGTTTTTTTTTTTTTAATTTAATCTCAAGCGTTAGATCATCCCATGGACGGCTATAAATGTGTTACTTACGAAAGTCTCCACAGTTAACGTTAGCCATGAATCGGCCCTCATATATATATATATATATATAAAATACATTAATATACCATATATTATATACATTATTAATGTTTTTTTAATATTATATGTTGCAATAGATTAAAATATGATATATAATATGCATTAATATATTAACTATATGTATTAATATTTTAATATTATATCAATGTATAATAACATATTATTTATCAATTAAAAAATGAACAAATATAAATGATAAAATTTTAAATATTATTATTTTCATTATGGCATTATATATATTAAAAAATCTTATTTATATGAGATAAATAGAGAATATATATATATATAGTGAAATTGAAAATACATGCAGGCTTGCAGCTTCTAAAGGAAAAACCTAGCTAGCAATTAAAATAACAGCAATAGAAACATCATTTGTTCCATAAAGAGACATTATCATAATTAAATGTTGTCATGTTTTTTGTTTTTCGAATTAACTAATCATTTATCACGACCATCGCCCTGTCATCATAACTATTATCATCACATGCCCCTTCACTTTCTTCAGCCACGTTGCTGTTTATTGTCGGCAAACTAAGCGACAATACCTCCCTTAAAAATTCGTTTTATCATTATGTTTTATATATACTACGAGTTTAATGTTACTTCAATAATATTTTACAATTATTATTGCGCCATGAATACATGTGTGCTTAGGGAATTGATATTGTTAGGTTAAAATATCAAGTCTTCTTAATATACTTTCATCTATAAAATTATAATATAAAAGAAAAACTTTTTACGACCTGTTTCAGAAAAAAAGAAAAAGTTATAATTGAATTTTTTTCACTTATAATTGCATAATATTACAATTAAAATTTACTTGATCTTAATCGCAAATATAATGATTATTATAATAAATACATACGGGACTGATCATGATCCATCAATATAAAACAACATAAAACACTATCTTTTTAGTACATATCTTATTAGGATTAAAGGACACTTTAAATTCTAGAATCTCATATTCCAATACAAATAAAAAGTACTCCGCCACGAAAAAGAAAATGACATGTCCGTTAAATTATTATATCAAAATGATATTGAAACGATGCAATTTTTAAAAATTTTCATAACAATGTAAATAAATATATAATAATATTGACATGTTATTTAGTAATATTAATAAATAAATTAGTAGCATTAACATATTATTTAGTAATATTAATATATCATTTGTAAATGATGTCAACGAATATGTCAAAATTATTTTAAGAAAACCTATTAAAATTATAAACAAACATTTTTAAGCACTTAAATGATATAATTTAAAAAACCATTACGGAGATGTGATTATTTTTCAATTAAATAATTCCAATGATATTTTTTAAAGAAAAGAAAGAGAACCACATGTTGGTTGCAGATGGGCTTAAAAGGTCAAGGGCCATGTAAAAAACAACGGGCTAAAGTACATAATTTAATTTAAACTATAAATGACATTTAAGTTATATGTGGGTAAAAATATTTTTATCTAAGTCATATAAGTTTTTCTTTAAGCCATATTAGTCAAATATAATATATAATTAGATTTATTATATTTTATTAGTTAATTTAATTATAATCAAATTCAAAATTATAAAACCTACCATTAATTACTACAACCATCGCCTACGCCCCAATCCCAACCCTAACACCTCCCCCATAACCTTACTAAACTTAATCTCCCTAATTTTTGAAAAAAAATAATTTTATAACTAAAATTTATTTTACAACCCTGCACCCCTACCCACCCAACCCCACACCACCCCTGACATAACTTTACTATTTTTTAAAAAAATTAATTTATAATCAAAATTTATTTTAGGGATTTTCGCAAATCCTCCTCTCCTAATAACCTTATTTTAAAAAAAAATTATGACCAAAATTTATTTTAAGATTCCGCAACCCCTCCCCCAACGCCCTCCCACCCTCGCGTGCACGCACGCAATAACCTTATTAAATTTGTGATGCAGGTTATAGGTGTAGTATATGTCATTTTATAATTTATTTAGAAAATGATAATAATATTTTTAGTAAGGTTAAGAGGGTGGTGGGGTAGGGGTAGACGAAGTATATGTCATTATATAATATTATTTTTTTAATAATAAGGTTCTTTTAGCAAGGGAGAAGTGTGTAGGAGGTAAGGGTGTCAGTGTATATGAATTATATGACATTATATATTTATGTATGTATTTTTTTTAAAATAGTAAGGTTAACACAAGAGGGGAGGGGAGGCTTGTGGTGTATGTGAAATATATTTCATTATATAACTTTTTTTAAAATAGTAAGATTAACGCTGGGGGTTTGGGTGGGGTAAGGGGCGAGTGGGGGTGTAGGTGGAGTGGCGGTAAATGTGAAATATGTGTCATTATATAATTTTTTTTCTAAAAAAAGTAAGATTAATGGGAGGCGAGGGCATGCGTGGGGTGAGGCTATCGAAAGGGCGGTGGGGTGGGCGAGGGCGGTTGGGGGGGGGGGGGGCGGGGGGGCGGGGGTGGGGGGGGGGGGGTGGGGTCGGGGGCTGAGTTTGTATTGGGGGTTTGTGAGTACTAGGGGTTGTATAGAATTAGAATAATAAATAAAAATATATTTATATAGTTTAAACAATTGAATAAGTTTATATAAAATGATTTGTTTGGTATTATTTTGACTTAGATGATTTTATTTTAAGAAATTGATACCGATATGTCCTTTTCCGTAATTTAAAATGATGAATGATCAAAAGGATTACAATTCTTTTGCTTTGGCCCACAACATTAGTTCAAAACTATATGTATTGTCCTACGAAACATACAGGGAAATGCAGCCCAATTTGAACAACCCAAACAAAAAGGTTTTGCATTTTGCATTGTACAAACAAAACAGCATACTTCAATTATTCCTATCCTATGTTTTACAATATATAGAAAGCTTCTAATAACTCTATATGATGAGTTGTTGAGTATTACAATACACAAAACTCATCACTTGTTCACCTTCCTACAATTTTTTCTAATCTCTCCATTTTTACCCGTCAAAGGTTCAATATTTCCCATCTTAATCATTGAGGTCACAAAGTTTGCAAAAAATGCATTTTGGTCCCTGCTGAACTTGTTTACTAGTGCAATGGTCGAAGCGTTACGCGAAGAGAACAGTTCTTGGTCTGACTGGAGAACTCCTTCATGGTTTCTTAAGTTGGAGAAATATTTATTGTCAAATATATTATTGGTTACATGATCAAGATTTGCCACTGGAAATCCGCTTGCATTGGGCGGACATTTATTTCGCAGAGTTTTTAAGTATGTAGAGTTTAGTGTCCCATCTGGCTTCCCACTTCCACTGAAATTGTAGAGGCGGCTGCTGAAGATTTTACATTGTGCACGTCCAAATGTATGAGCACCTAATTAGTGAAGCAGACATTCATAACCATATTAACAAACACAAAACAAAAGGGTTAGCTTATAAAACAGTAAAATACATACCCCTATGTTATAGAATATAAAATTATATGCTTTTATATTTGTTAAAGTTACCAGATAATGCAACAACATCAGTTAAATTAAGACCGACTGATGAAAATTTTGAGGCTATTGAGCTTAAGGTTTCGGTAGATGCTGGGATTGCAGTATTTGATTTGGACCTGTTTGCTACTCTGCTATCTCTTCTACCTAGTGGTACGTTCCATGAAGGTCCACCTGCCTGAAATACTACAAAATTATTATTATACCATAATTTATATTTATAGAAATATGTTACACAAATTAATCCCCAAGTGATGTTATTTACTTAAATTTTTTTATTGAAATTTGCAAGTTTTCATATACATACAATATGCGTACCAAAGAAACAGCAGCTTCAGAAGCAATAGCAAGAATATCAGCACAAGAAACAACACCAGGGCATGATTTTTCCACTGCAAGTTTAATTCTATCAATTACGTCAAAGCCCCGACTAGAGTTTTTGTTGGGCAATGAATCTTTCTCGCTTTTTATGCTTGTGCTGTTGTCTAATAACACCGATCCATCGCATCCCTGTCACAAGTAAAAATAAATCCAAGGTCGTAAAACAACTCAAAAAGTACTGTTAAAAATAATAAAATTCAACGTTCACGTACGTTGACAAAACAATCATGAAAATGAACGCGAACAAGGCTGGCGCCTATACGAGGATCGGACTTCAAGGCCTGCCGAAGGACCCCTCTAACAATGTTAGAGACATTAGGGCATGTTGTGGAGTAAAAACATGGGTTTAATTGGGCATTGCACACATAAACAAGAGCTGCAGAAATGGTTATTATGAATGTTAACCAGTAAGAAAGTGATTGCTGCATTGTTGAAGCAAAACTTTCTTATATTGTCTTTTAAGTTAGTTGAGAACTGAAGGGTTTTTCTATGTTATTGTGTTGCTGGCCGAAGCTATGTCCTACTCATATATAGAGAAGTGTCGCTCTCTATTTAAGTATACAAAGTTACAAATATAATGTCACTCCCTCCGATGACCAATTCTGACAATAGTAAAATTTCATCAATAAAAAAATATCCGCTAATGACGTTAGTAAAATTTTGTAATGTGATTTCGTTAATTGTTAATGGCATATACAATTTTAATTTACTTATTTTCTTATCAAGTTAATCTTATTCTTTTTATAATCAATTATACAAATGCAAAACTGTTATATATGATTTATTTTGAAATTTAAAGATAATAAAATTATGAAAGCGAATACGGTAAAATTTGTAGATAATTTTCAAATCTTATAATTGTACTAATTAAGATTAATGATCCTACATTTTTTTTTTTATGTAAATATAAGTGAAATTAATTTAAAGAAGCTAGTCTACTGTAATTCTAGAATAAAGCATGAGTTAAACTATTATATTGTCTTCTTTAAGCATGCAGTATATATTGGGCTTGAATAACGCAGCCGCCTCAGCCTTTTTTTTTCTTTTCACACCCACATGTATCTACTCTCATTTTTGAAGAGATATACAAATAAGATAAAGATAATCAGTATGATAAATATTGATGAGGAAATGATTTTTTAATTAAGTATTGTAAAGTAATCCACACCTTACATGTATCTATATGTTTCTTAATTCTTTTATTTTCTAAGCCCACAAAGCTATACTTCTTCTGTTTCTAAGCCCACAATACTATACTATATTGTACAGAGGACATTTCCTAAAAATACATGCACAAAGGTTTTGTTATCGATTGGCCCAGTTTAGCAAAGCTGATACAAAAATAGTTGCTTAAAATCTTATTAATATAATTAATTGTTGACTACGACGAGCTGGTTCATTAAGCATTGTAGTTAATTAACACATTCCTCTTTAAAAATTATATTTTATACATAGTTACTAGTAATAAATGAAAATAAAAGATTAGTGACAAAAATATACTCTTTCTGATTCATAATAACTGTTGTTTAACTTTTTTCCACGTATATATATGTGAATTTTTTTACATTAAATATATTATTTTATTTTTAAAAATAATTTAAATAAAAATTAATATGATAAAATTTTTTATTAAAATAAAATATTTAATATATAAAAAAATTCATCAAAACCTACGTGCAAAAAAATGAATCCACCGTTATTATGTCTAACTCGTTCATTAACTTCTCAAAAACTATTCCATGTCTTCCCACTTCAGAATATTATGTCATGGTTTTCAAAAGCTCTGAAATTTCCCTATCACGAATCCTAACTTCGAGAATTAACTGCAATGTTTTTTATATATATCATGCCTGCAACATCAAACATGTTTTTTAAAGATATGGAAAGGTGAAAACGAGATAGAGTGAGATGTTTAATAGTCAACACTAGATCTCGATCATTCATATATCATGCCTAAATCATATAAATATGTTTTTTAAGATATGCTTATTTCATTAAACATAAAAATTGTAAATGACACTAATTCATGTGACTTGACAAACACTCGGATGCATTGATCAAAAGTAACGAAATATGAAGAAAAAAATAGCATAAATAATTTTATGTCGTGAATTAACTTTGTGTTGTATGACTTATTTTATGTCGTGCATGTAATCCCATATATATAGTTTTATTTATAAATGAGATAAATGATAGTTTAAATTTAACCTAAAATACAGTCTTCAATCTTTTGGATGAACCAATTACTTTTTTTCTTAATTTATAGAAAAAGCAAAAATTTTATTACAGAAAAGAAACTCTATCCAGGAATTTGAATAAAGAATTGAAAGTACAGACCTGAAACTATAAATAGAGCACAGAATACAAACTAAAAAGAAAAGAAATTAATCTACACGAACTGAAAAAATACAAAACCTTAAACAACAAGTCTTCGAGTATACGAAACCTTAAGGAAACTACAAGTCTACAAGTGATTCTCATGGAAACTTGAAAAAGACCACATGAACTCAAGAAAGAATCTCAATAAGCTAAAATTAGACTTCATCCAACCCAAAAATAAAAGGCCTATCGGGAGAATGAAAACCCAACCATGTACAACCATGGACAATTACCTGTTTTAACTCTATTTCTAGATACAAATCTCTAGAAATTGACATGTGGGGTCTCTATTAATTACATGCATGGATGGGAAAAAAATTATTCTATGCGATTCATAATAATAGTCGTTGTAGAGCAATTAATAAATATTAAGAAGTACATTAATTAGTTAAATCAATATTTGAATGTAATTCTAAATTACAAATTACCTTTACAATAATTAATCAAATTGTCACATTTTTCAATTAATATGCATGTTTCTCAAAAACAATAAATTCGGTTAATATAGTAATCTTTTTTTATTTATTTGCCTAAATTATCATAATATGTCAATTAAAATGAAAATTTAACAAATTTTTAAAGCCACTATTGTGGTGAACCTATCATGATTTTTTAACATCTATTTAAGGGGAAAATCCACAAGAAAAATATTATCAAGACCTGCATCCATTATTTGCATGGAAGTGTTACTAAACAATGCAAAACCCTGACTAGAGTGGGGAGTATGGACATGGGATGGGGTGGGCGACCCAAGAGCGTATGGACTGGCGCAGGCCACGCACTTATATGATAGTTACTGTTTCATGAACAATGGACGTGCATGTAGACCTTTGATGATTACTACATTGTCTGGGCCCACCTTTTAAGTTTTTTTTATATTGTGTTTGAATTGAGTGAATGAAATAATAGAAAATAAATAAAAAATTAGAAAAAATTTAGTAAAAAATACTGTAGAATGAGTGATGAGGAGAAATGAGAGGAAAAATCACAATGAAAAAAAAAATAATGAATCATTCGTTTTCTTTACGCATCGAATGAAAATTACATATAGAAATAATAATTCATTCCGTTACCATCTCACATAAAAACCATAATTTTTGTGTTCTCTTATAATAATTACACATCTATCAAATTTATTTTCTTTTTTATTCCGCCCTTCCATCCATAAGGTTGTGTAGGACATAACATTATTATGTAATTTTGTGTGATTTTTATTCCAACTTCCCATTTGTTGTTTTCTAATTGAAAATTTGCGCACAAAATCAGTTACACCAATATATATGATTTAAGAACATGGCATGGTTTAATTTGATTTAAACCAATTATGAACAAAATATTGTATATTGTTTGGTGCGATTTTATTCCAAGTATGTTGTGTTGTTTTCTAATTACAAATTTTCCGTACAAAGTCAATTAAAACCAATATGATACGATACGGTTCAAAGAATATGGTGTGGTTTTGATTTAAACCAATTGTAAACCAGGACAAGCCATCAATAGGTAATATATGTAAATAAATTATACAGTATATAGATAAATTATAACTATTGGTGCCATTAAATTGATCTGATAAAAAGTATTTAATTTTTTGGTTGATGTCAGCAGGAGGCAATCCCAATAGTCTCATTGACATACTCCATCAGCTTCAGAAAAAGAATTATATTATATTTTATTTGTATTAAATTATAAAATTATAAAATTATAAAATTATAAAATTATAAAATTAAGATCATGATCTGATCATGTCGAGATTCAGGAGAAGAAAACAAAAGTCTTATATTATTGATTGATTTGTGTGTTTTCAAATACCAATCATGTTAAATTAAAAAAAAAATTAAACTTACATAGAACTCAAAATTATACTCTGTTAAAAATGTAAATGCTGCGAGTAGGATGATGAAAGTAGGAAGCTAAGCTAATCAGCCATAATATATATATATGTTTTTATACGATATGTTTGCCTTTTTAACTATTAGGTGATTAGAAGAAATAAAGAAAATAAAATATTTTCCAAAGGAGAAGGATGGCGAAAGAGGACAAATATGTTATGATAATATCCCAATCTGATTTTCATTTTTGTTTTTCATATATGAGAATTTAGAAATAACTAATACGGAGTAAAAAATTTGTGTGAAGTATGCGCAAGAAAAGAATTCAATTGTCGATTTTAGTTTAAACTCATTTGACTGAATTTAATATTGTAGTTTAGTAATTAGATGTGTAATAATTGAGTTGTTGATTTAGTTCAAACTCTTTTTTTTTTTTGTTACTGCTCATAAAATTTTAATATTCAAAAATAATGTTAGGTCTAGATTATTCATTTATTTTTGAGCAAATCTTTACCCACAAACTAACTCATAAAAATAATTCACAAATTAATCACACTCTGACACGTGTACATGATTATAATCTATTTACTTTTATTTTATGTAAAAAAATACTAATTGATAAGTTGAATCACATTATTTATGAATTTATCTTGTGATTTAGTTTGTGCCTTTTATTTTTCCATTAACATCTCGAAACATCAAGTCCAAGAGCTATTGGTTTAGATAATGATATCAACAAAAACATAAGAAAATATTTCCAAAAGTAAAAATATCAATTAAATACGTCCAAAATGCTTTTATCATACCATTACAAAGTCTTTATCAACTAAAGAAATAATTAAAAAATCACAAATTTAAAATAAAATGGGTAAATATTGAATAAATGAAGACTACCTCTTGATATATTTTGTTAGGTTATTCGCACAAATTTCTCTTAATAGATTCTTTATTTTACAAAATCAAGTACAAATTTGTATACATATGCAGATTTCCTATTTATTTCATCTATACTAGATTTTACATTTATATATGTAAAATAATTATAATATAATATAAAACTATCGGTATATATAAATAATATATTATAACATATAATATTAATATATAAATGATATTTATATATTATGTATTACTTTTATATATTATAATATATTAATATATTACATATGAAATACTATACAATAATTATAATATAATATAATAAATATTATTATAATATATGTGTTAATATTTTATACTAATGTATTAATTAATTATTATAATATTGTATTAATGGATTTAAATATAAATAAAATTTTAGTTTTTATATTAAATTAATATCTAATATTTGAATACAAATAATATATATATATATGTGTGTGTGTGTGTGTGTGTGTATAATTATTAAAGTAAAATTATAGAATAGTATAAAATATAATAAAATAATATTATAATTTTGATAAATATGAATAATAATTTTATAAATTTTAAAAATATTATTCACAATTATCGAATTAATTTTAAAACGGCGAGAATAAGCAATTCATAGTTTTTAACTTTTATCAAAATTCCTTTAAATATAAGAAATTAAATTGGGTTTTGGAAACCATGCGGGTGCTCTTATATCTCGTTTTCGATTTTTCCTGCACTTCTTCCCAAAAATTAGTCATTTTCCCTTTTATCCATACATTTCTCCCTCTCTCCTCAAAGAATAAGAAGAAAAAAAATCAAGAACAGCAACAATAGCTGATCGCAAAGGTCTGTATCAGACTCGTATATCTTTAGTTTTGTTGTAATTTATCGAAAAAATCCCTAATCTACGTCTGCAGAATCATTCGATTATATTCTGTATTAGGGCATTAAATTATTCCTTTCTTTTGATTCTCTGTTACTCCGTAAAATATTCTACTGCTTGACACTACCCCCTAATCTCTCTTGATTTGAAATTGTGAAGTTCTGCAATCTAATGAGCTACTTGTTCTGGCTTTTTCTGACACCAATCGTTGAGGATTTAAGTTTTGCACTCAAATGTTGGTTAAAGTTTTACATCCATGAGACATTTTATATGTAGATTTACTTCCCCATTAATTGAATTTCACCTTATCTTTATGCTGTGTCCCAACTAAAAAAGGTGGTTTCTTTACCTCTTGAAATTGATTTGAATTACGTTCATGTTTTATGCCGGAGATCATGCGGGGGTATATAATAATTGACATAAATAAACTTGTTTAGCATACTTATACTGATGTTTTTAAAATAATATGTTTTCTGGTCTCATTATTATGCAATATATATCCAAATTCATGCATTTTATGTTAAATTTATTCATATTTTCCCCTCAAAGTCTTAGATGTGTCCAAGTTCCGGTGGAAAGTCTTTAAATTTTTCGGATCATTACCAGTATTACTACCGTACGTACCAGACTATTTTTTTAATCTTTGCTTCTGAGTTCTGACATCAAATGTTCTTGTATTTTTCTTTGTAAGTATATCTTCCGGTCTGTACTTCTCGATCTAGGTAGGGAGTGGGTGGTTCTTAGATAAGAAAAAGAAAATGTTTGATGACTACCAATTTATATTCATTATCATCATGACAGCTAATACTACTTCAGGTGCTCTTCCTTGTCCTTCTAGAAGTGTACAATCGAAGAGATAATATTGGATACAGTAGTAGTGAATGTTGACCTGAATTTTAAGTTAAAGTTATTGTCTTCTTCCTTTACAGTGTATTTACCAAGATGAAACCAGTATGTCCCTTTGTGAAGGCTGCTCGTCCTGATGATGGGTCTCTGAAGAAACCTAATGAAATGCAGAATAAGCAGCACTCAGGGTTTGAGAGCAAGGCAAAGCCAGAGGCTACAGAATCTGCCATTATTTCTCCGAAATGCCCTTTGGGATACGACTCTCAAACATTTAAAATAGGCCCCTTTAGCTGCATGATATGCCAAGCACTTCTTTTTGAGTGTAGCAAATGCATTCCTTGTTCCCACGTGTATTGCAAGTAAATAAACATCTTATTCTTGACTCATTTTCCATCCAAAGTTTGTATTTCATTATCCTGTTTTGTTTTGCTTATCCCTTTAACTTGATACCCCTTTAGTGTCTCATTTGTTTTGCTTATCCCTTTAAGGCTTTAACCTGATATTGCTCACCACATTTTGGAAAACCAGAGTATGCATATCACGTTTCAAGGATTGTCCTTTGTGTGGTGCTGACATTGAGAAGATTGAAGTGGACACAGATCTTCAGACTGTTGTTGATCGCTTCATTGAAGGGCATGCAAGGATCAAGCGGCAAGTTGATAGTGAAGAAAAGGAAGTAGTAGGTGAGAAGAAGACAGTGATTTACGAGGATGTATCCTTGGAGAGAGGCACTTTTCTGGTGCAACAAGCCATGCGGGTTAGTGTAGAATTTCCTCAAATTTTTAGAATTTTGCCTTAATTCATTAACTCAATATAGTTACCTATTTTTGAGCTCATAAGATCACGTTTTCTTCCTTGATTGTGTTTTCTAAGTTTTGCTGTTTCATATGCAGGCATTTCGAGCTAATAATGTAGAAAGTGCTAAGTCTAGACTTAATCTATGTGCGTATGATATTCGAGAGCAGTTGGAACAATCTGGGAACTCATCAGAATTATGCTCACAGCTAGGAGCAGTTCTGGGCATGCTTGGAGATTGCTGGTTTGTCCTCTCCCTTTTATCCTCCTTTAATTGTGTATGATGCATTACTATCAGGATATGTGCTCAGACGCGTTTGATCATTGTGTTCTGGTCAATGTGATATAAACTAGAGATTCTTGTAATTTATAATTTTGGGAGTCATAAACATTTGGTGCTGTATGTAATTCATTAAAATTGCAGACTTGGTCAATAATAGACTTGCTGGAGCTGATAAACTCAAGGCTTTCAGTGTGAGTAATTTGCAAGTCATGTTCAACCCAGTTATCTAAATCTGGGCTAAAGGAAAAGCAAGCCTGAAAGTCGAAAAAAGAGAAGGCATAAAAATACATATTAAATAAATGCTGAAAACTGGAGAGGAATCTTTGAAATTCTTTGAGGAACTGGTTAGAGCTGAGTTATAGAGGTAGGGATTGGGTTTTTATATCAAAGTTGCTTTTTACATTTTGCTGAAGAATGTTTTTTCCTTATTTGTTTGGGATGAGCATTCTGAGGATCATGTTGCTGTTGGATGGAAACTCTAAGGTGATATTTAAATCAAATCCGATGGAAATATTCCTTCCTTGCCACCAGTTATGTCACATTTTTAATAGTGAAAACAAGGTTGTTCAGGTGGATTTTTTTCTTGTAGTAGTGTTAGTGCTGGCGCTTATTTCAAGACTTGGTCCAAAACCTTCATAATTGAGAAGTTTGCAGTCTTAAATTATGTCATTTTGAATTGTTATTTTTGCATACAATCTCTTACCTTGTTAACACATGATAATAGCACCATGGTTGTGTGTGTCAGCTATACTGATATATTGTATGATGCAGTCGGGCAACGGGTGATGCTGGTTCTGCAGTCAGATATTTTGAGGAGAGCGTAAATTTTCTTTCAAAAGTGTCGGGAGATGATATGGAGGTACATCCTATTGCTCTCTGTCTTTCTTTTATGTAAAATGGGTTCTTTGACATTTGACTTTGCAGATAATATTACTCAAAAGTTATTGTGTGTACTCTCTGGAAAATTTGGTCAATCTGAAGTTATTGAATCAGAACCTCTTGACTGTAATATCAATATTTTATGTCTTGACAGTGCCTACCCTAATATATTTTAAGCATTCGCAGATCACACATACACTTTCTATTTCACTTAATAAGATCGGAGATCTCAAGTATTATGACGAGGACTTGAAAGCTGCACGATCTTACTATTTTCAAGCTTTAGACGTACGTCGCAATGCCATCAAGCATCCTTCTAGTGTTCCTTCTCAGGTTAGCAGGACTTGTTTCTTTTTCTAAGCTTGTTGCATGTATTATATTATTCTATCGTGAAGTTAAAGGAAATCAGCTGAATTCTTTAGTAATTTTATTAATCATTCTGAATGGTAAAACTGTAACTTTTATGGGTTAAAAAAAACAGTTTATGGCATTTGTCGTTCCATGAAGTAAAAATAAAATTTACTCATCATATAGAGATATACTGGACAAACTAATCTTAGTTAGCAAGACTAATAAAAATCCTGATGTGAAATATCAGTAAGAAATACTTCATGTCATTATTCCAAGGATTTCGCCTTCAAAAACCATCAATGAGATTCATTTTATTGTGAATTGTTCAATCAAGTTTTGAGAGGTTAAGTTGATTTTCATATGAATCTTGTTGTAGTTAATGATCTAGCTATAAAGTTTTCTCTTTTCTATAACTCTTCCAAACTCCAGATTCTAGATGTGGCCGTTTCTCTGGCCAAAGTCGCTGATGTGGATAGAAATCTTGGGAATGAGAATGCCGCTATTGATGAATTTCAAGAAGGAATTAAGTTACTGGAATCGTTGAAATTAACTTCTGAAGAAAGTGGTCTTGAGCAAAGGGTAAGAATTGTTTGCCTACTATAATGGGACCCTTGGTATTGTAACTAACACCATATTTCTGCTTGCAGCGTCTTTCTGTGCTGGAGTTCCTGAACAATCAAGTCGCCAATAAACAACCGGAGGCAACTGTCTGAGATCATGTATGTTCATGTACTATGACTTGAGTAAAATAAAGCAACCCACCTACTTAGCTGGGGATTTCATGTTAGAATTTGTAGTGAAGTTGAATAGTATGAGAATATCCATCCGTGTACATGGCTTTACAATAAGTGATAAAAATGTGGTTTTACTGTTCTTTGGCAATTCACTTAAGTTATGGACACTGTGTGTTGGATGCCTATTACTTTGAATTGAGTAGCTGCATCCTGTATAAACAAGTGTGTTTCGTTTTGAATCCAGGATATTCTTTTTAACATGTGGGAAGAATATATATACTCGAGTACTTGAGCTTTCTGTTAATCTAGTTTTTATATTCCTCGATTCAAATTGAAGTATGTGCATAATTTTTAAAGAATCAATGGCGGATCTCTCAGGCTAGAGGACTCTTTAATCCCCTCCCGCCCCCGCCCCCGCCCCCCACCACCCCCCACGCTCTTATCTCCCCCGACGTCGTGGTTACATGGTTTTACACAAGTCCTAGCTTATTATGTTTATATAGTTGATAGCTGTTGAACACAGTGAATTTTATTTCCTCCACTCTAAATTACTTTTTTGAAAGTCAACTTAAATTATGTTTCAAGTCCGATAAAAATGAGTTTAATTGATTTTAGTTAAAACAATTGTGAAATAATAAATGATTGATAAATTACTATTAATTACAGGAGTTAATTTTCTTAAAAATTAATTATTCATGACATTTAATTTTTATAATGATCGAAATGGATATTGGCAATTTCCACAATGATACTACATTTTGGAAGGACTTTTAACCTATTCTTATCATTCATCTCGAAAATAACCCAACTAAAATTTTTGAAAGTGTGTTCAGAGCTCATGATTTTGCTCGCAAGTTTTTTAAATAGAAATCGTCCATCACCAATAGAACTATGGTTTCTAATGTAGATATTTCCAAAATGATATTCTTGAGTACATATATTCGAAATTAAGTCATTCTGGGAACTCAGCTACAAGTAAATCTTCCTCGGCTACTGTGAACAAATCAAGTTATTTGAAGCAAGCATTTTTTTTTCCTAGTACAAGCAAGTATTCTTGATTGTTATTGTTTTGAAAAGCTAGCGGTCAATTTCAAAACATTTTAAACTTAAAACTAGCAGTCAATCTCAAAACATTTTAAACTTAAAACTCGACATAAATATTTTTGAGTTGTTTTTTTATTAACTTTTGTAAACTGCAGTTAATATTTCAATTTAAAATATGTATAAAGGTTTTGCATAAAACCTCATGAAACTCTTAGTTTTTGATTCAAAAATAACTTAAATTATTAATAAATTAATATAATCTTCTACTTGTATTGTGGAATAGAAAGTACATGACCTCATTAATTACTAAATTATCTACTTCATGTTTCAGAAAATTTCTTGGTCCAACCTCCAGAGCTCAAGTAGTTTGCTGAGAGAGAATATAAACATTTTTGATGTATTAAAGATGATCAAAATTAATGAATCAATACCAGTATTGCTGTTTCCATAAATTGCACAACAGCACAACTTGAAGATGGAGACTTTTTTCATATTTCACCCAACTTGAATATGCACAAATATAGCAACTTGAATGAGAATGGGAAAGATCGAAAAATGAAGAAAAGTTTGCTATAGCTTACCCTGTGTCTCATAACCTCTGGATTCACATCAGAATGGCAAGGAAAATTATATTGATATCACCTCGAAGAAAGCAAAATGGAAAGCAAAAACATTTAGTCACAAGTTTCAAAAATGTTCGCAAAAATTGGAACTTGGTAAAAGTAAGGTCTTTTCTCCGATGAAACTTCTTTAGTTATGGATAGTAATGGGAGCAGTCTTGCCAACTTGAATGACTGGATTTACTCTACGTTCACCCCAGACTCTTGAAGAATGTTAAACCTTGATGGACCGATGGCATCAACACCACCGCGTACTGAAAATCCAGGAGCAATTATCTTCTTGTCGAGCAACTCATTGTCTATAAAGATGACAACTACTGTAATATCATCATGATAAATTCGCCTCGTTCCCCTGTCCTGCTTCTTTATGACATCATAATTCGTGTTTGTTTTCCTGGCTGCTACCTGCAAAGCTGATTTAACAAGTCTTCTTGCAATTCCCTACATTTAAGGCAGCAAAAAAATGAGATAATAAATAGCTAGAAAGCTTGTCTACAATTTATAGTAATGATGGTAGAATGAGAAAGTGTTGTAGAACATACTGCTCTGGGATTATTGTGCACAATCTCAACTGCCTCCTGGTTTGTCATGTGCTCCCAAAGTCCATCAGATGCAAATATGAGAAACTTGTCATTGGGTTGTAAAGCTTTTGTATATATAGACGGATCAGCTCTTATCACTGGCCTCTGAATAGGTTCAGGAAGGTGGAACCGTGGGTACGATTGATCAAGTGAAAATTCTGGTCTCTTCAAGTACGCATCCCCTATGGCTCGAGATACCTAATAGAAATTAATCCAAATTGCAGAAGTATCAGGTTAAATAACTAGAACAAGGGACGAACATATCATACCGAATTAGTGCAAATGAATATCAGAAATATTTAAAACATATACGAAATGTGTGATAAGAAACTTAATATAAGTGGGAATATCATATACAATTAAAGATCGGCAACTTGAACATTCCTTTTGCGTTATAGCAACCACATGAAGTTAACGAACTATATTGCTTTAATAGTATTGTAATTCTTTCATCGACTATATTACTTCAATGTCTTAAGTACTACACAACAGCAACTTCTAGTTCCCAATGTTCTGCCAGTAGTTTTCAAAGAAAACCATAGAAGCTATTTTTGTAGATGGACTTCCCATCGCATGGCTCAACAACAAAAGAAACTTCTGTGGAGCAGTTGTGAGAGACACCTTATAGCTCAAGGATTCACCTAACATCCCCTACCTGTGCTAATATCAGGCTTGATACAGCAGATGTGGTCTGGTCAACCAGGAATCTGAAAAACATAGCAAATGATATAATGTACTAAGCAAACCATGAGTTAACAAATACAACTTTCAGGCTATGAAACCCCAAATTGTAAGACCTTTTCTTCTTACAATGATTTGCTGGAAGTTCAAGAATATAAAAGGCAACCAGAAGAGGTAAAACTAATTGACTGTATTCCATCAGAAAATAATGAAAAAATCCATCCAGACGGGGGGAAACTAATGAATGAAAAAGCCAGAACTTCAGTCAGATATCAATTTTAATCTATATGGCAACCAATTGCCAATTATAAACTCAACTTTGGCACTAAAGACAGATGGGATGCAATGATAAAAATGTTTACACCATTGAAGTGTGATGACTGCTTCAGAAAGTTCAATATTCAGAGTTGGAAATAAACACTAAATTTCCACCATTATGAACTCATACACCAGAAATTCATATGCTGCAATCTAGATTATAACAGACAAATTCAAAAAATATCATTGATAATAGAAACTAGTTCTAGTGGTCAATGTGCCAGTTAATGTTGACTCACATGAAATGGAACAAAGAAAATAGAGCTCCAAGCTTGTTTTAGTAAGAAAGTGCCATAATTGACATGAAATCCATGATATAATGAAATACTAGCAGTCTAAAAGTTACATAATCTCAATGATGGAAGCTTGCAAGAGACTAGCGCAAGAAACAAAGTAAAGTAACATCAATAATACAGCAACACATATCATAAGTACACTAAGGACTGTGATCAAATTAATTAAGAACGAACCTGAATAATACCCTTAATGCGCCAAACCCCCTTCTTTTTAACTAGTATATGGGAATCCTCTGGATGCATCAACTTGAGTTCCTGTCTGACCTCCTTCATGCTAGCATTATGATCACTAGTCAGCTGTTCCGCATAAATTTTGTCAGATCTACGTAAATAACCCTTAACAGCTCTAGAATCACCAAGATTAGCAATGTATAATGTGTCTTTCCAAATAATTCCAACCAAACAGCAGGACCCTGTTGATGCCATTAACGGTTTTATCCCAAATGTCCTTTGCACAAGAGAGAGAAATTCTTCTTCGGTGGCTGAAAATGCATTCTTAAGATTGTCCTCTGAAATTGTCCTGTTATCTTGAGCAAATCCTGAAATATAACAAATAAAAATTCAAATGAATCAATTGAAATATAATGCAGGAAATAAGGGATGGCAATGAGCGGAGGAGCAAACTTAGTTAGCAGTGAGCTTCAGTAGCTAGTTCATCCGGAGTCAAATAAAATGGCTTCCTCGCTACAGTACCTCAAAAGGGAGAAAAACAATCGTTGACCGTTTGACAGCATAGAGATCCTCGATCAAACATATTTTGGGTCCATCGTTTTTGTCTTGTTTTAAGTGAGTAAATTGATGTTAACATTATAAGTCTGGCCCGTAGGTTGGTTTTGAATATTCCCCATTAATGAATAAAGGATATATTACTCTTTGATTGTTACTCTAAGTTGTCAGAATTTGGTTTATTCTTTAAACGTCTCATATAGCACCACATGTTATATAGACAATGTCAGTCACTGTAATCTACAAAATAAAAAATTCACTTGTAGCAACTATTTAAAGCATGCAAGCAAATGATATTCCCATTCTTTTTACAAGAAAACTATAAAAATCCACGTGAGCTCTCAGAAAAAGACTACTAATATACAATTTCGGTTTATGCACATCAATTGCAAGAAGAAATGGTAATATGACAAACTGATGACAAAATGAGGGTACAAAAACAGAACACACGCGCTCAGGGAAATCGTATATTTCCAAAAATAACAATAGAAAAACAGAAAGACAAAACAAATCAAAACAAAAACAATTGCACAGTGACCCCAGGGAAATAAAATAATAATACTTCAATGAACCATGAGTCGTGAGGGTATTAAGCCACTTCACCAGAACAATGTTTCAATAATGAATGAGACTAAGAAATTATTTATACAAAAGAAGAAAACATTTACAAAATTAAAAACAGAAACTGAAGATGCACACGAACAGATCAAATAAACTAAATAAACAACAATTGAGAAAGAATTGAAACATGGTCTCACTCATCAGATGAAGAAACAGGTGATCACGAACAAAACGAGAAGCATCAGGGCCGCCATGGCCATCATAAACCCCAACAAAAGTGACATTGTGACCAGTCTCAACATGGCTATGATCCTCAATAACCGCATTTCCCTGTACTACAGCAAAAGAGAAATCGCCATAAAAATGCTTTTCAAGGTCTTTGGACCAGAGAAGTGGGTCTGGCAAAACACTATCATTATCATCATTATTCTTATTTTTATTACTATCATCCTTGTTCATACGGGCATATCGACTCCTCCGTCGCCAACACGCCATCACAATTTTTTCCAACCAAGAAAACATCCCTCATTTCCTGACTCAGAAACCCTAGAAATCACGAGCACAAACTCGCAGAGAAAATTCCCAATTACGAAATTCCATGAACTTGATTTAGTTTCAATGTAGTATATATGAAGAACTTTTTTGAGTATAAAGTAATTCGAAGCTAAACCCTAGGATTGAGACCGAAAGTAGAAGCTTGATAGTATTTTTATGCGAAAATGGTGAATGTGGAAGAATGAATTACAGATACAAGAGAAAAAGTAGAGAGAGAGAGAGAGAGAGAGAGAGGAGAGATTTTATTTGCAACAGAAGGAGTGTGAGTGTGAGTGTGAGTGTGTGTGTGTGTGTGTGTGAGAGAGAGAGAGAGAGAGAGAGAGAGAGATTGTAAAGTGGGAAAAGGGAAATCGAAGAAAGCGCGTAGAAACGTTAGGAGGGAATTTTAATAGTTCACTACTTCACTTTATTTGCTGGAAAATCTTCAAATGAGGACAAGGATTTCTTTGTTTTATATTCTACTTCTACCACCTCAATATCAATAGCAATAGCAATAGCAATGACGTCGATACTCTTGGATAGAGTCGAATATCTATTTTCAAATCGTCACTAAACTATTATTTTTGAGCATTTTAATTTAAATTATGATTAAAATATTTATACCTTGTATACATGTATATTGTTTTTTGTAACATTTCATAGTATTTTTAGATTTAGATCGCGACTTCGCACAATCTTCCTTTTAATGATGAAAACATATATTCCAATACTATCGTATTTTAATTATTTACAATAATTATGTATGGAGTGATTGACGAATATATTTGTGTAATTTTAATAAAGTGAATATCAATATTTAATTAAGTAACATGCAGTATCAAAGTCAGATTAAATAATATTAATACAAATTCGACTAGATAAAAATTAATAAATAAAGAAAAATGATTAAACTCAACTTAAAAAATAACTCCAATCGACTCAAATATGGATTTGAGTATTGAGATCATTACATTAATTTATATATGATTTGTATAAAGTGACATGGATATATCTTGTTAAAAGTTATAAACTTTTATGAGCCTCTTTAATTAGAAATCTTTTTTATATAAACTTGTTATTCATCTTGCAAATTTTAGACTTAATTAACTTGTTTGTTAAAATAGATTCTAAAAGAATTTTTTCGGACAAAATAATTTAGCGATCCAAAAATATTTTACATATATACATTTATATAACTAGTCACATAGTATATTCATGATAGGTCTATTTTTTCTTACATAGTAAAATTGAAGTGTTTTCTGAATTTAATTTTGTTCTAATTTCTGTAAAATTCGCTATTATAATCTGAACTATAACTAATAATATATATTTATAAGAATGTAAAGAGATGTCTCATTAACCACCATTGTTGTGAGTCACTCTATCCTTTGTCTTTACCACAATTTACTTCATCATCGCCCTCACTATTACGGAATCCGTCGCTAATGGTGGTGAAAGGTGTGAGTACAAAGATGATGGAGATGGTGGTGAAAAATAGAAAAATTAGCTGATTTGATTTTCTTGTTGTTTTCTTTAAAATAGGTCTGTTAGCTGGTGATTTCCATAACAAACTTTATAAGTGATATAATTTTAATAATTGATTAAAAGAATTTAACTCAATTAAAGTAAGAAGCTAATCGAAAGGAATTTTCTTGTAGAAAGTTTAAAGTAATTTTAAATTATAATAGCTCTAAAACCTTTTAATTAATTCAGATTTTTAAGTTAGAGTTATGTTTTACAGAATTCTAGTTATAGTAATGCTTTGATGAAATTTTTTAAGTTACGGATAATAACGATAAGGAAGCAAATTTGATGTATAGTAAGGGATTTGTTACCAATAATATAATAAAAACAATTAATTAATATAGATTGATATGAAATTTGATTCAAATTCAATATAACATTTATGGATACGTAAAACATCAAATTGATCTATTTTATATTTAAAAAAAATCAACTCAAAATTAAAAAGTACAGAATATCTTTAATTTAAGGGGTGTACAGAAATTCCCAGAGTCAAGGGCAGATGCAAGATAGGCCGACTCCTGCCCCTCTTGACTTTTTATCTTGTTAATATTGGATCGATTTCAAAACAAGTGACTTAACTCATTTTATATACATAATTTTGAGTATAATTTAATATATGTTAAATATTTTATTTTATTTAATAAAAATAATGAAATAAAACTTTATAAGATAAAGATTAATATCTTAAAAAAGTTATTTATTTAAAATATTTAACATGCGGTAAATTTAATATAAAATAACTAAGACACTTAATTTAAAACAGAGAGAGTAGTATTTATATAGTATTATGTTACTTGTATTTGACCACAAAAGAAACTATTAAAATCCTTCATCGTTTTCAAAAATAAAGATATATCCTATCATATCATATAGTACTTCATAAATAAACAAATTCTATAATTACTTTCTTTGATTTTTAATTAGTTTATAATATTGAGCTCCTCACTACAAATTTAAAAAAACACAATAATATATCAAAACAGACAAAATATATTAAAAAGATTTGAAATTGTAGAAAGTATTTTAATGTTAAAATTGAATAATCATGTCATACACTTAAATAAAATCATAACATTTTACCCGAATTTTCATAATGACCCGTATATGAGTTAGATTGTTAATCATGGATAAAATTATCTGACGTAATCGCTGATGTATCAAATAAAAATAACAATAATGATGTAGGATTTCACATGCCAAAAAATAAGAAAAAAAAACTAGAAAATGGCATAATAACAATTTTGGTTGACATGTGAAATTCTACATCATTAATTTTATTTTTATTTTACACATCAACGGCCACATCAGATAAATTTAACCATGATTAATGATCTAACTCAGATATTGGTCATTACGTAAATTCAAATAAAAGATTATGATTTTATAAAATTAAAAGTTAATTGGTTGGTTAAATTGATAAAAATTAAAAAGTTTATTGATTGTTTTGGTGAAAAACTCTATTGTGTATCTCTCATGCCTAAAATTCATGCGTTCGCCATTATAGAATTGAATTCTAGAGTTTTTTATTTAAAAGTTAATTTTATAATCGAACACTCTATAATTTTTTTGTTACTATATACAATCTAAAAATATAAAACCTTTTAAAAAATTAAAAATTAATTTTAAATACAAAACGTTTTAAAAAATTAAAATTAATTTAAGTTTAAAATTAACAGAAAGTTGGTTGGGTTCCTTTTCGGTAACCAAGTCCAAATCTCCATAAATTGCTAAAATACGATCTTGCCTTGCCTTACTCCCCTTTATAACACTGGTATAAGAACATATACGATATATATATAAAGAATATACTAATTAAAACTAGTAATTTAGAGTTCAAATACTCTTTCATAAAATTTTTATTTCTTATTTTAAAAAATATTATATATATTTCCTCATAATCTCGGTTTGTATATACCACTGCCCAATCTAATCTTCGAGCTCAAGTCCTGTTCAATAATGGGAGATTTTGATAGTTTGAGGCCTACTAGTTGGTGGGAATGACATGGAAAGTCAGTTTGAGGAGCTGGTACAGAACCCTGATATCATAATTACAACTCCTCATGTACCATTTGTCTGAGGTTCAAGACGCGACATTATTGGGTAGTGTGGAGTACATGGTATTTGATGATGCTGATTATCTCTTTAGCACGGGATTTGCTCAGCATCTGCAACCAATTCTTGCCCAACTAAATGACAATCGCCAAACCATACCAAGTGCCCTAGTTGAGTTTATGTGACCCCCAGTTTGTGCTGGAGACTAAGACGAATCCCGACTTAAAGCTTATCTTTTTTCACTTTACAGCAGGATGAGAAACATGCGCAGCTAGGGGACTCAACATCCCATCTGTCAACAATGTTATCAACTACGACTTCCCCCCAGAAGACCTAAGCTTTTTGTCCATCGCGTTGGGCAAGCTGCAAGGGGTAGACAGGTTGGCATCGCATTTTCTTTTGTCATACCTGAGGAAATGCCTCGTGTTTTGGATCTTCACCTGTTTCTCTCAAAACCAATCAAGGCTGCTCCACTTAAACAAGGAATGAAGTTGAGTCTGAAATTTGTCTAGCAAATGCAGAAATTGTTTATGGATGTTTCCCTCGGACACTAATCCATCGGCAAAATATTGATTGAATTAAATTCTTTGGAGAGGCACACTGCTTATTCAATGCTGAGTGTATACCCGATGATGATGATGTTACAGCCTTCTATGGAATCCATTAACTGATCAAAGAAATTGCCTCGGCAAGGATTGCATCCGATTTTCAAAGACATGCTACCGGGTGGCAATGAGTTTGCACACAAATCAATGACATCCCCAATAATGGCATCAAACTACTGATCACGTGATTGAATTGCAGTAACAACTTCTAAAATTAACTACATATTTTTTCCGTTTAATTGAAACATAAGAAATGATTTGTTTAGGACCATGATTCATCTTTGTGAGGTCTCACAAATCATGACTGGAGGCTTGTTGACTGATTTTTAAGAAAAAGTTGAACGATACGTAGTATGATTTATGATATCAGATGAACGTAAAACGAAAATATAACTTGAGCCTTTTGTTATCAACAAGCTCTGAGGGTGGAGTACCTTTCGGGGTCGGAGGAAGACAGCCTCATTCTTAAAACCAGCTGACTAAAGAACCTGCGGAAAGGGGTGATGGATATGCCCATAAATGGTTAAGGAAATATTTGATATTCATTCGTATTTGAATTCAAAAAAGTTGATAATATCCAAATTTAATTATACGGATAGAAATATATGTATAACCGTATTCGTAATATTCGTTACCAATTATAATTATTATTTGTAGTAGATTTTATTAGAACGTTTATATATTCTTTTATAAATATTTGATTTTATTATAACTTATTTTTAGATTATGGTCAAATTAAATTAAGATTTTATAACAAAATAAGTATTTAATATTAATTGGTAGTTTGTTAAGCATAAAACATTTAATAATAATTACAAAAGTTATTAAAGTATTATAATACATATTATTTCTACGATGTTATGCGAATACGAATATAAGTTTATTCATATATATATTCCACCGTTTACACGCACGTAATAAAGGCACATCTAGAGGAATGGAACTCACACTTCTAAATGGCCTAATAACCGAAGGAAAAGTTGACCGCTTTATCTTATTAGGGACATGTTACACGTTTCTTCAAATCCAATTGTTTGAGCCTTTACGAATCAAAAAACTTGTCGTCACAAAAGAACTCGTTTTTCATTTTAATTTGTACAGCGGACTAACTCACAAATAAGTTGCAACAATCCAAGACAAAATATAACGATAATACTTGCAACAAAAAAAGACGAACACATTAGTTGCACAATCCACTTGAAAAGACGTAACAAAATCGGAATGAAGCAATCGAACGTTGCCTTTGCTGAAGCATACGTACACCATCGAACTCAAGCTTTAACAACAAGATTGCAAAATAAGCTCATCAATCATGCATGAGTAGCAAGCAATTAGTCCATATGGCAACTGGTAATTGAAACAAGTAAAAGGTTTTATGATAAGAAAGACAACCAGTCTATTCTGTAATAGTATGTAGTTGTGATTTGGCTGTTGACTTTACTTGTCATCAATTATTACCTCTCATATGTTGGGTGAGTGAGTGTATACGTGAGTTATAAGTAGTAGCCTCATTCGTAACAAAAACCAAAAGAAAAAAAATACATTTAGAAAAAGTTTATTCTCGTCTCTACAATTCAATTAAAAAAAATATATAGCAATGTATGCCTACGTATTACGTATCATTTATATGAAAATTGGAATTTCCTTTAATAATAGGAAAATGAGTAATGTAGTTGGCAATACACGTTTTTATTTTTATTTTTCAGATCCTAATTAATTCTTAGTTTGCAATAAATGTTTTTTTTTCTGCATATAATCCAGCATTTACTGTCCCTTTGAAATAAACTTAATTTTCTTTCAGCACATGCAACTAAAAAATGGCTGTATGTATTATTTTATTAAAAAAAAAAGAAAAAAGGAAAAAAAATTAGAGACGTCGAAGGAAGAGGCTGAAAATGGCAACCACAAAACGTAAACCTATTAAACAGTGGGTTTAACACTCCAACGGGGCAATATACTATTGCACTGGCCTACAGAAAAAAGGCGTGCAACAACCAGAACTTGAAAATATCCGAATTGTTTCAAATTTTGAAGAGTCGTGATACATACATCGATCGTATTTTTTGAGTGGTTATTACTTTAAGGAATAAAAGAAACAAAATGTTATGTCTATCTAATAGGGTGACATTGTTTATAAACCATAATAATTGGAGTATTGCTAGTTTTCTTTGTCAATAAATAATGTATAATTATAAGTATCACTATACGTTTTTAAAGAAGGCAATGACATGTTTTAATTAAGATTGTAAATTAAATCAAACAATTCATAAAGAAGGCAATGACATGTTTTAATTAAGATTGTAAATTAAATCAAACAATTCATAAATTGCTCGGACTGTATCCCAAAATTAATCGACTCGATTCGGTTTCAATTCAAAAACGAGTCAAATTTGATATTCAATTTAAAATTTGATAAGTTAAATAATCAGAATTTAAATACATCAGTACTCACTCACGAACAATTCGATTCCTCTCTTTAAAATATCATAACATATATCGTAAATACATAATCAATTATGTATTAATAATACATTTAAATATTATACATGTTGAATAAGTTACTCTAAAATTAATGTCCATAAATAAAATGGATTATTATATATAATTTTTATCCTCAAAAATAAAAATTTATATTATTATAAAAAATTTCACCAAATTTATGTGGTCGTGAGTAATTTGTAATTGGCTCAAATTTGACTAAAGTGGAATCTAAGCACCGAAATTCTATTCGACTAAATACTAAAGTTCAAATTCGAATATCGAAAAATTTATTAGAATAAAATCTAAATATACTACTGCTCGTTCGAATTCGACTTATTTACACCTCTAATTTTGATCTTAAATTGGAGAATCTTTCGATGCCTAAATTTTTTGTAAAAAGAAAATATATTCAAACTATAATTTGAGAAGATATAAATAAATACATGCATACACATACCCGTGTGCCTATTTAAATTTATATATATATATATATATATATATATATATATATATATATATCAAAAAGTCGCAAACATACATGACATTTTGATTGATATTGATCATTAAAAAGTCGCAAACATACATGACATTTTGATTGATATTGATCATTAAAAAGGGTAGTTCGCTTGAAATTTCAAGGATCTCTGCCCGTAGTCTTTAATGGGCTTAAAATCAAATTAAAACCTTTTGATAGGTCATTTTGTACGATTTGTTTTTTCATTTTTGATCGGTCACTTCATAAATATGTTGCCATGTTGATATATTCACTTCGAGTGATCTGAAATACAAGGTAAAGAGTCTTTAATAATCTATCTAATAACCAATGTGAACTTTTTTTACATGCACATTTAATTTTTTTAAAATATTATTTAAATCAAATATTTTTTCCATATATTATAGTGATTAATTAATATATTAATACAAAATATTAATATATATACCTATTTTAATTTGTATTATATTATATTCTAATTATTATATGTAAATGTTATATATATATATATATATTATATCATATATAATACATTAATATATTATATATTATATATTATATATAATACTAATATATAATATATTAATATTACATTAACATTATTAATGGTTTTTTTAATATTATATGTTGTAATAGATTAAAATATGATTTATAATATGAATTAATATATTAACTATATGTATTAATATTTTAATATATATATATATATATTATAATATATTAATGTATGATAATGAATTATCTATCAATTAAAAAATTAACAAATATAAATGATAAAAATTTAAATATTATTATTTTTATTATGATGTATCATATAGTAGAAATTGTGTAGATAAAATAAATACAAAATCTGTATACATATAAAAAAAATTGTGATTGATTTTATAAAATGGAATAAAGGTACCTAACTAAGAAATGACATCATATGCCCCCCCCCTCTCTACATATATCAACAAGGAGCAAGGAGGGAACCCTACCAAGTTAACCACACGAAAAAAAAAAAGTAAAGAAAAAGAGAAAAACGACAAAAGAAGTGGAAAAACAATTAATAAGAAAAGTAAAATTCATTTCAAATATTGTATTATCTCTATATGACATCTTCTGACGGCCCTTTCGTCATTCTTGGGGACATTCATCACGCATCAGACAAAAAATAGCAAAATACTCCCAACCAAAGATATTGCCTGGATATGTTTTCAAGAGTGATTAAACCCCAATATTTTGGAATAACATATGTTGGATTTCATAATCCAATTTTTCTTAGTTATTAATTTAAAATTGAGGCAACTTTTTGAAAAGGCATTAGGAATTGAAGTAATCTTCATATATTTTCGTAAATAGACACATAATATACTAAATTATAGCCAAATGTGACCTCCCAAAATACTTAATACGCCTCACCTCAGAACAGAATATCCACTCTTTATATATTAGAAATAAACACTTAGATGTATAAAATAAAATAATATCAATTTCAATTGGTAAGCACTTGCTATTGGTTTCTTGTAATATTTCTGGATGCTTCGACACATTGACCCACTTTCTAGAGCCTATACAAAATAAAGGTTCATTCGATATATATAATTATATATATATATATATATATCTAGAGGCTCCAACTAGACATATACACCATTTAATTTTCTATGAACAATCATTTTCCACACCCCCACCACTGGATATGAGAATTAATTCAAATGTGTAGTTTAGATGCTCCAATCATTGTGAAAAATGAGTCATATTTTATGACTTACTCTTTTTGTTTTAAGATTAGAAATGCTTCGTAATTTTCAGAATTTGAAATTGACATGGTTTAAGTTTGAGCTTTTAGTATAATTGAAATTGTAGTCGGCGGTGCTTTGTAGATTATTACAATGATTATAACTAAATGATCCTATATCAGTTTTCCATTTAAAAATGAGCTAAAATGACTTTGAAAAATAGGGTATCTCTAAAATTGAAGAATGGGGTACTTTGACATATTTTTTTGATTAATAAGGATGTAATAGGTAATGTACTCTCTCTTGTTTATATTAATAGCTTGACCAAGTGCTAACGTAAGAGTACTATAATGCTAATTACCAGGAACTAAAATAAGGAAACTAAAAATTCTTCACTTGGAAGAAATAGAACTTGCATGTTTAGTAATCTTCAAACAGGCAAGTCTACAATGTCTTAATCATCATACTTATTTAGGTAAAAGTAGGAGGTTCATGCTTCATAGTACATAGCAACCAAAACAACCTAGATTTCCATTATAGGAAAACAGAGATCAAGATCAAGAAGATTTTAGGCTTTTGCCACTGTTTTTCTCCTTCTACATCAGATTAGAGCCTATTGTTGTACCAGAAGATGCCTTTCTCTCGGGCATCATCGTCTTGCTCAACATAAATACATTCCTTTGTTTCCCTCCACATAGCCTTGACAACTGGAGTCTCATCGAACCGATAATAATCTCCCAATATTGGCTTGATCGCCTTTGTGGCCTCCATTGCGTGATAATGTGGCATTGTTGAGAACAAATGGTGGGCAACATGGGTGTCTGTAATGTTATGGAGCACCTTATTTAGTATTCCATAATCTCTGTCAACTGTGGCCAGAGCTCCCCTTAACCAGTCCCATTCGGATGAATTATAATGTGGCAATGCAGGGTGTGTGTGCTGCAAAAATGTGATGAGGACAAGAAATCCATTGACAACTAGTAGAGGACCTCCGTAGACACATAGCACCCAAGCAAGGCCTTTTGCTACTGTCAGGCGGTATAAACCATAAGCCACAGCAAGAACGCCCGCATCAGAGATGAGGATTTGAGCACGTTCGCGGTCTGAGTAAATAGGGCTCTGTGGATCATAGTGGCAAGCAAACCTATCATAATGCCGCCCTGAAACATTGAATACGAGGTACAATGGCCAACCAAGAGTGAGTGTGACAAGAAGTGTGAGGACCCTACCAGGTGGGTTGTTAAGGTACTTGGAAAGCGATCGCATTTCTGACTTTGGTTTTGGAACAAATACCTCATCACGCTCAAGGGAACCAGTATTAGAATGGTGGCGACGATGACTATATTTCCAAGAAAAGTAAGGGACAAGGAGAGCCGAATGCAGGATAAGACCAACAGTATCATCGAGCCATTGATAGTCGCTGAATGCATGATGGCCGCATTCATGGGCTATGACCCAAATTCCAGTTAAGAAACATCCTTGCACAAAACCATAGACAGGCCAGACCACGTATTGGAGAGGCTCAGGAAGGAGTTGGATGTAGTTGGTGGCAACATAGTAGAGAATGGATGCGATAGTCAGGTCATAAACAACATACGAGAATGAACGGAGGACTGATCGCTGGAAACAGTGTGGAGGTATGGCTTTCTTGATCTCTCCAACTGTAAATGGAGGTTTTGTGACGGGAACTCTTTGGAGAACTTCCTCCTCTGACTTCCTGCCCTGAGGGCCGACGGGCCTCCTACCACCTGCACCCATTGTTCAGCGCCCTACAAAGGAGATCATGATAGTGAGCATAAGAACTTAATTAAACGGTAATTTAACAAAACATAACTGCCGCTGCATACACATACAAGCTGTTATTAGCAACTAGCCCCTACTCACCGCAACATTCCTTAACAATATTTTACATATTAACTTTAAACCATTACATGCTCGAATGATGTATACACATTCAATAATTGGATTAGTTCATGACATGAATTGTGCAGTTTTAATGAGAAAGAAAGAGAAACTAAAAGTAATCTGGGAATGCCAGGGGATCGGTCCAACCAACGCCATAGCTGTTGAGTTTTATTTAGTTAGTTTTATTATTATTAGTTGCTGTGCTTTGGAGATTGCAGGTTTCATTTCAATAGTTTTATATATTGTAGGGACTTCTGTACTCTAGATTTACCTTTCGACTATTCAAAGTACTGTGTTCAAGTGCAGATGTTTCTTTTCTTTCCAGAGTTTATACGTAGAGTTGCTCCAGCGCAAAACCCTAATAATCACTACCGTGGAGGTTTGGATTATTAGTTTTGCTATTTTCTTTCAATTTTGAGATTTAGTTGACTTTTCCATATTATTCTACATCATAGATAACCAACAAATGATGCCAAACAATATGCGAATCTATTCAGATAAACAACAGGGCATGTGACATGCGACAGGGCAAATAAAAAATGAACTATAAACTTATGCACTGCAAAAACAATCAATATTATATTCAATCTGTCACATGACGCTGGACGGAACAAAAATATGCAAACCTGTGCTGCACAATCGCTTAAAATAAGGTCAACTTATATAAACAGTAAACCCAGCATTAAATTTTTGACCAAACGGCTGGGTTCTATTCAATGAACAATTTGAAAGTAATAATCTTTAGGTAGGACCACAAACTTGTATAATCTCAAATGCACGCATACAAAATTTAAAAGAAAATTTAATATAGCTTTAATAGCAAAAAGGTAATGTATCCCAATAATGTATTTTATATTGAAAAGGAAAAACTAACCCAACAAGAAAAGGCTGCAATGCATTACAAAACAAATCATCTAAAAAAATGAAAATCAAAACAAAAAATAAACTTGGTTCAACGAAAGGTAGGCTACCATGTACTAGGAAATTAAGGAGCTGTTTTAGTAATAGCTTGTTCATTTGGGGTTTAAAAATGTATAGTTTATTCTAACTGAACAAGTAAAGCTAGATTTTGCTGTTCAAATCATTAACAAATTTTGCTGAATTACCTAATAAATTTACTGTTTTACAAGTTTTTGATACAATAAATTTAATAGAGTATGATTTTTGTTTCAACTCAATCTAAATTGCCTAATATATCAAATCTTGTAATTAAATTTTTTTTTATCAAACAGCCCCTTAAGTTGCATAGGTAGCTCAAACAGATAAGAGAAAGAGGGAAATAGTGATGTAACTAAACTGACCCTTGGTTTGTGAACTACAGAGATGAGTCCTTCAAAGTTCAAATACCGAAGCAGAGCACACGAAAACAAAACTAGAGACCTGAAAACTTTGCATTACAGAAATTGAAATCATACATAGAAGATGAAGAAAAGGGACTGCAGATCCAAACTAGAAACCACATTACATAGTTTAGCTCAAACTAAAAATACTTAACAAATACAAAACCCATATTTAAATACTGAATATGAACACTAATTGATTTTAAAACCCCTTGATCTCACACTGACCCCCCTGATGTTAACAATCATCATTTTAACTTCAAAATCTAAAAATCTCAAGCTAAGAACCCTCAGATCTTACAAAATCTCCGATCAAAAACAGAAATTTATGACAACCCAATTCAGGAAAACGCAAAAAACAACATACCCATATGAGAAAATCTACATCTACTCCATGAGAGACGCCAAAATTTACAGATTTATGAAAATGCAGAAAAGAAATCAAAATACACAGAAATGTAGAAATAGGTATAGAGGATTCTTGTGCACACATGCATACATAAAATACAAATATAAGAGTAAACGAACACCTGGAAAAGAAGAGAGAAGCAGTTGGTGGATTTGGGCGGCCCCTGTTTCTCAATCTCCTCTTCTTCAGGTGAGCCCTCCAAAACGCCGGCCTCAGAGCGCGTCCCTCTCCTTAAAAGGCGAAGTAGGAGGAGATATTTAAGCCTGAAGGCAGCCTCTTTCGGGTTACGTGAGACGGTGAGTGGGATCCACCTCGGCGCCACCAACTCAGCCCGCTAACGTTGCTTATTTTGGACTGATTGGAACATACATTAATGGTCCTGATTTTTGTACCCGAGTATCTGTATTTTTAATGTATAGAATATATAGTGTATTACTTCCGCTAAGATACATGTCATATTTGTAGTTGTAATATACTCCATTACTTATGTTATATGATATTTTGACATTTTTATTTATTTACATATAGTTGTCGTATATACTTTTTTCGGTATAAAATAATAGTCATTTGAACTCAGATTTTACATATCAATGAACTCAATAACTATTACCTTATAATAGCAAATTTCAAACAAAAATTTCACACCATTCATAGAAAATATAAATAGAAAAAGAGAAATTAAAAGATTAATTTCATTGAAAATATGAGAGAGACTAATATCAAATTAAAAAAAATAAATTCACTATCTTAAAATGCAAAAATAACTAATAATATAAATTCTTAAATATCTCCTAAAATTTCTATTAACACGAACCAAATGGAATAATACTCAAGAACAATCTAAAACGTAATCTTCAATATGACTTTCATATTTAATATACTAATTTAGTTTTCAATTATTTTAAAAAGTAAGACTTTTTAGGCTTGTCTTCAAATATTTTTATGTTAGTCATTTTATATATTTTAGGTGCAACAACTATTTTCTTTTCTTTTATACTCCTCATTTATTTATCTTAATTTATCTTTTTCTATAACACTTATTCATCTCGCATGCATTTAATTGATGATTGAAGTTAGAATAAATTATTAAAAAACGTAAAAAATTTGATTTTAGTATAATCCTCGTTATGTGTAAATCAATCAAAACAAGATTAATGTAATTTTACATCAACATTTATTATAAATTATCGTATTAATATCATTTTTAACAATTGTGTAGATTCATAAAATGTCAAATAAATTTGAACGAATGGATTATAGAATACAAAGAGTATTACCTTCGCCCAAATTTATTTGTTATATTTTGATTTTAAAAAGTTAAATTAATTAATTTTAAAACTCATAATTTAAAAAAATGTATTTATATTTGAAAAGTGTTAGAGTTTATATTGATAGTATATTCAATAATTTTCTTATGATAATACTTATGTGTTTTTATTTAATAAATATAAAAATATATTTTAAATTTGGTAAATTTGATGAGGAAAAAAAATTAAAATATGATAGTTAAACCTGGACATATGGACTATAATATTATTTTTTGTTACAACTTGTAATATATTTTGATCTAATTTGTTTTAGTTTAAAATTTAAAAACTTTAAATTTAATAGTATAATCTATAATATTTAAAGCCAAAAGCCGAAAATAAACATGGACTCCCGGAGTGCTCCCTCTGTTTTAAAGTTAATCTTTTAATATGCTAATTAATAATAATAATTTGACTAAAAAAATATTTATTTAATTATTAATAAATATTAAGTTATTTCAAGTGATTAAAGTGTATTTTTATATTTAATACAATTTTTTTCTCAAGCATACAAACAAATTACTTGTATATTATTTAATGTATTAAAACAAATCTACAATATGAAATGAATAGTCATTGACTATTGAAACTAAAAACGTAATAAAATAATTAGAATATTAATTTTAAAGTATCTCAAGAAATGATTGGAACATTTATATGGAGTTATTAATTAATGAATAATTGATTTCGAACCATCGATTCATCAAACAGACTCCATATTTCACGTCAATGAAAAAGAGCTTTAAAGAGCCGTGGGCTTTCAAGATAGAGAACCGTACTGAACAATAAATGTACGTCGCTTTAATAAATCTCTTTTTTAAATTCTAAAAAAAAATAATTTAATCAAAAAATTGATTTATATACAAATAAATATAATTAAGGTGATTGAATTTTTGTTAGAAACTCTGCAGGGACAACGTAATTTATAAATAACGGCCAAAGTATATTACAAATATTTGTGTACATATTCATATACAAAGTAAAATGTGTTTTTTATGTTTCAAAATTAGAGATACATTTTTATTTTAATGTAGTATTATTTGTTAATATTATATTTTCATTTGCAATAGAAATTTTTAAAGATATATAAGTAAAAATATTTGTATTTAAAAATATTTTTTATGTACATCAATGTCTTTCACTTCAAAATTATTAAAAATAAAATATTTTATTTTAATTTTAAATATAAAATTTTACAAATTTATTTTATATGAACCGAAATGTATTTCAAATCCGGAAACAAGGAATTGCCGATTATTATTGTCACTCGACCATGAAATATATTTTGGTCGAGCTGTTGGCTATTGCTAGGGATTATATAAAATCGAACAATTCCGAGCCCCATAGTCATCCAATTCATCGTCTCCATCGCAATGTCATCGTCACCATCACAATGTCATCGTCGTACTCCGCCAAAACCACCATCCAAGATCCATCCTACCACCGCAATCATTTTCAATCCTCGTGATGATACCGGCCACCAGGAATTGTCTACCTTTTTTTTAATTATTGAAATTGAAGTCGATTTACTTGACAAATACAATTTTTAGGAAATTTGACGATACGTGTTGATATGAGTTCCAATCGATAATTACGAGGTCCACACCTTGAGACATATCTAAAAGGAATAGACACCAAATATGCTGAAATTCTGGGGATCTTTTGGCGAAAACATCAATCGTTGTGCCCCTCTATAGTCCTCAACTACAAATAAAAATAAATAAATAAAATAAAAAATAAATAACTGTTAAATAAGTCACGTGTAAATTTTTTTTTTCATCGGATGGATTCCAATAATTCTCATATATTTTAGAAATTTCACTCGTATATTCAACCGTAAATACAGTGATCGCCGACAACCGGTGACCCAAGGAGAGACGCCTCCCAAAGTTGCTGATTGCAAACAGCAGATGGCACCCTACAAAAACAGAAAAATCTCAGACTCCCATCTCTCTCGACAATTTCTAATTAATCCCCCACGCCCTGCCATGTCAGATTCCATATTTATGATGCAGCATCTTAATTTAATTTCACCCGGAGGAGAAAATGGAGCTGCCCTTCCTCCTCAATTCCTACATACGATTTCTTCTATTTTACCCTTTTTAGAATATTAAAAAAAAAAAACTCCTAATTGTTTTATTTGATTGTTTACATTATATGTAGTTCGTTGGATTAAAAATACTTATAATATCCTTAATATTATAATATTAGTATTTTTAAAAGTCCGGATAAAATTTAGAATCTTGTCAATAGTTCTTTTTTGTTAATTATTTATAAGTACTATTGTAAAATTCTAAAAAAGGCATGTGGTATATTTTAACATCGTCGAAAAATCTTCTATCAAAGCTTTTTTTAACAAAAAAGAAATAGAAATAATTCAAATCTATTTTATGTAATCGATTGTATGGAAATTATATTCCTCCCTCCACCACGTTTGTTTACATAAAGTTAAAGCAGTCGGGACAATGTTCGCTTTACTTTAATTTCTTTCCCTCTATATATTTTTTTTTTAACAATTGTCACTGTACAGTACTTTGCATCCGGATATTAAATTTATATAAATTTTGTTCATTTAAATGATGACATAACGACATGACTCAATTATATGGTCAAACATCTATAACTGCAATAATGGTGCATGAAGACTAGTTCTACGGGCATGTGTAAAATAAATTTATTATTTTTTACAAATTAAATTTGAAATATTATTAGTAGACTCTATCTCAATAAATAAATTGAAATTGATTTTTGATTCATCTTAAAAATAATAAGAGAAAAAAATAAGGATTGAGATAGAAAAGAATAAAATGGAAGAAATTATATTGGGAGGAATAAAAGAGAATAACTGTAGAAGAAAAAAGAGGGTGAACATGTGGGTAGTTCTCAAATGTACATCAATACATGTATAACAACTTGTCATCCTCAAATGTTAGAAGACTCGTTAGTCATCACAAACTAAAACATTTTGTCTAAGATTTTTGACGTATTTAATAGGAACAAGCAATATTGCAGGAAATTGTCAGCGTTTCAGACTATAAAAAGGTTGTCTACATAAAATTTAAATAATATTAATCAAACTAAACAGAGTAATATGCTATCCAAACCTAATGCCTATAAAATAATTAGTCCAACAAAATTATTTCTTAATAGGAATGAATAGAAGAAAAATACATTAACCTTTTTTTCACTTCATTGATTATGTTAAATATTTTACAATCAAGACATTGAACATTCAAAAGTATTCAATTAAGGTCGTTAAGAGTGATTTGAGAACTTCTCAAATCACAAATTGATGACATGACATTATTAACATTTCAAAAGGTTAATTGCTAAAAGCATCGGTAATGACAATAGAGGATGTCTAAATCATGAATGTTAATTCAGTTTTTTAGTTTCATCTACAACATCGATATACCAACATGTATACCTATTTATTGTAATGTGATAAATTAAATTGAGCTTAATATAAAAAATTAAAAATTTAATACTTTAATTAAAAATAATTTAACCATAATCACTTAAATAAAAAATGAGACACAGATATCGATATATTTTTCTCTGTTTACTCCTTTATAATATCTACGTGTCGCATTGCTGGAAAGAAAGATTCATGTGGCTGAGAAAGGCTGCACGTGACCCTAGCCTACAGAGATATTTCTGCGGAGTAGGTTACCTTTTCCTGTTTTTTCACAAGTTGATGGATTTCCACGTGGATCTGTGAGACTCTTCGGTCAAGGAATATTGGTATGTTTTGAATTATATTATCGAAAATTGAACGGGCAAAATTATTTATTAATGGTTCAATTAGTTTAATTGAGTTTAATCGATAGTTCAATCGATTATCAGTTTTTTAAGAAAAATATTAAATAAATCATAAATATTTTATAAATTCATTAAATATAAGTATTAAATTTTTAATAATTAAAATAATTTTATTAAATATTTTAAAAATTTATTAAATTGGTTTATAAAATAACAAAAGACACAGTTTTAAAGAATAAAAAAATTCACTTAACAAAAAAAAAGAAAGAAAAAATCAAGTTCGATCGATTTTTTTATAATTTTCTCATAAAACATTAATTTTAATTAAACTGATCAAATTCATAATTAATTCGGAATTAAATCGATTGAATTAACCGATCTCATCCGATTTTTATAACGTTGCTTTTTCATCGATAGCTTCGCCAGCCAAGCGCATGTTTACACAAAGTAAGACAAAAAAAAGAAAATGTTATTTATTTGTATTTTGTAAAACTCCTACTAAATATGTGATTGATTTAGCAGAAAAATTAAAACGTTATTTATCCTATTCGTTAGCTTTTTATTGTTAAATATGTTAATTTCACATAAATTTAACCTTGGCCTTCTTTTTTATGAATATAAATAGATCTTACGATCTCCTTTTTGTTTATTCTAATATTGTGTATATACCTTCGCCTATAAACTATAAACGGGTTAATGATACTACTGCGGACCAAAGTATCGGACAAATTAATATGGGAAATTGTTGGTGGGTTTCGGTTTTAAGAAATAATTTTTAAGAGGTTATTTTTTATTTTTTTGATTGGTATTTTTTTTATTTGTACATTTTATTATATACGTTTATATCCTTATTATTATTATTTTTTCAAAGTTTAGTACTATTAGAGTCGTGTTTTTTGAATTTCAAATTCTCCCTTCTTTTTCTCAATCTTGCCACATTTTTCGGTTTTTGATTTTTTCAAATATTGTTGTGAGATTATAAGTGATAACTGTTAGATTACAGTTTTTTATTGTTTTCAACCTATATTCAATAAATTTCAAATCCTCTTTCATTTTTCTTAGTCTTACCATATTTTGAATTTTTGAATTTTTTCAAATATTTTTGTGAGATTATAATTTTCTATAAATGAATACTGTGAAATAATAATTGATAATAGTTAGTTGATAATATTCTTTGTGGTAGTTATTGTGAATTTATTATAATTAATAACCGTTAAGATTATAATATTCATGACATTTATGGTAATTGATTTTATAATTTTATATAAGTGACCGGGAGGGGAATTAGTCTTACTTTTTAAGAGCAGCCGGGAATTGTCCCAATTATATTTAGGTCTTTCATTTGAATGTTCGCCGTATTTAGGCGTTAGTTCATACAATTAAAAAATGACGAAAAACTGTAAAAGACAACTTATTTTTATTTTTTATTTTTTGAGATAGTCTAAATATTGAGGAGATGTTAGAGATAGAAATGTTGTACTTACATAATCTTTTGTTTGAATAGGTCACAGTCATCGTAGAATCATAACATATCTTCTCCGACTTATGGTTTTATGACAGAGCATATATTTCATTTTAAATATATCATATAAATATAAATATTTGAGGTGGTAAATTAATTTAAGTAGTAAAAACATATTTGCTCGATCTTTAAGCCGGAAGACCAAACCTCATGTTGTATAAGAATTATGATAAAATTAAAGTTAAATGTATTTGCCAATCAAAATAAATAAATTGATTATAGGTGTCCTTCCTTTTTTTTATTTATTTATAAACTTGAAGAGTTTATTGTAATCAAGTTTCAGTCTACATAAATTAATTATCATTTCTTATTTGTACATAAAGGCAGGCCAGCACCAAACCCTCCTCTTCTTTGAAGACTGCTGAAGTATGGGCTGTATAAGTTACTGGAGGCCCGTTATCGATCGGGCCGACTGCTATGCTTAAACGGACTTCGGTACAAAACAAAAGGTATGTGTAGGGCTATGATTCGATTCAAAAATTAATTGGCTCCATTCAGATCTATTACGAAAATGAGTCAAATTTAATACTCAATTTAAAGTTTGTTAAATTAAACGAGTACAATCTAAATGCATCGGTACTCCCTTGATTTCACTCACGAATACTTTGATCGATTTCTTTATTTATAATAAAATATCATAACATATATCGAAAATTTATAATAAATTATGTCTTAATAATATATATAAATATTATACATATTAAATATGTTACTCTAAAAATAATGTCTATAAATAAAATAAATTATTATATATAAAATATATCCTAAAAGAAATATATTATTATGAAAATTTTCATCAAATATTTGTACTCACGAGTAATTTGTGATTGACTCGAATTCAACTATAATAGAATTTGAACTCTAAAATTTTATTCGATTAAATATTCAAGTTCAAATTCAGTTATTGAAAATTTTAATAGAATAGAATATGGACACACTACTATTTGCTTGAATTCGACTCGTTTACACTCCTGTAACAATAAAAGAGTTAATGACATTAAAATATCAAATTGATATTGTGTGGATAAGAAATAATTTATGAACAAATAGATATCACTTTTTTTTAAAAATATATTATATTAATACTAATTTTATCCATTTTCTTATAAATATCTTATTTCAATACCAAATTTATACCAATTTCAGATATCTTCTGTCAAAAAAACCGTTCATATAATTACCTTTCAAATATTACTTTTTCTTACATACTTCATTCAAATACCTACAATTTACTATGAATGACAAACAAGAAGTACTTTAAAAAAAAATTATCACCACATTCCTAATCCTCAGTCTCTCAGCCCATCTCAGTCTCAAAATATCTATTGCACTTATTGTTTATGATTGTTTTTGTATTTTAATTAAAACTACACAAACAAAAATATAACAGACAAATTTTGAAACAGTATTTTTTACAATGTAAATTACTCAAAGTTCACTAATTTTCGTAAATTTAACCGCATCGAGTTATACATATATTTATTTATGCATATCTCAATAGTTTCGGTCCTACAGGCAAATTTTGGCCCCAAGGATTCGCACTTCAAATCACGATCGATACGTAGAATTGCCTTCAAATCGCCTGAACTATTTTAATTGTAATTTCTCACTTTGATCAAGGTAAAGAGAATGAAGGAAAACGTATGTGTGCAATCTCAAACGATTCTTTTAGACGGCTATAGATTTTTATACATATTCATGTTAATCAGTTTCAAGATTTTGTAGACCAGAATTTCTGGTTTGGTCATTTAAATTATTAACTGACACTTTACAGGAGTCTATCTGTTTTCCTCCCCGCCAGAGGATAAAATTTCTATTGACACTCCACTAGCATATAAAGTAGATATAATGGAGATTGAATAAATTAAAACCCCAATATTACATCAAGTAGTGTTTTGCCTAGAGAAAGTTCTCAGTCGGTAAGTTTTCCATGAAGTAATTTTCGTACATCCAATTACTTTTAATTTGAATTATCCGAGGTTATTGTGTTTATGTACTATCTATCAAATTAGTAGCAGTTTTTCAATATATATATATATATATATATATATATGATCGGTGAAAAAAAAATTTATTAAAAGGTTTACCCAAAATATAAGGGATGTCCAACAGAAATTGGACAACAACGCCCATGCAAAATTAACTCACCAACAAAAAACCAAGCAAAAACCCAAAAAAAATAAAAAAATCATAAATAACAAAGAACACTCAACCACTCAATCAATCTCGCTAATGACAAACCCCAAGCATTACATTGCACACCGAGGTCGAAGCAACAAAAAACGCCTCTTCTAACAAAAGAAACAAAGCTTGCTGACATCCTCAAGCTTCCGGATCTGAAACTTCACCGGAGCAGCATAAGATACAGTTATTCCTTTCGTTCAACAAAAAAATTATATTTATAATTTTTGTAAATATTAAAATTACATCTTTGATCGAGATTTTTATCTATAAATTATAAGAATTTTTCATGAAATTTGTTATAAATCTTTAAATTATGACGAGATTTATAAGTTTGTAATTGAAATTTTTTTAATTTATAACAAAATAAAATAAAAACTTTCAAATATAACTCTTCTTGGGAATAAAACTTTTTGTTAAGTGTAACGTTTTTTTTTTTTTTAGAACGGAAAAAGTATAATTTTAGATAGAAGACTACCACTGAATTCTGTAGGAAAAAAATTTGCTAGAAGCTCCCCAACCTAACATCTTTTATGAAGCACTTAACTTGAAACCTTACCAAAGAAATTGCAGCCAAAATGCATAAACCATCTATGATGAATTCCTTCTTCAACCGGATTAAGATGATAGAATATCAGTTTTTTGATATATAATAACATTAATATCGATGATAATATTGACATAGTAAAATTAAAATTTTACAAAAGAATAAAAAATTTAAATCATTAGATGGAAATTAACTTTATCGAGATGTACCGGTTAACAAGTGAGTAAGTGACCCATTTTTGTAGGTTACCCATCAGAAGGCAAGAGGACTATATAGACTATACATGGAATAAGTTAGCTAGTCTAGTACTGCTAGTGATTTAAATTGGTTTTGGAATCCACAATATATTCACTACTATAAGTCAATATCCGCGGGCAAGCTAAAAATCCAAATTGCCTCCTGTAGATATATAAAAGTCACTAACATCAGGAGCCTATAAAAAAATACATTAAAAAGGTACTTCCAATAAAATATTCATAGATTCTATTTGTTTTAGTTTAAATTAATTATAAATTTAAAAATGAATTTACATGAATTTTAAAAAAAAATTTAAATTCTATGGTTTTAGGTCAATATTGGCAGGCCACTAAATTCCATTCTTATCTGCTAATGATTTGGGTAATTTTCGACCTAATATCCTAGTTTGCAATGCGGTAACCTTAAAGATAGTTGAATCATGTAAAGGCATTACTTGACACAATATATATAGTAACTAGAATGAAATTAACTAGATATATCTTTGCTTAATTCATAGATCTACATATTCAATCCGTTGGGCTTTTGGTTTTATATTTTTTACCTAGCTACATATAAATTAAGCCCATGCATAAATGAACTAATAAAAAAAAAGTTAACTACTATAGTTGTAAAGCCAATTAGGAATATATAGCTAGGGTATCCATAGAACTGAAAGGTGTTACATTTATTTAGATAAGGTTAGGCTTCATGCCATTACAGTACTCAGCTGAATTGAAATTATATTCACATCACAACCAAGACTTACCTCAACTTTCTAGCTAGAGTACAACCATAATTATTCAAAAACCACAGAAGTTTTTCAGGTCACATCATACAATACAACCAGAAAATAAAAAAAAAAAATAAAAAAGAAAGAAAAGGAAACCAGATCATTCACTACCATTTAGGGAAGCTAAAATAAGTATATCTGAGTACTTAAACTTAATTCCCCACATGCATTTTTCTTCATCATTTCAGGAAGATAGCTAGGCATGCATGCATGCACCACTTTAAAATTTGTTTCTGTACCAGTAAACACCTTTGGTTTCACCTTCATCTTTCTCCACATAAATGCACTCCTTCATTTCTCTATACATAGCTTTAAGAATTGGAGTTCCATCATACTGATAATATTCTCCCAATATGGGCTTCATCGCCTCGGTCGCTTCAAGTCCATGATAATGTGGGATCATTGAAAAGATATGGTGACAAACATGAGCATTGCACACATTGTGGAACACCTTGTTCAAAATCCCATAGTCTCTATCAACAGTGCAAAGAGCTCCCCTCAACCAATCCCATTCTGTTGAATCATAGTAAGGCAATGAAGGGTGAGTGTGGTTCAAGATTGTGATCAACACGAACCATCCGTTGACGACTAGCAATGGACCTCCATAGACAAGGAACACCCATGCAAAGCCTTTTGCCAACACGAGACGATATAAACCATAAATTACTGCAAGGATGGCGATATCAGAGATGATTATTTCTTTGCGTTCGCGTTCTGTGTAAAGCGGGCTGTGGGGATCATAGTGAGACGTCCATCTCTCGTACTTGTGTCCGGACACATTGAACATCAAGTACAAAGGAAAACCAATGAGGAGTGTGGTGATCCAGATGAGAACTCGGCCAGGTGGATTGTCAAAGATTTTGTAGTAATTTCGGATGTTATGTTTAAATCTTGGGACATAAACTTCATCATTTTCGAGGGATTGTGTGTTGGCGTGGTGACGACGGTGGCTAATTTTCCATGAAAAATATGGGACAAGAAGAGAAGAGTGGACAACCAAACCGACAAGATCATCAACCCATTGGTAGTCACTGAAGGCATGGTGGTCACATTCATGGCCAACGACCCACGCGCCGGTTAGGACACAACCTTGGACGGCGATATATGCGGCCCAGCCGACATAGTTGAGAGGGTGGGGAAGGTACTGGTCGATGTAGTTGGTGGCAACATAGTAGATAGCATATGCCATGAGAAGATCTTGAATGAGGTAGCGGAATGAGGTGATGAGGGACTTTTGGAAGCAGTGTGGTGGGATGGCCTTTTTTAAGTCTCCGATTGTGAATGGAGGTTTCTCATGAGGGGCACGGCGGAGGGCTTCTGTTTCGGTCTTCTTGCTGCCGTTGGGCGGAGCGGACATCCGGCCACCTGCACCCATGCTTCAAGGCTCCTGATAGGAACACAATATTTTTTGAGTTTTTTAGCATTCCAATTTAGATTATATTCATGAGAATATAAATTATGGCAGTACAATTTATATTCCAAAATTTAAACCTAAATAAACATGAGTATCTTATGCATATCATTTATCTTTGGAACAAATGAATGAAGCATATGAACAAGACATGGATCAGTTCGAAATTTTAGTTCATTCGTTCCAACATTATAAGCACATTATCACAACATTCTGGTAATCTATTTAACTTTCAAAGTGTTAAGTAAAGCAAACATTACTCATAACATACATAAAATTAAATATCTCATTTTATGCTATATGTTAAAATTGTAAATATATATATTAAACACGATCAGAAACAGGCAGACAAATATATACACACTTGCATGCAACTTAAAAAATTATGAATCGTGAAATTAAAATCAGTGTTTTAATTATATGATAGATTCTAATTAAGAACATATATATATATACCTCGAAGGAGAAGCTGATTGCCTCTTTGTATTGGCTAGCTTCTCTCTAGTTTGTCACCTAAAACGAACTCTTCTATCTCTTCCTCTTCACTATTTGTTGTGTGGGGAAACTAATGTTGGAATAGAGTATTTATAATGAGGCAAATTAATATAGTATATCGCATGTACGTGCTGTGTTTGGAGAGAGACAGGTTGTTACACGTAATGGAGGGCAATCCCTTCAATTTAATTTCGCCTCACGGCGGGCGCCGCACATAGAGGAATATTAAGGTGAGGCATATGTTAAAATAATCAAAGTGTATGATATTTACTAAGTCGTTTAAGGCGGGCGCAGTCACCAACCCGATATTTTGGACTCAGATACTGCTCCTTAATTATTTGTTTCTTTACTTCATGTACCTCTTAACTTTTCGGTCCAATCAAACAACGATATATTAAATTTAAATTAATATAATTATTATAATATCATAATTTAGTTATAAGAACTCTTTTATATAATATAATTTATAAGTAAAATTTTCATTAATAACATTAATTGAAATTTAATATTTTATCATTTGATTTAAAAGATCAATTTTAGATGGGAGGAAGTATTTTATTATCTAATAGTTATACTACTACACGTGTAGATGTTCAAAACATGAAGCACACTATGGATAAGTAACACTTCGTTACTTAGCAAAAAAAGTAAATAAAAAATAAGTAACACTTAGTTAGGTCTTGTGTTAATTAATAAGTCATTAACAGAAACTAACATTCATTTGCAGTTTGTTTAGTGGAAATAATTTAAATTCATTTAACCAGCAATTTCAATTTTAAATTTAATTTATAAATGTAAAAACTTTAATTTGTTGGAAATACTTTTCTATAAGAGCTCTACAAAAAATCGATGTGAATCAATCAAAATAATTGAATACCAAGTAACAAGAATCAATATATACAAGACAATATTTGCCAAAGTTTTATAGAAAGTAAATCCCCCAATCAGCCCCCCACCCACAAGATTAATGTTAGGAATTTCATCTAAGGCGGCTCTAATTATAACATATTTTGATAATTTAATTAACTATCTTATAATTACAGTACATATCGTGAGCCTAAAAAAATAATCTATTACATAGAATTTTATTGGATTTGAAATTGTAAAAAATATTTATCTAATAGAATTAATTAATTACAGTACATATTGTTTGATGGCATAGATTTTATTAATTTTGTAGAAAATATCAAAGTTATCAAAAAATAATTAGATCATTGATTAATTATCAAAACATGTTAAATGAAGGCGACCTTAGATAATCAAATTTACTAAGATCAATTGTAGGAACTTTTTACTTATATAAACCTATTTGACCGTTTGTCAAGTCTCTAATTCAACATTTTCCCTATTATAAGTACATGGGAAATTTTGAATAAATGCATGGCTCGTGCATGCAAGTTAAAATTTACAAAAATAAATTCTTATGTTGTTATGATGATTATTATTATTATTTTTAAGTTGTAACCAGTACCCATAATGACTGCAGGCGCAATGGGCTTTGGAGTGGCGCAGTCTTTCCTTAGTTGTCTTCCAAATAAATTCCTTTAGTTTAATTTTACACGATCTTTAATTTACATATACTGTTTATTCTGGTGGAAAAAAGATATCGAAAATTAATTACGGTCATTTGTTTATACTTAATTCTCTATTGGGGTAAGGAGTATAACTACGAAATATAAGTAATATATAAATAGAATCTAGATATCGATATAAGTTCCTTATGGTTAATTAATTATGGCAGCATCCAATAATAAGTCCATTTAATAAATGAATGACTTAATTAAATATCTTCAATCTAAAGACGTGGAGTTTTGTGACATATATTTCTCATCCCCACCTTAGTTCACCAACTAGGACCATTCGACCTTTTATCTATCATTTCCGGAAGAAATAGATTCTGATGGAATATTAATAGTTATTTTTTTACCCAACCCTATGCGGAGTATACTTTGTATGGCTTTATTTATTTATTTTCACGAGGCAGACAGCACTATGATTGTATATAAATTATACAATACACTACATGCGAGAGATTAGATTTAGCAAAAATACACATTTAATTTATTTGTTCATTCAAGCGTTGGTTGACAGATCTCTTAATTTAGTTTCGCAGTTTCAAACTGTGACCTTATTTTAGATTGTAATTTTAAACTGAGACATAAAATTCGACTTTATTACTCCTGAGTCTGATACGGGTGAAAAGAAGAGTGACTGCATTTTATTTTAGTTCGTAATTAGAAACTGCGACTTAAATATAAAAAAAATTCATTTTACATCTCAGTTTCTAAGTCCGATCAAAATTTTTTTAAAAAAAATTCATTCTAGAACTCACTTTCTAAGTGTGATCCGAATTTAAAAAAAAATCATTTTAGGTCTCATTTTTTAAGTGCAACCAATTTTTTTTAAAAAAAAAAAGGGTACCGGAGGTTTTGAAAATATGATACCTCAAAAAAATATATTCTATAAAAAAACTAATATAAAACAAAAATTGTAACTTACAGTGAATTTTGAATTGAATTATCAAGAGATTGAGACCTAATTTTTTTTTGGTTGCACTAAGAAAGTTAATCCTAAAATGATTTTTTTAATTTTGGTCACATTTAAAAAATGAGGCATAGAATGAATATATGTTTTTTAGTTTTGGTCGCACTTAGAAGTTGAGACCTAAAATAATTTTTTTTATTATTTAGGTTGCAGTTTTTAATTACAAACTAAACTCAAATGCATGTTGGAAGTTGATGAGAATTTGAATGAAAATTGTTATCTCATTAATTTGGGAAGTTTTTCACTTGAAATAAAAGATGTAAAGATGAGTTATATAAAGGGACATTAATCCTACATTGGAAGTTGGAAGGAGTAGTGCTCATCATTTATATGAGAAGTCAAATAGACTAGTCAAAGTAATTGGCTACACTATACTCCATCTATCACGCCCGCGCAGGGGGTGCGAATCCAAGGATTTACGAAATCCAATTTGGCTGGGTGCGAATCCAAGGATTTACGAAATTCAATTTGGCTTGACTCATGCACAGATGCGACCTGTAACTTAACAGTTGGGAATGTGGCCCTGTAACTTAATGGTTGGAAAACGTGGCCATGTAACCTGACAGTTGGGAACGTGATTATGTATCTCGACGGTTGAGAACATGACATTGCATTTGAGTTAATGGGAATGTGCTCTATCAAAACGGTTTTCTTCTGCCTATAAATAGAAACTTATTCCATCAGTCTGAAAAAAAAAAGAGAAAAAAGGTTTCGTCTTTCATCCCTAATTCCAAAGTGTTCATCACAGTTTCTTATTTCTGTTCACAAGTAGACAAAATTTGTGCCAAGTCCGGTTTCTTTAATCCGTTGTATAGTAATCTAACGATCCTCTGAAGCACCTGGTGAGGGAACTAAATTGTTTAAGGAAAGCGTGTTCACACGTGTCTCGGATTTCAACTTTTTTAAATTTAATTAAGCCATTTTAAATATATTATTTTTTCCAAATATTTCCAACAATGCAATCACTCTCCTCTCCGTCACTGTCTACCTCGGGAATAATAAAGTCAAATTTTAAGACGGGGTCTGCCGACCGGTATTAGAATGAAATGAATAAATTGAAGTTGCGTATTTGCTAAATCTCATATCTGGCAGTGCTATACAAAGAAATTAGCTCGGGAGTCAACCTGAACTCATGCTCTATATTTTATTGCTACAATGATTGTACATATAGCTAGGCATGCAATGAAACTAGATTAGTTTTAAATTTATACGAATTTTCAAATATATTATTCAATTCTTTGCATAATAATCAAAATAAAAATATCATTATGAAATGAAATTAGATTAACAGTCCAACATTATTAATTACTATCTCTCAGTTTTCTTAGATGAGTTCCAAATTCTTGTTGAGTACCAACCCTTTTTAAAAAATGACCAGAAAAAAGTCTTTTCAGCTTAATTACTTGGCACAAAAGTACTATATCAGTTGGCTCTTGACCCAAAATTTATAAAAGTAAAATTTGCGGCATTTATTTTTGGGTAAATACAGGTCAGTATCGTATTAAAAATATATGGACATTTAGGCACCACTTAATTTGAGTTTGGACAAATAGATACCAATTTTTAATTAATTGTCAAAAATAACATTTATTTAAACTCATAATTATTTTCTCTCACATTTTCTCTCTTATCATCTTCAACCCAGCAGCTTTCTCTCTCTCTCCCTCTCCTCTATTGCCTATTGCCGGTCACCGCAGCGTTACCGTCATTGTTATTGTCGCTATCACAGTCATCACCGCTGCCCCTTCACCATAGTTGTCGTTGCTGCCACCACCATCATTGTCGCCACCTCATCATCCTCTTTCCCTGCCTCCATCTCCTTCTCCTCCTCTTCTTTTTTCTGGCCGCAACGCCACTACCGTTCTCGTTATCGTCTTCAGATCTACAAAGATCACCGCCATATAACCACAATTAGGGCGGTAAACGAACCGAGCCGTTCGCGAATAAGAGATCTACCCTTTTACCTATTGTTCGTAAGTCCAGCGTTTTACCTATTGTTTCTCAGGTTGGAAACAAATACATAATGTCTGGAAATCACATACATGCTGCCTATAGATTTGGCGTTTTACCCACTGTTTGTAAGGTTGAAAAAAAATGCATACCATCTGTAAATAACATACATATTGTCTGTAGTTCTGAAATTTTTGTAACCTTATAGGTCCGAAAATAAAATATCTACTGTTTATATAGGTCTAAAAATTATCCAAATAGCTATTATTTAAAGTAAAATACATACTATTGATAAATGATGATTTAAAGTAAAAATACCGAGTGTTTGTATTTTTATATTAAACAATAAGTATTTGTGGTGCGATGGGCATGTGGTTATGATTTTGTAAAAATACGTACATAAAATATATTATTTGCAATTCATAAATTACACCTTATAAAGAATTGGGGTGAGTGATAATTTTTTAATAAATAGCATGTAAAAAAATATTTACTATTTGTAATTATGAATATACAGTAGGTATTTAGGGATATGGTGGGATAGAGCGAGTGATAGATATTTTTAAAAAATATTATGTAATGCCTACTGTTTTTAGTTCAAAAGTAAATAGTATTTATTTAGGTGTAGGTGTGGGGATGAAGTGAGATGTGATAGATTTTTTTAAAAATATTATATAAAAAATAACTACTATTTATAATTTATAAGTGAACAATAGATACTTAGGGTGAAGGCGGAGTGAGAGTACGGTGGAGTGTGTGATAAATTTTTTAAAAAATATTATGCAAAAAAGACATACTATTTGTACTTTTAAGTGAACAATAGATATTTGAGGTAGAATGTCGAAGAGTGAAATGGGTGATGGATTTTTTTTAAAAATATTATATAAAAATACTTACTATTTGCAGGTCATAAGTGAACAACATGTATTTGGGGATAAGGGCAAGGGTTGGGTTGGGGTCGAGTGGATGATAGATTTAAAAAATGTATATTATGTAAAAAATACCTATTATTTGTAATTTATAAGTGAACAATAGATATTTGGGATGGAGGTGGGGTGAGTGAAATATGTAAAAAAATAATATTTAAAAAATATATATATATAGACAATATGTATATCACCGACAATAAGCATATCAAGTTGGGATATCAATTGATAATAAAATAAATATTTTTTAAGAAAGAAGATGGATAAAATTAGTATTGATATATATTTTTAAAAAATAGTACTTATTTATTCACAACTTTTTTTTAGTAAATTTATTTATTCATAAAATTTTAATTTGATATCTCAATGTCATAACTCCATCTTGATCAAGAATTTTGAGCAGTAAATTGAATGTATATAATATATAGAGTCCTTCTTGGCGTTCAGCATTATAATTATCCTGTAAAAAAACTACTATTACTACTTTCTCAAATATAATTCAATTTTGAATACTTTTCTTATCTTTTATATATGGCTGGACCAAAGAAGTGATGACTTTCAACTTTCAGGCATTTAGTCGTCCCCGGCACATGTGTTAAGCAAAAAGAGTGGTTGAAGTATAATTTATCCATATATTAATATCACTTTTTAAAAGTAAAATTTTATTATATCTTTGAGTTGTTAACATTTTTTAAATATAAAAATTGTAGTTATTACTTTAAAAAAAAAAGAGTAAATCCATTTTAAAGGATGTAATTTTTGATGTATTTAAGTAATAATTTATGAGACAAAATTTTGTTATATTTAAGCTATTTTTTATGAGACAGAGATAATATAAAAAATATTTACTCCATCTGCCCTAATAAAAGAACTACATTGAGTTTGTAACTATTAATATTGAATTTTTAAATAATAAATATTTTATAAAATTTGTTATAAATGCTCAATTAATGATAAGATAAAAAGATTGTAATGATAAATTTCTAAAAATATAATATCTTAATAAATAATTTATGTGAATATAAATTTTTTTTTCTTAAACAAATTTCATTACATATATATATATATATATATATATATATATATAACAAAACGGAAAATAAGTGACTAATTTTTCATTCAATATATATTTCACCTATTTTCATTTATTATGGGGCCTAGTTCTTTTTTTTTTCGCTCCCCAATATTAAGTTAAATTATGTATCAACAGTTATTTACATCTTATGTATATAAAAAAAATAAAAAATAAATAACAATTTTTATTATTAATTATCTATTTACATTTATTATGATTATTATGGAACCCAACTTTTCTTCTTACTCATTCATATACGCACACACTTACGAACCGAATTACAAAATTGGCAACTAAAGTTGGAGTGCTTAAAGCTAAAGCACACCTCACTACGTCCATGGACCCAAAGTTTCTCTATTTGTCGTCTTTCTATGCACAATTAAAGTCACTATCTCTCTTTTTAAAGTTCGTCTAACTTATAATTTGCTCGTCAGGATTTATATCGATTTACACTTTGATCTTCGCTCCTTCTCTTTTCTAAAAACGGGTAACATTTTACAAAATATTAATATTAAAAATTTGACTAAAAATTATGTATATAAATAATAAGAAAAAAGTTATGAAATTTTTATGATTGTTCAACTAAAAATAAGATAAAAAAAATTGTAATGACAATTTATAATGAAAGTATTATTCAAATGTCTACAACTTTTGGAACGGATGGAGTATTATTTTAAATTAATAATTTACTCTAATTTTGTTAACGATTAAAAAAAGTGCACATTTTCTCCTTTTTTCATTAAAACTATCGGATGTTTGTTTACATGACATTCCGGCGCTAATAAAATTATTTATTTTTCAGAACAGATTGCAACCGAGTAGTCGCTGAAGTGTTTTAGCAACGAATAAGCATCACATCTATTTGAGAAATCAGTCGCTGGCAGAAGTTTTCCGGTTGTATTTTGCGACGGATGTGCGACACTAACGCTGCTCTCATTTGTATCATGTTGCGACAGTACTCGGTAGCAATGAGTTTCGACCGACTAAGCGACCAATTGGTAACGAATGTACATTGTTTTCGTCGCCGCTATTGTCTTCCAACTGATTTGTCACAACGGCGAGCCCATTACAACCCACGCCCGTGGCAATAGAGAGCATCTTGCCTACTTCAAAGGTTCAAAAGCTGTTTCATTCCATGCTATAAACTTTTAAAAAATGACGTGTTTTCATTTCTCGATGATGCTATAATAGTTTTTAAAATTTTACGTGTTATATTATTTGTTGCAATAAATCTCATCCCATTGTAATCTCGGTGACAAATAGACAATCTTGCAAATCTAAATTCATAATTGCATGACGACAGTGTTTAGTGCGTGGTATTCGGCTAATTATCGATTGACTGTCTGAAGATATATATATATATATATATATATATAGATCGTAACATTGTTTTATGATTTTTATTTTTATTTTTGGGCAACAGAGGATTACTTTTTTTATCCAAAAAAAATGGTGTTAGTCAATTTTGGCTACCGAAAAAATTCAACCAAGTAAACAATGAGTGATGAGTGAGTGGTTAAGGTGTCATTCGGCAAGCGTTCACCAGTGGCGCGTGTTTTGAATATATATATACCAATAAATCATTGTTATCTTCTGTTACATTTTCTTATGATTGCCAAAAATATATACTTTTCACACAAAAAAAAAAGAAATTTTTTATTTTGTTTAATACTGGATCGTAAAATTTTAAAATTTAAATTATGGCAAATGCTTAATACACTTTTATATAACAAATAATTTATTTTGTTAAAATTTTAATATATTTTATTATGTTAATTATCTAACGTTGAAATTTAATCCCATACAAATCAAATCTTTCGTGCATATATATATAAATACTTCCTTTTGATAAAAGACAATATACATCTACAAAATTTCGAAAATCTCACCAATTCGGGCAGAGCTTTGGGCCATTTGGGATGGTATAAATCAGGCAATCAAAATTGGTTTTGATCATAATTTAATTTTTACGGACTCCCAATTCTGTCTTAATATGCTTAGAGCTCCTAATTCTACTAACATTGATGCTTCTTGCTCTGCCTTAATTTTTAGATGCAACAACCTTCTGCGGCAAACTTCCTGTCGATCTTGTAGTTTTGAATTCTAGCTAATGTTAAGGGGATTGTCATGTGTGGCCTTTTCTGGATCTCCTTTAATATATATATATATATATATATATATCTGCCAATGTTGATGACCGGAGATAACTCTAACTAATGCCCTTTTATTACAAAAATGACTTTAAATGATTAGATTGAATTTGATTCAATGAGATGAAATAACATGTTGATAAAATAAAATTTATATTATTTGTTAGCTTATACATAAGATTCATTTTTTTCTTAGTTACTTTCAAAATTTATAGTCAAAATTTTAGCGATTACAACATGTGGTTTGACCTATTTTATATTGTATTGTTTATGATTTAAAAATTCCTAAATAACCACTTGTGGTTTTAAAATTTTAACGGATTATCACCTATAGTGCTAAAATTTTAGGTAGTAACCTGCTAATTTCTTAAAATAACAAGTGATTATTTATGAATTTTTAAACCACAAGTGGTACAATCCAAATCGAATTAAATCACAAATGATATAATGCTAATGTATTTTACCCAAATTTTAAAAATGGTAATTTTAAAAACACTCTTATATATACATAAATTTTACTCATTTCATTATATTCAAAAGTTTATACATAAACATTCAGATAATCTCTTCATGGTTTTCTCAGCTCATCTTTTTATTTCACTTCTATCTTTTTATTATCCGTTCATCCATTTAATTTTTATATGATCTTATTCGTTATTACATCAAATTAGGGTTGTTTAAGGAATCCAGCAACTCTCGATGCTTGACTCGAATTATTAATACATCAAATTTGAAAAATTTTCATTATTTATTAAATTTATGGAGTTGAATATTAAAAATAATACTTAATATAAATGATGCTTAACTCAACTCAATTTAATTTAATATTTTTTTTTGATAATGAACGTAACTTAATATTCGATATAAATTTTAACATATAATAAATTTGTTCATTAGAATAACATTGAAATGATATAAAAATTTATTAATTATTTGATACTTGATAAATATTCGTTAAAAACTCCAAACTCAATTATGTTCGAACTTTTCGAATTAAGCAGCTCAATAATTTAATTAATGAGTTGTCTGATCATAACATTGTTCGAACTTTTCGAGTTAAGTAGCTCAATAATTTAATTAATGAGTTGTGTCTGATCATAACATTTTATGATGGATAAATTGCTGAGTTTAAATATAAATTATTCATCACAACTCAAATTATTTACGGTTTTACATCAAACTAAACTGAAGGAAAAATATTATTATTAAGAGAAATATATCCTCTTTCTATATGGCGATGATCAGCGAGGTATTCCTTATTAACCAAGTGCTAATTAATCATGCAATTATTATCGTGCAATAAGATCTTTGTTTTATTTAAAATTAACTTAACAATTTGAGATTATAAATAATTTCAAATTATTACGGTATACCATTACACGCACAAGTTCATAGTTTGTAAAAATCAAATCTTGTTATGACTTGATATCTGTCTAAAATAAATTTTTTTAATAACAAAAATAGTTAAAATTTAAATTTTTTGAATTATAATAATAAATATATAGTAAATGGGTAAGTTATGACATTTGTTTATAATAATAAAAAAATATAATAATTTTATTTATGTATAAGTTGATGCTGCAGTATATACAAAACAATTTGAAGAATAATTTAACAGTACTTACGCTGTTTGTTTGTTTGTTTATATGCTCCAGATTTCAATCTCCCTTTTCCCAATCGAGGATTGAAAAACGTGGCAAGAGTTTAAAGAAGGTTATTATGAGGCCTCCACGCAGCATTCAACTGGACACGTGGTATACCCCCCCCCCCCGCGTACTCCTTTCGACGTGATACACAATTTTGAAGCAGAACGAATGAAGGATACATAATTAACTAACCGAAAACTTTATGGGTGCAACAATGTTTTTGGTAAAGGAAGTTGTGGCAAATATCGCTGCGTCGGCCAAGTCTGGATTGGACAAACTAAAGCCCTTATTGAAGAAAAGGTCTACTCGATCCTTTTTCTTGCTTTTCTTTTCTTTATATGTGTATGATATATGACTTTGCATCTTTGATGATGTTGTAATTTAGTGTTTCTATACAAGATTATGGATTTATATTTTTTCTTTTTCTAGCTTTTTTTTTTGTCTAACCAAAGTTTAAGTTGAGAAGAGGGTCATGAGTCCAGGGCGGCAATGTTATCATTTGTTTTTGTTTTAAGAAGATTAAATATTTTCCGGACAATAAATTTGGCAATGTTTTCAAACAACAAATTTAAAATATGAAATCAACTAGAGAGTCCACATCGGGATGGATTTATTATACCAACTAGAGAGTCCAATTATTAAATACACAGGGACTAAAATTAAAATTTTGATGCGTCAATTTTTTGAATTTCTGTAGCAGGAGATCAACATAGAGTGGAATAGAGAATCCGAATTTGGTTCGGCTCCTCTAATTTATGTTTCATTCGATCTGCGTTTTATTCTTTCTTTTTAGAGTTGACGAGTGGTCCATAATTAATTTTTTTAATGAAAAAATAAATCTTAAGCATGCCCGCCACAATTCTATAGGGAATGAGAGATTTGAATTTACTCCGGCGAAATCCCTATCCATATCATTCAGTGTCTTTTTCAGGTGGAGAAAATGTCGGCAAGCGACGAGGTAGCGAAAGACATGGCTACGATAAGAAAAAACGAGAAAATTGAGGAGGCAGAGATTAGAAAAAAGATGGCATTCGCCCAGAATGCTGCTGCTTCCGCCGGCGTTCCGGCCGAGGCTACACCGATGGTGGAGACATCATAACCGCCTCTGCAACTACTCTTGTAACCGAAGATGTGGTTGGGCCACATAACCCGAATGGGACGCCGCCAGTGTGGTCGGGTCAAACAACCAGCCCGAAACCAATGCCATGGAAAATTGTAGCAGCACCTGGGTGATCGGTTCGGATCCTGCTGCTAGCATTGGCAGGCATATTCACGCTACGCAGTTGTGGACAGGTCCATAGAGTTGATGGGTCGAGTAACAGGGGTGGTCGGCTTTCCATGGATGATCCGACTACGGGCTTTGCAACTAGTGGAAGTTTCTGATTTTCTTGTACATGTATGTTTGTTGTACACGCGTTTCAGTTTGCTGTACACTTGTGTTTGAGTAATTTGTATTATTATCATTATGTCATTACCCTAGCGAAAGAAAAAAAGATTGATCAAATTTATGGCGCAATTTATGAGTTATGTAAATTGACATTTTTATATTTATTAATATTAATATTAATAACGCATCCAGTTTTCTGAAAAAAAAATGTGATTTATTTCAGTGTATATATTTTAAAATAATTGCAAATATCTAAACAGTATCAAGTAATTTTATATTATCATTAATGATATTAAAAAAATAGTAGTGGTACTTCTCGTTGATAAAATCATATCAAAACTTTAAATATCAATTTAATAGGACTGATTTCAGGTTTTCATGATTTTGCAGTGCTATTTCATTGGTGCTGTGGTGGTTATTCCCCCTGGATTCCCCTCTGATGAGTCAATGAGTTAAGTCAGTCGACTCGGACACACTAGTTTTGTATGCTATCAAGTTTTCTCTTTTTTTAAAAAATTTGTGTACGATTTAATTTGTGGGCATGGATTTTTATTTTCTGCAGACGATTGTTACAATAATTTCCAACAAAAAAGATTATACAAGATGCGTACCAAAAGTAATATCAATATTTTCAATTTACTATTATTTAGCTCCCGATCCACCATTCACCATCCTCGTATATTATTGTTCCTACTTTTTAGTTATACCTCTAATTTAAAACCTTTAACATGATTTTGAATACATAATTGATTGATTTAACCTAAACATACATAGAATTGTGATCAAAATGCAGAGCGCAAAGAATGCAGCAACTTCGGCAAAGCATGCAGCGGCCAATATCACCGCCTCCGCTAAATGTGGATTCGAAAAGACAAAGGCGACGGCTCAAGAGAAGGTTAATTATTTCTTTCATTTCGTTTCTTTTCGCGCCCCTATATATATATTTATGAATTTTTTTTCATATACACACCTTATATACGCACTAAAAATGCACACAATATCTCAAACAATTTTAAACAAATCCAATTGTATGGATGAAATCTACACTAAAAAATAACAGAGCATGCAAATTTTCGTATCTTCTGTTGACGTGTAACAACGTTTTTATGATCATGAAAAACAAGATTCTATTTGACGGTTCTATTTTTTCTTATTTTCTATGATTAAAAGATTTGTATTACACATCACTAAATGATATGAAAATTTGTGTATCACCTTAGTTTTTGGTGTAGATTTCATCCATACGCCCATTTTGCCTAAAAATATGTAAATTTTTGTGTGCGTTTTTAGTGTATATACTCATATTTCATATAGCATGCCTATTAGTCTTATATTAATAAATTTATGACCTATTTAAAAAATTAATTTAACCATATCAATTGAAAAAAAATAAAAAAAAATATTTTCTTATCTTTATTTCGTGTATAACATGATTTTTTTTAAAACAATGCAAAATTGGTACCGGTATATTTTAAAAGTTAAAATATATTGATTTAAAATTGAGTATAAAGATTATGTTAACAAGTTTGAAAAAAATTCACATGTATAATTTTTTCATACTTTTCCGGTTAGTACAGTTAAGAGTTTTTTAAATGTTGTGAAAATTAAAATATCACTAGAACAGTTAAGAGTTTTTTAAACGTTGTGAAAATTAAAATATAACACTAGTGAGAAGAATTATAAAAATAAGTTATAGTTTGTTTATCTTTCTCTCATGTGTGTGTATATTATAGTCCCATGCATACACATATTATAGTCCCATGCATACACATACACATATTTTTCTCAATGCAAGAATTTTTTGTTGGATTCGTTATTAATAATGACGAACTTTTTATCCTAGTATCAGTATTATGAGAAAGTTTTTGTAGAATAATATTTAGTCTTTTAAGACAACGCGAGTCTCAAATTTTTTGCTTAGTCGATCTTAAATATAATTCACAATATTTTCTAGTATAAATAAGTGTGAATGAATACAATGATTATTATTTTGAATCTAATAATTAACACTGAATATAGAGATTATGATTTTGTGAAACATGAAGTGCCCCTCAAAATTGTATAGTTAATAATATCAGGTGTATTTGAAAAATATTGTATTGTTAATAATATGACGTTTATTTGAAAAATGTATAAACGAACAGGCAGAAAAAATAACAGCTCATGATCCCATGCAAAAGGAAGAGGCTACGGAGAAGAAGGAAAGTAAGATTAGAGAGGCTGAATTAAACAAGCAAGAAGCGCGTGAACTCAATGCGGCTAGCAAACAAGCGTCTTCTATCACTAACAACAAAACTCAACCATTCTCCACTACTGGCATTACGAAACATTAACAATATATATGGGTGGTGGCACCAACACAATATATATTTCTAAATATATAGTAACTGAAATGTATATGACTTTCATGGTTATTCGGATATTTGGGGTAAAATATTAAATAAATATTTAATTTTGTATTTAAATTCAATCATAAATGTTCAATCGATTCAACAAATTAAGATCTAATGAATTTATTTAGATTCTGAGACTTAATAAAATAAGCACAGTTTAAGGAGTCAAAATTTTCATCATTTCTTTTTTGATATTATTCTTTTTCGTTATGTTTTAATGGTGCGTTTAATTTAATGAAATAGAAAAACATAAAAATCAAATGAATTTATATTATTTGTTAGATCATTTATATGTAAAGTTCAATCATTATTTCATTTATTATAACGAGATTATGTACACTTTCAAATATGCCCTCTTAAATGGAGATTATTCATTATATTACGATCAAAATTTTATACACAAACTACAATTTTTTCATTTTCATACTTTTCTCATAATAGGAGTATAATTTTGTAATTTCTTATATTTCATCTCTATTATTTTCTTATCTTTTTAATTTCATTGTATTCTGTGGTTTCATTCCAATCAAACTAAATTGTAAAAAAGTTCTTTGTCTCAAATCCAAGAAACTTGTTACTTCAAGTTGGTGCTAACTCAAGCCTCGACGTTTGTGCAACAAAATCAAGACTATATATTCCCCGTACACGCTTTCAGAGCTCATAGACAGAAGCTGCAGGACTGCCTTACTAAACAAAATCAAAACTCTCCCCTCCAACTTACAATTTTAGTTGTGGCTTTCTCTCTGAATAAACATCATTCGGCCATGTCCTTCCGAAAGTCATTATGTCCATATCTTCATTATCTTTGACAGGTACCACGCTAGCATTGACAAAATCTATACTTCTTTCCATTCCCACCTACACCATGCAATCCTTGCCAACTCCTACTCATATATTCGAGGAATTCGATAGTCATTAGTGGTTATACCTCTAACGCTACATTTGGTTTGAAAAAATAAAATGACATAAAAATGAAATGAATTTTATACCATTTGATAGTTTATTCATGTATAAAGTTCATTCTTTTTCATAAATTCATGTGTATTTTAAATTCACCCCATCACAACCAAAATTTTACGTACAATCTACCATTTTTTTCATTTACATGCTCCCCTCATAATTTTGGGATCTTTGTCTTTTATCTCTATGTTTCTTCTTATCTACTTATTTCATTCTTATGTCATTTTATTTTATCCAACCAAAATCAACCTAAGAGTTGAATTGAGATATACTGGTCCACTACACAATTCATCTCCTTACACAGGGAAGTGAAAATTTGTCACAACAAAAAATTTATTTTTGTACCCTACATTAAGTAATTCGAAGCTTATGTGACAACGTCTACTAGTCTGATACAGATATGTATTACTCTTTATTGTAGTAAACTCCTAAGAGCATGACTCATTTAAGTCTGTTCTTTTTAAAACTAGCTTAGAGAATTTGGAAACGTAACAATTCTATGTTAGCTTTGTTTCTCAAGGACTACTACTTTCCTAACTCTTCCTTTTCCTTTGATAATGCTCAAAGTAGAACTTAGCATAGCATCACTTGGAAGCATATTCCCCAAGCTCGGTATCTTATAAGTTTAGCTCTTGTTCTTGAAATTTGCCAAATTCCACAGCTTCCCAAAAAGGAGGGAAATTGGGTTTTTGCCATAATTTAGTTACTACACACATATCTAAGAGAATCTTACTAAAATAACCTCGAATCTAGTACATCTCTTTAATTTCCATCACTTAAAAGGATTTATTCTGATAATGTTATTTTTGAGGTAATTAGATAATTTTACAGTCAATTTTGCAAAATTAAAGTATCAATACTATTTCTTAATAAGCATGAAGAATGGACGGCCGGAGTATATTTTAGTCTTTTGTTCCCAAAAATCTACTTGCACCCAAGTTGCAATTGTGCGATGGCTAAAGCTTAAATCGAGCTAACTACAAAGCACAACTGAATCTACCGGAAGTCTATTCTCATGTTACTGTCTTTTGCAGCTCAGCCTCCCCATGTGCGAAATGGCTTTTCGCCAAAAGTGCATCACCCTTTTGCAAAATTTTCACACAGTTTAGTCTTATAGTTATTCATTCGAGGGGAAGGAGCTCCATGCGCTCCAGATGCTTTTACAAGCCCAGCTGTCGGACCTATGCTTGCGATCAGTCCTCTGACTATAGCACTCGCCATGTTAATTTGTTCAAACGTACCCTCAAGTTCAATGTTCCTCATATGGCCAGTTTAGCTCCTGATTGCTTACTGATCTGCTTGGAATTCATACCTCCTTTTCCAATTATAACTCCAGAGAGTGAAGCATCAATACTGATTTTTGCAGTGGCTGAGGCACCAAAACTAGCTGCTGCAGGGCCAGCTGGGGGATGCTGACTTCTACCAACAAATCTTCCTGAAAGAGCTCGGATCTCACAATAATCCTAATGGAACTGAGCTACAAGCTTTCCAAGTTCCCATTCACCGTGAGCAAAATGGCATTTGTCACCAAATTTACACCCTTCAGCAGAGTTGTATCTGTTGCACAAGTGAGATTTGACAGATGGAGTGGAGCCGTTTGTCGCAGGTGGTAGTGCTGAAACATTTCTTGGAGCTGGAATTGGCGCAAGATTCATCATCTGAGCAACCGCATTGTAGCCACCAGGGAAATAATGAAGAAAGTGGCAGCTCTCATCAAATGGACATCCGGCAGTGCTGTTAACATAAATAACTTCAATCATATCATAGGGGGCAATTTAAAAAAATGCAGTCACTTGCACCATGAATGCCCATCAGATACAACACATTTCAATCTTGGTACTAAATAGACATGTTACTAATGTGAACCAAAGAATTCGGTCCACGAGGGTGCCAATAGACGTTTAAAGTTGCAGTATCAAGAAAGTTCAATAAGCTCTCTTCTGATATCCAAACTAAACTATACATTGATTTTGGCAGTTGGATCTTTAAATTAATATTTATGTCCAATTATATGTAGTTCATATTATAGAACAAGGGCCTAATCTTTGGCTATTTTCCTATTCAGGTGCATATACAAACAGCATAGTTTGACCTTCACAAAATCATACTCATATCTGGGGCTGAAAGTGAGGTATATCTATGGCAAATGATATACTCAATATTTGGTTAAAAATAAAAGGAAAAACGAACTCAAGTCCCTAAGATTATACATCCGAAAGAACGTAATCTGAATTTTTGGGAATGGCAAGTTAGCTATTTTAATTTACATTGCCAGTAATGCACCTCAATCAAAATTCATCAATAATTTGAGAAGAGCAAACTGATGGATAAATTTCAAAAAAGGCTTGGCTTGGGAGTGCATCTCATGGTTTTTATTACAATAAAATTTTGAAAAGTACTATTACAAAATTAAGTTAACTGATAAATCATAATTCTCGTATAATATTAGATAAGTGGGATTTGAACCTGAAAAATTTCGTACAAGGCTTCAATTTGCCTCCTATACCACTCGATAAGGAGTCCAATTCTGTTGGAAGCTTTTTACCGGTTAGAAATCTGCATTTGTTATGTTACTATCCATCCCATCCGTTCCACAAAAATAGTTCTTTTTGAATTTTTGAAGACAATTGACATAATCTTAAATTTTCGAATTTGCCGTGAATTCTTTTAAACTTTTGGAAATAACAAAATATATTATCATTACAAATTTACGATATTTACAACTGAGCCTATCAAGATCATGTCTTGACATTGAGATTCAAGAAGGGTTCTATAGGTGGAATGCAGGGTTTACGTGAACTGAAAATTTGTCACAAGCTAATGAAATCAGAATTCTGTTACCCATATACCAAAAAACAAATGTAAATTAAACGTACGAAGCTCTTCTGAAAAAAGATGACACTAGACACTTGATTACGTAATAGACAACCTTGATTACAATTAACAAATTTTATACAGAAATTTACATTCTTATTCTTAAATGGACGAAAAAAAAAAACAAAAACAAATTCTAGTATATAAACTGAACCTTCAAAACAATTTAAGGTATAAAAAAACATTGGAAGAACATCAGAACGTATAAAAAGATTAACATCAAAATAAAATATATGAACAATTGATATGTTCAATAAAATTGCACAAACACAAAGAAGACTAGACATTCACACGAAGTACTACTCTATAAATACACCAAATACAAAGGGCACGATGACTTAAAAGCAGATTTACCAGTACCAAAACCATAAATACAGGTAGTTGAGAGAGAAAAAGCCAACCTTGTTTGGATTTCTTGAAAGCGCCATTGGCAATGGCTTCAGGTCTACCTCCCTTTCGATTATGTTGCGAATGGGTTTTCCCGGTCACAAGCAAATGCTACTTAGCTCAGAAATAGAAGGGAGAGAGAGAAACAGAGTAACCTGTTGCAGGGCAACAATGGTGACAAGTGAAATATAGAGAGAGTGTGAGAAGAGTTGAGAGAGAGAGAGAGAGAGAGAGAGAGTATTTTAATTCATATCCCTCATTTGGAATTCATCGTAGATATATGTCGTGACCACATGGACTCACACCTTGCACACCATTCCATTATGCTCTGATAATGATCACTACTGTACTAACGACGCAACACGCGTCCAAAGCTGATAAGGACTGCCTATGACACTACGACAGAAAATAGAAGAGACAAAACTATATTAAAATGACACTAACACTGTGGCCTGTAATACACACTCACTTTTGCTATTGGTTCCCCAATTTAATTTTGAGCTGAATCGGTTCTTGCGGCCCTTCATTCGCAACAGATTATCCATACCAACTCTTCACAAACCCTAATTGAAAGGGAGAAGAAAACACTGGAACAGAGGAATGCTAAAACCCTGATATTAGGGTTTCCGAGAAAGGAGTATACGGATGCGAAAACAAGTTTGATTTCGATTGATAGTGGGAATTGGATTCCGGCCGCCGGTTCTTCTGGGAAGTATCGCACGTGCAAGTTCACGTCACGTGATCTATTACGTTTTGGGCCTACCATTTTCTGGGCACTGCTTGGGACTTCTTAAAGTGTGCACTCTTCGCTCAGCATCGTTTGAAACCATGTTATGTACCCTTTATTTAAAATTTATATTTATTTAGTAACAATTTTTTTTTGTTTTTAATTTGTACAAATCTCAACTGCTGTTAATTAATGTATTGCAGTAGAACTGTCCTTAACAAGACCATTTACATCTCTCTATCTATTTATTATATTAAAATTTTGAGTGTTAAAATAATCATTTCGTGAGTTTATATTACACTTATAAATTTAAAAAAAACTCACCGCAAATCTATTCGCAGAAAAATTTCCGCACGAAGAAATGTTGTCACAAAATCTATCCATGGTTAAAATTTTGATTTGGGTTCTTCATATTACCTCCAGTTTTAATACTTAACCAGTTTACGGCAAAAGAGGAAAACAAAAAATTGCAATTCTAATGAAAACTATTTCTTATTTGAGAATTTTTTTTTTCTCTCAATCTTAAAATATTTTTCTTGCACTCGCATGTGCTTGTGCTCAATCAAGTAGTGTATATTAATTCTAATAACTTTATATTCATTAAGGTTGATGTACAACATAGATAATTAAATTATAGGACGAGTTTTATTTATACATAATTTGTGCAATATGTACAATAAAATTGGTTCTCTATACTATAATTTATACTATAGCAATTAATTTGGTTACTCGGGCTCTAGTTTACGATCAATTTGTTCCATGGTTGTTTCGTAGTTTTTATCCAAACTGATTGAATTGATTTGATTTGAAATACAAAACAATTCTTTATTATAACTAAGAGCCAAATTTGTATTATACTAGGGTGCTTGTCCTATCCAACACAAAAGAAATTCTTATCAAACTCATTCGACTCAAAATTAGAAATCATCACAAAAAATAAGCAGCTACAAATTTTAGTAGAACAACAAATTAGCCATCAACAAACAATAATAAACAATGTTCCACAAACATATTATAATTTAAATAATTACCTTTCAAATAACAATATAAACAATTAAGAAGATTCCAACCTTATCAATAAATAATAAAATAACAATGTTGTTTAAATAATTATACTCCATAATTATGTATTATTCTTTTTTCCCTTTTTTGTAAATTTATTTGTGCATATAAACTCTTTTGATTTCAAAATGTCAACCCTTGAATAATGGAAGCCGAATTGATCCATAATTTTTTACAAGGATAGAATTGTCTTTATACAAACTACCTAAACCTCACCACCTCTTTCGTCATTTCCAAAGCTTCACCCAACAGTGAGCAACCCGCTGTTACTACTCTGCTTCGATTTCATCGAAACCCCATACTCTCTCTCTAACTTTCTCTCTCTATATATATAAACACACACGCTCCAACGCGAAAGAAGCCCAAGGTCACACCTTTTCTCACCTTTTTCTCAACAACAAAGAGGAAAGTCCAGGCCTTTCTTCGGCATCACAAAGGTAAGCTTCGCATTGTTCGATGAAAATGTTACTCCTTTTAGTCCATTTATGATGTTTACTGCATAATGTAGTTTCGATTTGCTGAGTTGATCCGTGTGTTTCGACCTTGACATTGCTGATTTCTTTGCTTTGTTGTTATTAGTTGTTATACATAGAGAAGAACTACTGTTTTTTTCTCTCTATTTTTCGGTCACTGCTAGGTACTGTAATATGCTTAGATGGTTTCATTCTACATTTAAACAATTGATGCTTCGTTTGTGTTTTTGGTTTATAGTCGTTGATCACTACAAGTCTACAACTTGAAAAAGAAAATTCAATTTTAAAAATGGTCGACAGAGTTTAAAGTCTCTTTTTCTGAAAAATAACAAAAACTTCCTTCTACTTATAAGTGTTGCTTAACAGAGATAAGTTAGAAATGAACATCTGAATACTGAATGGTGTATTCTTACTTTTAAGTACTCTTGTGACTTTTTATCAAAAAGAAGTCGTTTCTGATCAGGCTATTAGTTTTTTGCGGATTTGGGAGCTAATCATGTCCCTTTTCTGGTTTTCTTGGGAAGTACATACTCCGGAATTATATTAGTAAATCTTATACCTCAATCAATTGCTTTTAATATGGTTTCCATTAATATTTGTATCGAGAAGTTTATTTTTGCATATTACCCTGTATTCAACTGTGTTGCATATGGTTTTCAATTCTCTCTTCTTTGGGGAAAAGAAGGAACTCTATTGCATAAAAGAGTTGCGTTTGAGTTTGTTTATACTAAAGATTATGGAATTGTAAAATTCAAACTGTGAACTGAATTTGTTTGAATTTCAGTATAGATATGGTTTTATTTCGTTGTTATAATTATGTTGTTTACAACTTACCGTTGCATAAGATAATATCTACTGTATTAGATGTGTGTCAAATTTTAATTTTAGGATTTCCCAAAACTCAGGATAGAACTCAAATGTAACTCATGTTTCGAAACAGATGAAGAATAAGCAATCAATACACTTTTCTATTTTTAGAATAGGTTTAGAACCCATATATATATATGTATGTATTAAATTTTATATGATGTATTTAGTAGTATAAGCCACCTAAATTCATAAAAAGTTAAATCAACCTTCTATCACCTGGAACAATCTCAACTTTGAAATGCAAAATAAATATATAAACAAATTCAATCATTGTATATTGAGTAAGTGGGATATATAGTTTTCAAATTTGAAGGGACTAAATAATTTTACTTGTGATCTGTTTTGTTATCTCTGGCTTCATATCTTTCTCTGTGCTCCTCCTTTCCAGTCAAATACTTCAAATTCTTAATGTGTTATTTGTAATTGATAATGACTTGGATTTCTCTTGCAGATTCTGCTTTCTGCTGAGTTAGATAACTTGTTGGAAATGGCAGCATCTACAACTCCTTGCATGCATGTTGCAACAGGAAAACTTTGCTTGACTGCTTCACGCAAAGTGTGCCAGCCAAGCATCGGAATTTTTGGTGCTGAAGTTAGAGGGACATCTTGGACTAGTCTTAAAAGCTCTTGTCACATATCATCAACAAAACCACTGTGTCACAGATTCCCAGCCAGTCCTGCAAAATTTGAAACATTTGTTACAAAGGCAATGTCTGAAACAAGTGATAGCAAGCCCCTCCCTGGTTTGCCAATTGATTTGAGAGGTTAGAAATCTTTCTTGCATTATTGGTGGACATCATTTGACAGTCGTCTCTGGCCTTGCACTTCAATTCGCAACATTTTATGTAACATTATTTAACCTTTTGCATCTTTGTTATTTCTGTTGGAGCCTATGAGATGCAAGTATAGAGTTCCCAGCAGATGCCAAGAAATGGTTCAGAATCATAATATTGTTATACTTAAGTTTTATAAATTTTTTCCTGGGAATAATGCCAACTGACTGTACATTAACAGTTAGGGCTTAATTTTTCTAATTCCTTTTGCAAACTTCTACAGATTCTATTTGAATGGAAACAATCACAACTCAAAGTCAGAAAAATGAATGGCTGTCTAGATGCTCAACTATAAACTATTTATATGTTCTATGTGACACTTTTCTAGTCATTTCAATGATATACATATCGTAACTAACCAACAGATAGATTTCCAATGGGAATTAGGATTCGTACAAATCTTTATTTTTTAATGTTTTACTGTAATACTATGCACTGCAGTATGTAAAGCTTATGGGAACATGATTCTAATGTTTGAAAGATACAAGGTTTATATAGCATATTCATCATCGCTGCAACAAAGAACACAGGAGGAAATGATATTGCAAGCTTATAATGCATAATGTGCTTGACGTAATTTGGAAATTGACTTTTTGGATGTTGATTGATTAAAGGAAAATTTTGGTGAACTACTGGACCCTTTACCAAGTCCTATTTGAAAGGTGGTCCAGCCAATATATACTCCTTTATCTAAGCTAGGGTACAAGAATGTCATTGGAATATATATATATATAGACACACACACACAAACACATACATGGAGGGGGGGGGGGGGGGGAGAGAGAGAGAGAGAGAGAGAGAGAGAGAGAATAAGTTGGAGCATATAGGAAGCAGCTTAGAGAAAAGCTATTGGATTTTGTATGATTTGACAGGTAACTAGTGTCTTTGCGAAGGGCTTGAGCTTCTTCTCGAAACCTAGTGATCTTACTCTCTATATAATAAAAACTTTCCCATCTTAACGAGGACTTTGTCAATAGTTTATTGAGACTAAATTCTTAAACTTGGGGATGTGGGGAGCCTTTATCTTCTGTTTATATGTGAGTCATACCTGTCACACGTCAAAGATACTGAATTGGTTTGTCGCCAAGTATGGACATGACGGTGGAAGCACTAACATAAAGTTCTTTTCTCGTGCAGGAAAGAGAGCATTTATAGCTGGTATAGCTGATGACAATGGGTATGGATGGGCCATAGCAAAATCTCTTGCTGCTGCTGGTGCTGAAATTCTTGTTGGCACATGGGTGCCTGTATGTATCTATTAGCGAAAAAATAATGCTTAGGTGAAAGAGGATCTGACTAACATGTAACCTAATTTTTATTGTATATCTATGCAGGCATTGAACATTTTCGAGTCCAGTCTACGGCGCGGAAAGTTTGATGAATCACGGGTGTAAGAATAAAATTTTCCTTCTGTTCTGCTTAGGTAGCTAGAAGTGTGGCAAAGTAATTATTAATGGGTTAGAAATTCTGATTTAGGTTGCCAGATGGTTCAATGATGGAGATCACCAAAGTCTACCCATTGGATGCAGTTTTTGACTGCCCTGAGGATGTCCCTGAAGATGTAAGACAAAATCCAGGATAATTTTAAAGAAAACATTACCAAAGTCATGGTTGCTGAAATTGACATGTGTTATATAAATGCAGATTAAAGCAAACAAACGTTATGCAGGGTCTTCAAACTGGACGGTTAAGGTATCACCTTACAATCATGATACTTGTTCTAGAAAGTGATTCCTTTCTCATTTTCTAAGCAATCCTTTTTGGAACCAAATAATGTACACAGAACTTTTATCATTGTATAAACTTTTTGCATTTCAGTAAACTGATATCTGTTCATTAAGAGATACTGATGATTATCAAGTAGCATGTAGAAAGTGACTTTTGAATTTTGTGATTCATGATTTTATGCCAATAATGCTTAAATAAAATACTCTACAGTGACATGTGTGCTCTACAATTACCTTGGCATAACTAAGAGGACTTTAGCACAAACAAATGCATGAATGTGTGACTTGACAAAGAGAAGCGTGTCGACTTTTTCCCCTATTCCTTTTACAGGATCTGTAACCATTGTGTTTTCCAGACTTGCATATTCTAAATTTGGTCTTCAATAGCTGTTATCTATCCATTATCTGTGGGACATAGTAATATGGTATTCATGTTGACTTGTGGCAAGTCTATTTTGTTTCTTAGTTTGTTGAGGTTTGTACGAGTGTTTGTAGGCATGTTTGCATCGTCTTTGTCAATTCTCAAGAGAGATTCATAGTCAGTGGTCAAGTGAAGCTACTGCTTCCCTATAGTGAAAATTTGACCCATTTGCAACCTGCTTTGGCAGGAATAATTTTAATAACAACCTTCTGCTTACATTCTATTTTGTTTCAACCATTCTAAGTCAATCCAGCTAAATTTTCTGGAGAAATTTCAGATGATGCACATGGTAATTGTTGAATGATTGCATCTTTCAGGAAGTTGCTGAATCTGTGAAGCAGGATTTTGGTAGCATTGATATCCTTGTTCACTCTCTTGCCAATGGACCAGAGGTATATTTTTATGTGTATAGTAACATTTTACCATCTCTCCGATGAAGTATTAAAGCACGCTTTTCAGGTTACCAAACCACTCTTGGAGACATCAAGGAATGGATATCTTGCAGCCGTCTCGGCTTCTAGTTATTCCTTTATATCTTTACTCAAGCATTTTGTTCCAATAATGAATCCAGGCACGTTCTTTTATAGTCTGAGTATCTTTCTGCTATGTCATTTCAAAAAAAAGATTGTTACTTTATGCACCATCAAGATTTTAGCTTGTTCGATAATCATATTGCAGGTGGTGCTTCAATTTCTTTAACCTACATTGCTTCTGAGAGGATTATACCAGGGTATATCTTCTCGTTGTTTACTCAATTAGAGCATGAGTTATTACTGATCATCTTTGTATAGCATTTCTCAATCATGCCATTTTTGCATGTAGATATGGTGGAGGCATGAGTTCAGCAAAGTCTGCTTTGGAGAGTGACACCAGAGTGAGTTCTTTCATTTTATAAATCTTTTCAACCCTACCATGTTTAACATCTTACAGTTTCAAGTAACCATTATTGATCACCGTCAAATTTGATCAAGGTTCTGGCCTTTGAAGCCGGAAGGAAGCATAAAATCAGAGTCAACACCATCTCTGCAGGTATTGCTAGTAATGTAATCTGAAGTATTGGTTTAGAATTTTTTTTAAAAACTGAGGTATACCATATTGTGGATATAAATACTTTCTGTGCTGAATATGATGTCAACAATATCTCTTCACACCAGACTGAAGATCCAGTTTGCGCTAAATTTGGTTGAGTTACTCCTTATCTATAAAAGACCAATTGCTTTTTCCTTTTTGTGTAAGAGGCTGCAGTCTGTATCTTTCCAAAATGTAGCATATGTTAGCAAGGGAAAATTGCTGAGTTATATACTGTTTTAAGTAAACATCTTGCCGGATCATTTGTTCACTCCTTAAATTTTCTTTTAGAAAAAATCCTTGTATATTTGCAATAATTGCAGACTAAATTCCACTACATTGATCTCCGTACTTCAAAAAATGTTCCAGCCTCGATGCCCTCTGCTCTGTAAATGTTCTAATTTTCCCATAGTCTTGTAACCGAATTCTTTAGAGTCAATGTTAGGTGCATATTCATCTTGTTGTAGTTTTGTTTATTTTATTATTACTATTTACTATTGTTCTTTTTTACTCCATGAACATTTGTTTTGTTGAAGCGTAGTAGTGAACTATGTACCTGTCGATGCTGAAACATATTTATAAGTATTTGAGCATGCAAATCCATAATTTCTGACATTGAGCAAGTTATGTATTGCTTCTGAGTACTTATGACAAAACAGATTACAAATCCTAGAACAATGTAGTTAAATTTTAGGGGAAACTTATTCAACAGTCCCCGAACTATATCAGTTTTGCACATTTGGTTCCCAAATTTGTTTTGCAACTTGTTTGGTACATAAACTTTTCAAAACATGTGCAGTCAGTAAATTTTGTCAATATCTCTTTAATATAACTTGAGAACAGTCGAAAAAAAAGTTTACATATGACATAAATCGACCATTTTATTCTTTGAAAATTACATGTGTGATTCGCATGAGTCTATTTTCTATTAGATTTAACGAGTAATTGATGAAATTTCCTGATTACGCATGTTTTAAAAAGTTTGTGTACCAAACAAGTTGTGAAAAAAGTTTAGGAATTAAATATGCAAAACTGATATAGTTTAGGGACTATCGAAAAGGTTTTCCCTAAATTTTATTAGCAAGCTGTTCCATCTAGTTGTCCAAAGAAAGTTGCTTCTCGTACGGGTTATTGAGAAGTGAAAACCAACTCTCTTATTACTGCTGTGCAAGACTTTCATAACGGTTGCACTAGATGATAGAACCATTCCCTGAGTACCTGACATATCTTTCGTAATGAATTGGATTGAAATTATGCAACAGGTCCATTAAGAAGTCGTGCTGCAAAAGCTATAGGCTTTATTGATATGATGATAGATTACTCCACTGAGAATGCACCCTTGCAAAGAGAACTAACAGCAGGTGAGTCAACATTATGGTTCCAGCTACGGTACCTAATTCACATGGCTATTCAGTACTACTATATCTAAATTGAATTTGTGAATGCAATGGGGAAACAAAACAGTAGTAATGCACAATTCTTAAAGTTGGAATTACATTAATACTCTCACTCTTATGTAACTGCATATTTATTGCTTACCCATACTAATACCGTAATATGAATGCAACAGAGGAGGTAGGTAACGCGGCTGCTTTTCTGGCGTCGCCATTGGCATCGGCCATTACCGGTGCTGTTGTGTATGTAGACAACGGTCTGAATGCCATGGGGGTGGGAGTTGACAGCCCAGTATTTAAAGATCTCGACATTCCAAAAGACAACAAGAATTGAAGGTGGTGATCCAGTCTCAGCGAAGCCAATCAATCAAAAAGTTTTGATTATAATAATAAATGTATGAAATTCCATCCTTAAAAAAAGTTGTTTTTGTTTTTCATATGGTTCGAGAGTAGGTAAGTTGATGCAAATTTGCGATGAGTGATGTTGTGCCTTGACATTGTTGTTGTAGCCGTATGGGACTAGTTTGTTACAGTTTTAGACATTCTCTCACCTTGGATATAGCAGTCATTGGAGCTTGCAACTTCAGCTCCACTAAATTATTTATTTACAAGATGCAGCTTAAAAGTATATTATTCTATATTCTGGGAATTATAGTCATTTTTGTGTTCCACGGTAACGGGTATGGTTGAGAACCTAGAACATTATACAACTCAACTACGGGACTAAAAAATTTGGTTAGGGAACTGTATATTGTTGGACAATAAAAGACATAAACACACCCAATGAATTATCAAAGCTAACTTCAAAGATGAATTTTTGGTACTGGTCACCTCCTTGTTGAAAAACAGCTGAATGTGTTCTCGTAGTAAACTACTCGTCTTCCTTAGATTGTCGAGTTTATTTCTTTTTTGATCTAGCCTATATATATGTCTCACATGTAGCAACTTAATATGATGATGAGATTTTTGAACCCTGATAAAATAAAGTGTTACTCTTATTTGTTTTAACAACGCTAATGACATTAACATCATTGTCGATCCTCTAAATTTGTGGACAATAACATAAATCATTGTTGATTTGTTACCAAAACTTGGCTCAAGCGCCACTAAAACCCAGTGAAACGCAACTCATTCTTGCGTAGAACTACGGAGTACCTTTTTAGATTAAAATAAACGTACATATCAATAAAATCTTCTGAAATTATTATTTCCTGATTTAAAATACTCAAGATATACATGCAATTTTTTTTAATAAAAATTATAAATAGGAAAAAGTGTGAGATCAATACTTTACTATCTTCTACCCTTATATTAAATACATTTCAAAAATTATCCTGAAAAGAATGTTTAAAAATACACATTTTGTATTCATTTTTTTTTGTTACACTCTCTTTCTCTATCGTCTATTTATTTTTGTGGCCTTCATTTCTTTTCTTAATATACGTATTTGGGTGCCTTTAAACACGCCGTACTATTTTGTTATGTCACTCTCTTTTCTTTCTTTAACATGTGCACGAGCATTTGAATGTCTTTCGAATAGGTTTCTGAAATCTGAAGACAGAGAATAGTATAATGCCATAGGGCGGGCGTAGAGCGGGACGAGGAAAGGTTGCATAACTCAGCACATACGTTTCGTTCTTGTTCCATCATCTCGGCGGGGCGTTCTTACTTAACTTGTAATTACTAAAATAGCCCTTTGACCCGCTTCAAGCCCAGACCCACCTATTCGGACCTTCGCGTATCCTCCATAAATATCATTTGCACCTTTTTTCTCTCCCTCTCGCCGCCTCTCTCTCTCGATCGACAAATCTCCGTCCCTTCTACGTTTTCGAGGTATGTATAGCGTCCAGTTATATCTGTAATTTGTTTCCAGTTTAAATCAGAATCTATGTTCATGAATGAAAATTTGAACTGTGTACCTGAAGCTTGGAATTCAATTGAACTGAGATATATGTCATGTTGTACTATACGGCCGACATTTGTGATTTTGGAATTAAGAATCTTTCAACCTGGTTTTAGGTTGTAGTTATCACATAATTTATAGGCTTTCTTAACAAAATTTTACCTTTCACCAAATTAAACACTTGAGCTGTTTTTCTTGTTTGATGACATGCTTCTGGTGGATGAATTGTGGTAATATTTGAACATGCATGATGCAGCTGTAGAGGCTAGTTTGGGCATTCCAGGTTTAACAATTATACGTGTTTGGCTTGTTCAGATTAATGTTCCATATATATATTTTGTTGCAGCATATAATTTAGATATGTCTTGGATGTGTGCCTCACTTCAACGAGGGATATGAGGCAAGAGCTTAGCTCAGTGGAAAAAAAGTCTCATCTCCCTGTTAAATGCCAGGGATGGAACCTCCCCTCCCCCTTAAAAAAGAGGGATACACCTTGTTGGAGCCACCAAAAGACTTTCGCTCCTTGTCCCTTGATAACTATGATTATGTGATAATCGCGGGGTTGGGGGGTGTGGTTGCCTAGAAAAATGTCAGGCAGATCTAGGCGGTCAATAATGTATATCTTATACTTTGTTGACCAAGTAAACCGAATATGTGTCGTAAATATATTTTAATACTCTATAATAGTTATAATTGCTTTTGCAGCCGTCTAGGAAAATTTATTTTAGTCTGCCCAAAAGCCAAATGAATTCACTAAAGGGTTAACAAGACTACTTGATAATTTTTATAATCATAGGCCCAATTTATAAATTAATGCAAGTCTGTCTTCAAAGTTATAACTTTGACATAAATATCTAATTAGTAGAATATACCAGAAACTTCCTAGACTAAATTTCAAAAGAACTTCCTAGACTAGTATCTATTTATTAAACTATAGTTCCGGTGTTCATTATATTGAGGGTTGAAGTTTTTTATGGCAGAAGTCATTTTGGATGCTTTTAATTATGAGTTATAATTCACTATTTTACTTGAGGATTATTTTACAATCTATTTATCTGTGTTTGTTACTTCTGATTATACCATAATCCTTTTTGCGAACCCCGGTCTCTGTCAAGCAGCAATCTAGTTGCTTTCTTTGGATATATTTAGGCGGTGTTTGGCAATGACTTATGAGCAAGTCAAACTCACTTATAAGTAATTCTATTAAAATTTGTGTTTGGCAATAACTTATTTCTTCACATATAAGCAAGAAAATAAGTTCAAAAAAATAAGCAAGAAAAACTTGCTTATTGTTTTATTGCTTCTAAGTGAAAATGAAATAAGTAAAGTTGACAAAATGCAATTACATATTTGTCCCTTCTTTCTTAATTTCGTTTTAACTTACAAACTCGTTTTAGTAAATCTAAAATATATTTTAACTTATAAGTCATCATTATCCAAACATCATTCATCCTATTTTAACTTATAATTTTACTTATAAGACAAAATTATTGCCAAACACTTTTACTTATAAGTAACTATTTATAATTATTTATTTTAACTTATAATTTTACTTATAAGAAAACAAATATTAAGTTGTTCCCAAACACCCTCTTAGTTTTGATTCAGTTCTTTTGCATCTCATTCCCAAGTTGATTCCTTTGGTTGATTCATAGTCTGGACTGCTGCTCTTGCAACTTCATTTTCATTATCCGTTCTACATGTATACGAGTGAGCTGATCCTTTATATCAAATTTCTTATTGTTTGCCTGCTTTATTTTTCTTATAGCTATGGCTGAAGAAGCTGGGATGTTTATGGTTCACCAAACCGTTGGCAGCGTTTTGTGCTGCAAATGTGGTATTCCAATGGCCCCAAATGCTGCTAATATGTGTGTGAAGTGCTTACGTTCCGAAGTTGACATAACAGAATATTTGCAGAAGCATTTTACTATTATTCATTGCCCTGAATGTGATACCTACTTGCAGCCACCCAGCACTTGGATTAAAGCACAACTTGAATCAAAGGAGCTCTTGACTTTCTGTGTGAGTAAATTGAAGTCTTGTTTACACAAGGATAAGGTCAAGTTAGTAGACGCAGTATTTATTTGGACTGAGCCTCACTCCAAGAGGATCAAGGTCAAGCTGAGAGTACAAAAGGAGGTTATTCATGGCGCAATCCTTGAACAAACTTTTACTGCTGAGTATGTTGTACATGATCAAATGTGTGAATCTTGCACTAGGGTGCAGGCCAACCCAGACCAGTGGGTAGCAGCAGTGCAACTAAGGCAGCACGTATCTCACAGGAGAACATTTTTCTTCTTGGAACAACTTATACTTAAGCATGATGCAGCCGCACGTGCCGTAAGAATCACACAAATGGACAAAGGAATTGATTTCTTTTTTGCTAGTCGCAGTCATGCTATGAAATTTGTGGAGTTTGTGGGTAAAGTTGCTCCAGTCAAGAGTCGGCATGACAAACAACTTGTGTCCCATGACACAAAAAGCAGTAATTACAATTATAAGTATACTTTCTCCGTTGAAATATGTCCAATTTGTCGTGAAGATCTGATATGTCTCCCTCCAAAAGTTTCTGTCAGTTTGGGAAATCTTGGGCCACTTGTGATATGCACGAAAGTAAGCAATAGTATTGCTTTATTGGATCCTTTCAAACTGAGGCATTGTTTTTTGGATGCCGAACAGTATTGGAGGTACTCTTTTAAGTCCCTACTTTCGAGTAGGCAGCTCGTCGAATATATAGTATTGGATTTGGAGCCCCTTTCTTCTGAGGTTAATGTTGGTGGGTCGAAGTATCTTTTGGCTGATGCACAGGTAGCAAGGGTGTCAGATTTCGGTAAGAATGATATGATATTTTCTGTAAGAACACATTTAGGGCATCTTCTATCTCCAGGGGATTATGCTCTCGGTTATGACTTGCATGCAACAAACAGTAATGATATGGAACTAGATAAATACAAAGGTCTTGTCCTTCCAGATGCAATTTTGATAAAAAAGAGCTATGAGGAGAAACGCCAAAAGAAGCATGGGAAGCCTCGTGCATGGAAGCTCAAATCTCTCAACATGGAAGTTGAGGACTCTGGTAAAGGTAAAATTGATGAAGAAAAGTTCGAGTCAGAGTATGAATTGTTCTTGAGAGACTTGGAAGAGAACCCTGAGTTGAGGTTCAATGTATCATTGTACCGTAACAAAGAGTACCAGGCATCAGAAATGGCATCAATGACTGATGGGGAGGATGCTCCTTCTGTGCCTCTTGAAGAGTTGCTCGCTGATCTTGATATAAGTGATGCAGACCCTGATGATGATGATGATGACATGAGGGAGTGAGTCATTTGAAGCTGGTGCTTGTTTCAGATTAAACCCAAAAGGTCAATTTGAAGTGTCTCAGTTCTACATTTTTGTATTTTGAATTAATATGGAGAAGAGTTGCATCACAGATGATGTAGAAGATATATATGGCTATATTACATAATTATTTTATCTTTTCGTGTGAATTAAGTTGAATCTTATTGATAGTAGCAATTATATTTACTTGTGATTGTCAGTCTTATGAGGTTTTTTTATCATGCAACTGGTCTATTGGCCTCACTTTACTTGTGGAAAAACCATTAAAGCTACATTTGGTTTGTAATAGCTGGGGGATTTGGGAGCAGTGTGCAAAATCTTCCTCGAGTTTAGTTATGATATTAAAATTTTGCAACATTGTCTCTCTTGCCCAATCGTGTTGATTTCCCTGGTTTTGAATTATTGGAGTCTTCAAGTGATCCTTTGTCATCTCCTTGACTGAACAGGAATTGCAGATTTGCAGGTATATAATCCTATATAGGGACACACAAAACATCCTCTTTTTGATCATAGCTCTGCTATTCTTCGCAATTACTTTATGTTAAGTTTCTTTATCTTTTATGGTTTTTCCGTCGACTTCTCACGCACTATTTTCTTTTTGATTTATTCATTATTCTATTTCATTCATCAAGGTGGAAATAGCAGCAAGCGCATGCTATATAAGGTCATCTTAGTTGCAATGTGTGCGCGTGTAGTTCGATGATATGATGAAATAATATGAAACAGATGTCGAAATCTGCTAATTCACAAGTTTTTGTAAAACATATTAGTATAATTTTATAACCATTTAAGTTGAGTAGAGTTTGTGACCAGTGTGGGTGCACATATACATGCATAGCACCGAATTTTTACTCCATTTGTTTCAATCTTAAAGTCTATATCTATTATAATATTTTAATGTACTTTTGTGATATAGATTTATAAGAATATAAAAAGAAAATTTTCATTTACTTCAAAATTATTAAAATTAAATGATATTCACTTTTGAATCCGTAAGTATTCAATTTCTTGAATGTTAAGTAATGTACGAGGTCGAATTTATTTGTTCAAACTATTGCAGAAGAAAAGAATATGCCATGATAAGCTGTAACAAAAAATAAAATATAAGTTATAACTCAATTTTCTTTTTTCCATAGATGTGTATTTAAAATTAATTGAATTATATCAGTGATGGATTTAAAATAGATCCAAATGAATTTCAGACATCAAAATGTGTCGTGTTTGAAATTTGTCATTTTGATAGTAGTTCCATGATATCCGACAATTCGTGAAAGACGAGCTCAGCAGCAATTTATACGACTAGAATGAATTGTACACTGGGGCAAGCACTGATAATTTAAAGTCAACCAATAGGAACCTGACAAACCTAATAACAAGATAAAATCATTAAGTGTCGAATCAGGTGCCAAAGAAAGGGCAAACCTGCAAATTATATACACTAAACCAAAGAGCTGTTTGGCCTGGGTCAAAAGTCCGTCAAGAAAACAATCGTGAATATAACAAACCAATGCTTCTAGAATTCTGGAGCCTTTCGTCAATATCATCTAAGCTTCCTCTTCCCTCTCCGTATTGCACCAGCTCTTGCTGCCGGATCATCACTCTCAGGTGAGTCTGCCACAACATTCTGCTCCTGCATAACAAGACCTCGATTTCTGGACAGTTTCCTTATTGGGGTAGTAGGTAATGCATCTTGTACAGGGGATGAATTTGGTTCTGAATTGTTTGATGTGCCTGCAAAGTTTCTAGTATGTACTGGGGATGAATTAGGTTGTGAATTGATCGCCATGTCTGCAGAGATTCTATGAGGCATAAGCTCCTCTCCAACCCCAATAGAGTTCATCATCAACTGTGAATTCAAACGGTTAAAATTATTACATAATTGTGTATTCAAGTAAATCACCTACTACTGAGCAAATAAAAAAAGAAGAATAAGGAATAGCATTAAACATCAAGGAGAACATCCAATAACTACTTTCTAGAGAATAAAGTCAAAATAGTCGGTGTAATAGGTTATTTGATGTTCATTCAAATGGTGGTCAAGTCTAATTCATTGTGTTTGTCTTATGTATAATCAGTCCAATTTTCTGCTCAAGCATTTTACTATTTTAGACCTGTGGGTATGAGATGGTTCAAGTGACAAGTCAGGTGGCACTATGCAAGATCTTTCCTTTTAAGGGATAAGAACAAACCAACCAATGAGAAGTTATTACTAGTACCAACTCTCTAGACACCGGTTAAATCAAGCATTTTACGAGACCAAGAGCAATTTTAGTCGGGCCTTAGCACCTTGATTACTAGTACCAACTCTCTAGACACTGGCTCACATTGACGGGAAGGTTTGGCACTTCGATTACAACCGAATTCTCCAAAAAGCAAGTTTATTATAATGAAATTGCAAAAATAAAAGGACTGAATTTTAATGTTCAAGATACCTTCCAATCCTTAAAGTCAAATCTGAAGATGAAGTGGCTATAAGAAACTTCCCCAGAGGCAATTGCACTGGCAGCAGGAGCATTCCTAGGTGCTAAAATAAGCCAAAAAAAACTACATAAGCAAATCCAATGAAAATGAAACAAAATGTGGACACTTTTCCAAACAAATAATAATAATAATAATACAATGCAGCATCATCAGTGAAGGATCTTACAAACTAGATGATATCCCTTCTCATCCACTGCTATTTCAGCACGGCCATCTTTAACCAGAAATGATAACGCAAATATATTCTCTACTGTTTGTGCAAAGGAATTTCTGTTCAGCACTAATTTTTCAAGCCTGACCCTCCTATTCTTCCTTAATATATCAAACATTGTTGCCATATTCTTATCGGTCTCCGTTCTATCTTCCGTGGATGTCTCATCAAGCTGCATAAAAAATGCATAAGTAAATACAGTCATAAACAAATCCCGGTGTGCATATATCAAACAAAACATTATCACAGGCAAGACGATAGCTATATTAACAATATCAGACAGCATTCTCTTCATCATCTGCAGAAGAAAGTGAACATAAGAAAGAACATGGGAATTAACATGTCATGTGCTCATACATAGTTTATCGACCTGACTTTCATACAAGAAAATAGTTATTTGTTAAAAGCAAACCTTGTAGCAGAATCCTTTAACTTAATGCTGATGTACTGTACATACGTGTTGTAATTCACATTTAACTGGCACTAACATATCAACCCCTCAGGAAGTCAGCTCCACTACCTGCTTTCCTGACTATAATATACTAGCAGTAGGTGTACTACTTTCTAGTCCTAAAATAACTCTTTCTATTATTTAGTGTAGTTACGAACCACAAGCCACATTCACCATGATATATACATAGTTCAGGTTAAAAATAAAATGCAGTAAGAAAATAGTCTAGGATGCTGGTACAAACCTCTTCAGGGCGGGAGCTTTCTGTTGGTCTCACATGTTTTCTGCGTGTAGCAGCTGTACGTTGCTTCAATTCAGTATTCATAGGCCCAAGCCTGGAGAATGGTGCACATTGAATTTAGTACTAATGCGTGAATGTCAGCAGAGATAGTGAGGGAAAAAATCATAAAAAAATATTCTTACATTGTACAGCATCCAGGAGACCTTTTTAAAACATGAGACACAGCTAACCCAATTTCCTTCCAATCAATAGAACTTCTACCTCCACCAGTGCTAGTACTTGTTCCATCTTGTTCCCCATAATTCCTAAGCAGAGAGGTGACAAATTCTGAAGGGGTCACTCCTTCATTGCAATGTGCCTTTACAGAACACATCAAGGTGTTTGTAATGTCTAGCAGAGTCTCCGCATCTGCAACCTGTTCTCGAGGTTTTTGTACTGAAATATATTGCAAAAGTCCATTAAATTAGCATACGACAAAAATATTTCCATAAGGTAAATTGAACTAGAATCATCTTAAAGATAACAAACTACAACTAAGTCAGAAGTTAAAGTAACGATCATTCGTAACCCATCAATAGCAAGAAAGTCACAAAGTTGTGCATAAACAGTTTATGTATGTAGTAGCAAGCCATAAACATAAACCATATAAAGACATACCAAGCTGATGCAAGCTCTCAACTTCATCGATAATCAACTTAAATTTATCAGAATCCACCCTTGATATATCTTCTCTTTCGTCTGCAACAGCAATACACTCATGTATCAACATTAAACACACACATATACAAGTAAGACAGCACAGAACTAAGAAACAACAATGAGGAATCATCATCAACACAGACCACTAATAAGATTCTTAACGGCTAGATATCGAGAACGAAGAACTCTGCGCTCAACTCCTCCGGAGCCTGCTCCCGCTTCTTCTTGGCTCCCATCAACATTCTCTGCTCTACTATTATCATGGCTTCTGCTATTGCCACCACCATTATTGCTACTACCAGGTTCGCGCCTCACGTTTCGAGGCATCCGTATTATATGGTTGAAATTCTGGGAAGAATCAGAGAGCAAAACAGGTAACAAATTGTATGCGACTGAAAACCCTAGATCCGGATCTGTGAAAATTGAAGAATCTGGAGTTGTAAAGAAGAAGAAGAAGGGAACGAAAGATGAAATGTTGGAAGAAAAATCCCTAATAATAATTTAGAACTGGAGACCCAAATTTTCGAAAACGGTTGAATTATTAACTTGAGCGTGCTTAGCCGCGCTTTTCAATCGTCCAAAAATATTCATGTCGGCGGGGTTGGTTAGTTTTTTCCGACTCGGGCTCCGGGTATGACCCGTTAAGTGCATTCACATCGCATTTAATATTCTATATTCTCTATAATTTTTATTTTAAAAAATAAAAAGTTAAAAATTCTAAAAATTATCTCTATATCATAACTTTTTAAAATATAGAATTCGTTAAATTATTTGAATAATAAATATTTACACTATTCAAATTTCCATAATATTGTAGTAAGAATACTAATGAAATTTTTTAAAAAAAATGTTAAATGATATTAAAAAATATAATTCAATATGTAAAACAGATAACTTATTAAAAAATTCTTGTGCGACTGGCCTCAATAGTTACGAAATGAAACGTTCCACTCAAAGTTTCTGATTTGGTACTTTTCATTAAGTTTAGATTTAGAATTTTGGTAATAGTCATTTTCATACGGTTTGTCTATTTTTTTGGGGATGTTGTTTCAATTTAAATTTTATGTAACCGAAAAGAAAATGTTAGTCCTTTGGAGTTGACTTCCAAGTATGCTACTTTTTGAAGTATTAAGAGGTGAGAGAATAGCCTAATTTAATACTCCCTCCAATTTTTAAAGTTGTGGTTAGATATTTTTACATAAACTTTTATATATGTTAAAAAAATAATTTAATTTTTTTAAAAAATTATTGAAAATATTTTAAATGAAGTATGAAAAAAAAATTAAATAAAAAATTTAACATATACAAAAATCAACCTAAAAATACAAATACGTGTAAATGAAATCAAAAAGTAAATAGTTTTATCTCTTCCATTATAGTTTTAATTTCTTCTAAAGGATTAACTGGAAAGCACATTAGTCATCTGACTCATCTTGTACCACTAAAATATTCAATACAACACCTTCATATTTGTAAAAGTGGAATAATATTCAATATGATTGTTTTGTTGACGACGATGATGTATCAAAAACCAATTATGAGAGAAGAGATGAAAATAATACAAATTATGAGAGTATAGATAAATAAAAAATATTGGCTGATTGATTTGCATGCATGTAATTTGAGATATATATGGTGAATCGGTGATGAAAAAATTTAAATGGTGAAATATGCATATCTGGAATTCGGAGGTGATGATATACAGTTATGGCGTGACATGCAGTCATGTATCCCGTATACCATCAAAAAGGAAAAAATTAAAATTTTGACTTCCTTTTTACTCGGCATTAATAGAAGATTTTGAAGTTGTCATTTTTTCACTTATATTAATTGGAGATTTAAAAGTTGTCACTTCAAAAATTAAAGACTTAACAAATAAAATAAATGCCCGACATGCTGAACATAACTTTTACATTATATACAAACTTGTTTTTGTTATAATGATTCAAACGTAATTAAGTCGTAATGTACGATGATTAATTTAAAATAAAATACTTTAGTTATAATAAAGTCTTCAATAACGCATCATCATTCTTGTATTGATTATATATCCATTTATTTCAATTTAAAATTATGAAATTTGAAATTTTGACAATGTAATATATACTGCTAAAATTTATAATTTCACAGTTTTAAGAAACAGAGTGAGCAAATTTCAAAAATAGTTTTACTAAAAGGATTGTTTTGTTACTAAAAGGATTTGGCATGTAACACTTTGGAGCAGCCGGTGATCAATTGGTAGGTTTCAATTTTTACTTATCAATTTTAATTTAGAATTAAAATTTAAGTCTTACAAATAATTTAAAGTTATTAAAGAAGTAGAATACGAAAAAGGAAAATAGTAAATTTAAACTCAAAGTTGAAACTTTAAGGGGAAAAACATAATCCGATTAGACGACAAGCTCCTTTACAGAAGAGTTCTATTATTCACATCTATAATTTTGTGCTTAATAAAATAATTCATGAATTCGTTCTACAAATGTTTTGCAACATTGAAGCATATTTTAGGAAAAAAGACGTTCTTGTGAGAAAAATTATGTTTCAATCTTTACATTGATACTTTTGATATAATTTTAGTATTTATATAGTAATTTTAGTATTTTTGATAATAAATTTTAATACTTTCAATAATAATTTTAATATTATTATCTCCCTCCATCGTTGCGCGCCGCTATGGCGCTATCCCCTCACTAACCACCAAAGATGACTCAATTTTATATCTTTTTATCACACATATATCATAATTTATAGGAGAACAACTAGATCGGTAGAGGGATGGAGGAGAGAAAGATCGACACTAACACTAGCAACATATTTGCTACCAAATTGATGGAGGTCGAGAAAAAATTGTGGGCAACTACAGTTGACGACGGGATGAAAAAACAAAGGAAGAAAAGAGGGTAGAGATGGCGATCTGGGATTGGATTGAATTTGGATTTCATCGTGACGCCCAATAGGCAATACCTAAATAGACTAAAGTGGAATTAATGATCAATTTTTTATTAAAGTGATATTTTGTATGTCAATTTTTATTAAAATATCATATTATTGTAAGTATAATATCTTTTAATTTTAATATGTAAAAATAACAGTGTCATAAGAAACATTAAGTTGACTCTTACGATAAAATAATGTTTAGCGCAAATTAACTAAAATCAAAATTAATTGAATTAAATTAAACAAGACATTAAGTAATAGAAGGTCTCCTAATTAGTAATATCTCAGCAGAAGATCAATCCATTTAGGCGTAAATTCAGTGGTAAGTAATAAAAGACCAATTTAATTTCTCTTCACGAAATTGGATTTTAAAAAATAAAAAATAAAAACAAAAGAAATTTGGAGAAAAAAAATGCAACATCGATTCCGCAGAGAGTAAATTGGTCACGCAGGTCTTTTTCAAGTTTCACTGACTCAACCCAAACCATAGCAGGTATTACAGTTCTGTTCTGTGTCTAGCAGTATATATCTCCGTCTCCGTCTCCGTCTCCGTCTCCGTCGTGGAATTGGGATGACGACGACGGCGAGAGAGACGTACACGATAGAGGGCAAGAATGGAATCAAGCTCGACGCCCGAGTATTCAGACCCACCCATTCCAATTCCAATTCGAATGATATAGCGGTGGTGCTTGTTCATCCCTACTCAGTACTGGGAGGTCGTCAAGCTCTAATGAAGGGTATTGCTCGTAATTTGGCAGATCTCGGCTTCCCTTCCGTCATATTCGATATGCGTGGCGTTGGCAAATCCACCGGCAGGCCTTCCATCACCGGTTTCTCTGAAGTTAACGACGTCGTTTCTGTCTGCAATTGGGTCCCGCAATCTTTGTCTGCTCGTCGTGTACTCCTTGTCGGTTCCTCTGCTGGTATACCCTTTCTCCTGATCTGATGCTTAATTCCTAGCTTCTATTTTGATGAATTTTTAATAGTTTTGCTTCTGGGTAGAGCTTATAGTTGATGATCTAGTTTATCAGACCTAGGAGATCAACTTTATGTTATTTTCTTTCTTAGAAATGTGATTTTGTCACTGCGTGCACTAATCGCCTAATATAGTGTGTGCTACGTGCTTGTTAACCTTTTATGCGTGACCTTTTATTATATGTTGATGATGATAGGAACTTTTAGTCGTCGGTTTACTGTATATGTTTTTCCTTTTTAACCTCAGTATCTGTGGAATGAAATAATGGAATATAGCTTTGGGGATATCCTTAAGTATCCTCCAGTGCAATGAGGTGGATCTGAATTAGTCAGGAGTATGAACGAACTCAAAACAGATTCTTTATGTGCAATTGGGCAAGTATAAATATGCTAGTAGTCATTTTTGGGTGGATAAGTTGGATGACTGTGAAAGGTTCCATCGGAAGTTATAACTGCAAAGTCAAAGTGTTTGCCTTCTAAGAACTGTAAGTAACTAAGTACAACTCAACTATAGGTGATTTGCTAATAGAGATAACAAGCAGCTTAAATTCTCTGAGACCATTTACCACAGAGCCACAGAAGGAAATGGTATGTGTTCGTCTTATTCCCTCTTTGAAGGCTTTGACCCCTTGTGCTAGATAGGGACATGCGTAGAAACCTGCACCGAAAGGTATCCATCATGATAAGAATGTCCATGCAATATTACTATTGAAATGAAAACACCAAAACCAGTGCTTTGAGGTCTCATTGATTTGTCTTCCCTTGAAAATTTAGCTTGTCTATTATACTGCAATCACTTCTGGTGTAAATTTTATGAGCTCATGTTGACGTGGCCCCTAATCCCTTCCCAAGTTTTGAATTTAAAGTTTCCTAGTTTTCTTTATCAGACATGTGCAATGTGTATTGTTCCCATTCTCATTTATATGGTTGTGCGTATCTATATAGATATAGTGTGTGTGTTTATTTTTATTGAAAGCATCAAAAAAGAGAAGGCCATAACTTTCGGATGGTAAAAATAAATCATTTGAAATTGAAATGGAAGAAAATAAAAATAGTGGAAATAAGAGTAGGGGACAGATGCGTGGGTTCAATTCCTGCCGTTTGCCCAAAATAAATGATTCGCTACAAAATATAGTACTCCATATATCATCTCCTGATCCAAAACAAATATCTTGGAGGGACTGAAGATGTTAAAAGAGGATTAGGCTCAAAAGCCTCTCAAATCATTATAATTCCATAATGAATGGTAAAAAAGGAAACTGCCGTACCTCCTTGTGTGGGAGTATAAGAATATGTATAATCTCCTGATCCAAGACAGATATAAAAGAGGGAATAAAAATGATTAAAGGAGGATAATTAGGTCCAGAAGCCTCTTAACTTGGTTCATTATTCAATAAACAATTTTAAAAGAGAATGGTTATACCTCGCATAAGCGCACAAAAACAAGCTTTGACAAGAACAAAAATCTTGATAATCGTCTTAAACTCTGGTACTTATCTAGTCTAATTTTAATTGCTAATGCTTATCCTATAAAACTTTTTAGAGAAATTTATTTCTTCCATATTGAATGATCCAAGTAGTCGATGGTTGACCCTATTCTTGGTTGCCTTTTATGTGCTAGTATCTAGTTCGAACTTCAAAGGTCATGACCCTTCATTCTTATACACATCAAGATGACTATCTTCCACCACTAATGAGATGGGCAGTTGGGCACATTTATCATCTTTGTGAACCATATAGGGCAAAATTATGGAATGGGGTTACCCTATCTGTAAAACATACATGAGGGGAGAGAGAATTGTTGTACTCTCATACAAAGAATGTTCAATAAACCCATTAGAAGTAAATCTAGTGAAATATAAAGCTGATATAAAAGTTGCAATTTGATGATCTTATGAATTGATTTTCACAATTGTCATTCTCATACAGCTAAGAGCTTATCAACAACGTTTGCTTATATTATGCATGTAATCATTGTTGTAATCTTTCTCCTTAGTGGTCCTTTATAAACCCCCTATTTTATACTAAAGCTATCAAAGTTATAAGTGGATATGAAAAAATTGATGATGCTTGTATTTGGTAGAAATACGTAGAAATTGTAACCTTCATGTCATGCGTCGGAGTGTAATACATAGAATTCAGTAGCGTGTGAAACGGATCTCCATGCATATGCACGAGCCCTGAAAATTCATTCCTAACTAGAGCTTACGGAGGTTATAGCTACAGCAATTACTTTATTGAAATGGATGGTACTTCTTGACTTCTTGCTGACAAGTAAATGCATATTTAAATTCTATTATAAGAGCACCCTTCCCCCCCGCCCTCCTCACATAAGAAAATATATTGTTGTACCCAAGTGACATCTGCCACTTATGGATTTAATATGACATCATAATAAGTTGTCCTCGTAAATGCTATCACAAGTTATTTGTTTGTTATGAGTAACTATACTCCCTCATGCACATATACACACATTTACTGAAATCAATGTGTTGTTTTAAAACAGGTGCACCAATTGCTGGATCCGCAGTTGATCAGGTACAGGAAGTTGTTGGTTATGTTAGTCTTGGTTATCCTTTCGGACTCGCTGCTTCTATTCTCTTTGGAAGACACCATAAAGCCATATTACAATCTCCAAAACCAAAGCTATTTGTCATGGGGACTAGGGACGGTTTCACAAGTGTGAAACAATTGGAGAACAAATTGAAATCTGCGGCAGGTCGAGTAGAAACCCATCTGATTGAAGGAGCAAGTCACTTTCAAATGGAGGGCCCTGCATATGATGCTCAGATGGCAAATCTTATCGCAACCTTCATTTCATCATTGTGAGAATGGAACTTATCGACTGGTAAAGAGAATGCTTTCCCAGAAATCACTTGTTCAAAAATGTTCAAGGTATTACATCCAAATTATCGTTTGTTGGAAGCAGTGCTTGGTTTATGATCCAAGGTCCGAGAAAAGAAGGCTGTTCTCACCAGAGGACCTGTAGAAGGCAATAAGCTCAAAGATAAAATATGTGGAAGCTGCTCTGTGAACTGCATGTTGTGTAATGTTTGTTTCCTACCCGTGTTGGGAGGAATGGGCCATTGTATTTTGAGTGTACAATAATCATTGTCTAAGCTTTTGTAACATAAAAAACGGAGATTCTTTGGAACTGAAATTTTTTGGTCTTAAGATTTATCTACTTCTGTACAATAGTAGATTCTATTTTTACAATAAGCATAAGCTTTCAACAGTTACTGATGGAAGGCTGTTCTTCCAAGTTGAGCAGTAACGAGGTAGTGGCTACTCCACAAATTCAAAGAGAGAACATTTGAAACATTAAGATGTACTGCTATCTGCTACTCCGTTATCTGATGGTATTATGCAACCAGTTGCCATTATAGAGCCATTGCGCTTAATTCCTCGCCTCAACTTCGGAGAAAGGACCATTGGGGTTCCCACTTGCATTTATCCATCTCTGTTCACCATCCATTGTTTGTCCGTGCAAGTGTCTGTGATCTCCAGCTAATTTAAAACCACAACCACCAAAATTAAGCTTTATACCTCAGTAAAATTACGGCAGAGAATTCTAATATTTCTCCACAGAGTAGAGATAAAGAGAATAAAACTTCTATACAGAAACCATAACACGATGGGTCCCAAACAAATGAGTTCAAACAATGGACCATCTATTTCAAATGCAGCTAAATGATTTTAACACTGGATATTTATGTTTCAAATGCTCATGATTCCACTCCAAACTGAAATGGTTATAATAACACATGAATATTTTTCAAAAAAAGATGAGAAAAGGGCATCCCAGCAGATGTCCCGGTGTTCCTAAAGCAAATTGGATTATTTACAATTATCTTTTGTACCATGGACTTAAAGCACAACTGTGATTCGCTAACTGCCTGACCTACTGCAAGTGTAAATCTATGGCTGAAAAAGTGTAATATCTAACTTTTAGTGGTACAAAATTATTTTCTCCCTTTTCCAGTACGGGAAAACAATAATGAGAAACAATTGGCAGTTGATTCAATAGCTTTCAATGAAATATAAATAAGAAATCAACCACTGAACATTTAAGTGAGGATTTCCATCAGAAGATACAGTATTTTTATTACAATCAGGTACTGATATTAAATTTGCAAGAGACATCAACTAAAACCTTATATACAACAAACTCCAAATTAACTTGTCATGTAAATATGTAATTATTACCGCTTTCACTATCAGATGCATCAGCAAGCTTTGAAATGACGTCCATTAGTGCTTGTTCATGTTCCTGCGTTTTGAATAACAATTAAATGTTTACCACATACCAACGAGGACAACAATGTAAATGTTCTTTAGTAATTCAGTTTCAACCTTCAGTACTTTCTTTGCCTTCTCGATTTCAAGCAGACTGGGGTGATTTGCACTAAACAGTTTTTGCACCTGTTGTAATTGGATTAATTCAGTCAGGTATTTGAAAAACAACAAGCTATGGTGCAGATGTGGCTTATGATCATTAGAAAAATACCTCTTTTATTAGTGTGTCTGTGTGAAGTATTTCAATATCATCTGAGGCCTTTGCAACACCATTCTGTGAGGGAGGGAGTTCTTTGTCAAACTCATCAATCATGACAGGAATTCCTCTTCCAGAATTTGAAAAAGTTCCTGGGTTCACAAGGTTCTCTTCTACCAAACCTTGTATACCAGGACCACTTTGATGAGATAATCCTGGATCCTCATCCACCCACCTAATATCCTGGGGAGAAATCTGCCACAGGAAGGTTGTAAATCATGAAAATTCATAGTTTGGTCGGTTAGTATTTGGTCGGTTATTATTAGTTTATTTCTTGATTATAGTCCTCTTTCAATGACTCCATATCACTATTGAGAAGAAAGACGGATTCATTCCACAGTTACTTTCTTTACTTGTATATTACATTGCAAAGGAGGGAACTAATGCTTTCTTTAAATATTTGTAGTATTATTTAATTATCATTTATTAAAATTCCAATTGTACACGGGAAAAAAATCTTAATTGTATAGCAGTGACCTAATAATAATAATCGGTAACTAGGGCCACACTGATACTACAAAGGACTGACTTCTTGATGAGGTCCTACACATTGGGCCAAGTCAGTGCTTAAAGACCCACTTCGCGCTGTTGAACTCCTATAATGAATCTTAGAACAACGGAAATAATTTCTATACTAGGGCTAGCAGGCTAATAAGCACAGAACATCAAATTGAAGTTACATTGTATTTTACTGTTTTCGACATTATCGACAAATTATTGGATATCTTGATGCAGAAAAGTAGTAACCCAAAGCTGGCGAACAGATTCTTTATGTAGAGACAAAGAAGAAAAGACACTTGCCTCTTTGAGATTAACCCATTCCCAAGCTTCTAATGGGGTATTTCTGTCATAGACCAGTGCATGCCTTCCCTGAAAAAAATAATTATTGAAAATCGCTTCATAGAGACACACACAATCTCAATCTCTCATAAACACTGAACGATTTGCTTAAAGCTGAAAGTAATCGCCAATTCAGTGATATATTAAGAAAGCATCAATAAATCTAATAAAAAGGCAAATATTAATAATCTAACATGTACATCTCACCGTAAAGATCTAAGAAAATATGATAACAGATTGTAAACAGATCATACAAAAGATACAAGTCAACAACCATAGAAACCACAAGGGTGGTATTTATAAGATAAGTGGGTAATGAAATTAGCCACACGATGTTTTATAAGGCGAAGGCACAAGGCAAGGCGTGCTGTTTCCATTAAAGCATGAGCTTCTTCAGATATTCAATTTAATAGAACATCCCACCACATATATAACCCATGAAAGAGGAAAAAATCTTTCCTTCCACAAACCAATCGGGGATCCACAAATAAAGAAAAAGTAAAATGTGGTAAACGGCGTATAACCTCAAACATGGGGTTGACTAGCTCAGTGCTAACAATAATGAAAAAGTGTACTTGGACTGGGTCCAAGGTTAAAACCGGAACTCAACTTATACACTTCGCCCTAATTTTATTTTTGCATGAATTTTGTACTCATGTCATCTTTTGTTGGACCTAAGGAGTAAAATTTAATATTGCGCATACTATAACATTAAATTTCAAACTACTATTCACACAGAGTTCTACGATCACTGGCCATTTTCCCCTTCTCATTCACGTTCCTACAGCTCTTCTTTCTGAGGACTCCCTTCAAAATAATCCTTTTTGCGCATCAGGAGATTATATCTATTAAGAAATCACAGGACAAGATTCTTCTTGCATATACTTCTTCTGTATGTTTTTTCGATGGTTCTATACATTTCTGCACTTTCTGAACATATACTCTCAAGCCGCAATACATATTATGCTATCTTCGTATATTATTTCTTATGACCTTTTCCAAGAAAGAGATTTTAGTGATCCGAGCCTCACAGGATTATTAATTGGATTTTGAACGTACCTCCTGAGGGTTGTAGTCAGTTATGACGGCTTCATAGAAGTTGTTGTCTTCAGGCCATCTGGTCATTACTTTCCTTCCAATCAGTAGATCACGTCTTGCTACTTCAACATGGTCATTCGTTGAAAGGTTGATAGAAGATCCATGATTGATAGAGTTCAGCCCCCTTGGAGTTGGGCCCGAAGAAGGGTATCGCGTGGACATCATTGAGTTCACACGAAGCAGTTGCTGTGCCTATTATCAAGCAAGATCAAACAAAGGTTAATCTAGAATCATTTTCTTCCTGTTCTATCACCAATTATCTCATACGATGACATACAGGTTGAAGCTTTCGCCCACCAGGACCAAAGGAAAGTGTCCGTTTTGTGGCTGCAAAAGATGGCTCTTGAATTGCAGTGTTTGAATGATTATATAAACCTTGCACTGGTGCACCAAATGCTGGAGGTACAGATTTAGATGTCTTTTGTTTCTTCCAAGATGCAGAAGCAGTTGGACTGGGTAGCAAATCATGCATAGGTTGGGAAACATTGAGCATACTGTGGTTTTCACCTATCTTTCGCCACTCACGTATTCTGCAAATTATATCATCAGCATTTACATTTGTGAGTAGCTCCCTGTGTTCGTCATCCGATACTCTTAGCTCTTTACGAAGTTCTGTTATTAGACCTTCCTTCTCCTAATGAAATATAGATGAAACATGTCAATTAATAAATACAAGATAAAAGAATCCAGACAACATGAAAAATGTAAGGAAATCAGAATTTACCCACGAAAGAGCATCAGACTGTGCTTTAAAAGCACGCAGTACAGAACGATATGCTTCTTGTTCAAGCAGGTGGATTTGGGATTCCATGTCAAACTGCATCTCGGGCATGAAGATGAATTTACAGTAAATCTTTCACTTCCTGTATAATTACAAAAAATTGATCGATGAATATCATCATCGGCAACTATAGAATCTTAAGAAGACAATACAAATTTATACTGTAGTTATGGAATTATGCTGTCTTTCAATAAATGCTTGAGCTATACTGAAATGGCTATCCCCTGCCCCACCAAAACAAAGAACCATTAGCCTATTCTATGTATTTTCCTATTTTTCTTCTCTGAAACCAACAGATCTAACTTGGCGAATTTGGCAAGGTACGAGTACACCTCAGAAATCATGTACAATCTCCATAAAGGATGTCATATGAACAGCATGTGCAACAATGCTTGCATATATAATAATAACATATGAAACTTTTCCTGCAAACACCAACTTAAATCAAAAAAACCTGACATGGGTATGCCTCAATTTTGCCATTTTTCCCCCTAAAATAAAGCAATCGACACCCTTATCTGGATGCCGAATGTCGGATACAGGTATTATTGGCAAACAGGAAGAGCCCATGTAACACAGGGTAATGATGTATAAACCATGAACTCGGATGGAGTGTCAAGTTGGTTAGTGTACTTTGACGAATTCATAAGGGCACACCTCAAATTTGTGATTTTTCACACTAAAAGAAGTGCCCTATTGCCATACCCTTGTTCTTGGGTCGAGTGTGTGGTGCTATAGGGCAAAATTAAGAGTCTACGTAACATAAGCACAAAAGTCAAATTTAAAATGAGCCATAAAGAGTAATTAATCCTTGAAAGTGCTACCAGGTGGAATCCATCTGAGAGAGATTCACTAATGTTCATACAAAGTCTGTTGTAGGAAATATTGCGTATTTCTTTACGTTGACTTCAATAATTTGCAGTTATTTTATTTAAGATATGCAATTGCTACTTTTAGAATGTATAAACAACAACCTGAAAGGAACTAAAAACCTCCCTAAATGGCAAACAAAAGAGAAAAGACGGATTATAATACTAGGTTTGGACCACATATCAACGTATAATAACAATGTTGCCATATCTCACAAGTATTATACAAAACTAGTACGAAAAGGTAAGAAGTTTTATTTGATAGCCATGTAATTATCCAAAAAGACAACGAACTTAGAGGATTATCATTAAGTTTAGAAGGAAAAATAGGGAATCAAATGCATATATTCGTCAAGCCTAGACATGAATTTAAGAGGGAGAGACAAATGAATTCATATGTGATTCACATGCATAAACATCGGTGATACTTCAAATGCAACATGCCATACGCAGCCCAACACATCCATTTGTCATGCACCTTAATAAGGAAGCAACTCTAGATGATGACATGAATAATGCTTGATTACTTTCAATAACATTTTTCAACCTTTTGCTATAGGTCATTAAACTAGACTTTTTACTTATAACTCAATGCAAATTCTGCAGTGCTACATGCAGTATGAACCCCAACCACAGCCCATTTGTCATACAACTAAAAAGAGGCAACTCTAGCCAATTACACAAATAATACAATCAGTTTTGTTTTTTTTTACCTTACGCCTCATTAAACTAAAGTATTTTACTAATAACTAAATGCATCAATCCCCATTATCAGTTTCTATCTTCTCATAAGTTTAAGAGGACAGTGAATTTAGTTGCTATTCCTCCTGAATTCAGTAACATAAACAATTTTAAGTTTATCCCCCTTTAGGTCACAAAGAGAAAGAATTATCATTTGCTTTCTTTACATCGTCTGCACCATGTAGGTGATCTATCAATATCAAGTTCTCCTTTTTCTTTCTGGTCAATGTCTCACCTTATATTTTCCTCAAAAACAAAATTTATCTTATGAATGTTTATGATTAATTAGCTGTAAATGATTTTTACACCAATTTTCATTATTTATTGTTATTTTAATTCTCATGTATATAAGTCGGTGTTTAAGTCATCCCTTGGAAACCATATGTTCAGTTATCCACATGGTTATTTCCCCTTAAATATAAAATGGATCTTGCCATTTTAGGTCTCCTATTTGTTCAGGGCAGGCAGTGTGAACTCTGATTCTACTGGTATTAAATAGCGCCACTGAGGTGCTCAATTATTTCATAGGATCAGCTGTTCCTAGATATTGGAAAGTTCAAAAGTAAATCCATGAGTGTTCTTTTGCCAATGATTATCTTCATGGTACAAACAAGAAAACCAAAGTACAAACCCGTCAAATTATGTTCCTATTTTAAATTCTCAATGTATTCTACATAACATGTAATGCTGCAAAGGACTAGTGCTAGTGCTTGTAGAATATATTACCATAATTCTGATTACTTATCAATAATAATAATAATTTTTACTTTAAAAAAAACCGGCACTTTAACCTCGTATCCATCAATTGCTAACCAATCTGCACCCATTTCATAAAATTCATATTTAAAATGCCTGTCCTCAAACACTACAAAATGTAAGATTCTTAGAAGTACTACAACCCAGAAGATTTTAGTGCAAGCTTAAAATGTAAACCCTAGGATAGACAACCCAAAACTTCTTTATCCAAACTTTAAAAACACAGAATTTCCAAAAAGATAAATTAAAAAATTCAATCAATTACAACATTCAGCAAGAAAGGGTTTGATACAAGTAAAATTCTTTAAGTAAAAAGAAGAACGGCAAGAAAGCTACTCCTGTAGTGATTCAACAAAGTAATGAGTCTACACAAATGCACAAACATTTACATTTACATATATATATATATATATATATATATATATATATATATATTGCTTTGATGAACTCACCGCTGCTAGAAGAGTAGCTGAACTTATGATCAGACCTAGAAATCAGACCATGACGCGAATGTGAAAATTTTCGCCGTTTCAATTCTGAAGCAGCTAAAAGGAGATCTACGTAGAGAGCGAGAGAGAAAGAGAGAGACCAGACGGAGAAGGGTTTATGTGTCGCCTGAGAGAGAGGTAAACCGACATTGCACGGGAGGATATTCATCGGACTTCAAATCCATTATATGCAATTTTTGCGATCCTTACTTTTAATTGTATTTGAGTTCCGTCATCATCAGTAGAAATGTTGGTGTTTCTTTAATTCTTTTTCTTTTAAGGTAATTCAATTATTGGTTTTTTTAATTTTGTTATTTTTAAAAAATAAACCATAAAAATTAAAATGATAACAAATTATGGCTTTTCCCAATTATTTTATGACGAAGTGATCTTGAAAGTGGACAAGTTCACTGTGGATCAATTATTATTGCTTCTTCTTTTTTTCCAATTATTTTATAATGAGTATTTTTAGTTATTAGTAATTATTACTTAGTATTTATTCATGATCTTAAATGACATCTATAGATATGATAATTTATATTAATATATTAATTAACAAGAGTTATTTATTGACTAAGTCAACTAATTTCTGAATTCTCCTAATTATATAATTACCATCAAATTAATTATAACAAAATTGATTATTTTAACTTTTTTTTTGTTATTTACGCATGTAATATAATTTTATCACATAATACAAATATTTAATACACAAAAAATAAGTTATATGAAAATAACAAAAATAAACGTAAAAAAGATAAAAGGCCCGAATGCCACTCTTTCTTTTTACGACAGTAGCCATTCTTCAAAAATCAAAACAAAAGCATTCAGTGACCAAGTCTCAAAAACATTTTTAGTGTCATCACTGTCCAATTCTTTAACTTAAATTTTTTAATTAAATCTTCGTGTAGGTAGAAGTTGATTATCGACCTTAAGTATGACAATCAACAAGAGATTGTTGAGCCTTAGACCACCCCCCCCCCCCCCCCCCCCACACACACACACACACAAAAAGGAGAAGAAGAAGAGATTTTTAGTGTTTTAAACGCTTATTATTGAATTTTCAATTACTTCTTGAACAATGAATTAATTGAACACAACTTCATAAATAAAAAAATATCACAATTGACCTGACCATGTATTTAAAATGGCTACAACTGTTATAGATTTATGAATTTTATTAATTACAACTGTTATAAATTTATGAATTTTAGGTAATAACATCCTTTATAACTAAAAAAAAAACAAAAAAAAAATATATCCCACTTAAGTCTATAAAGTAGACAGAAATAAAATTTGATAAATTGCATAGCTGTCACAGAGTAGGTAAGTAGATTTGGTCGCTCTTTTGGTTACAAATGGGGATCTAATGTCTATGAAGAGGATTGTAGTAATTAAAATTTGACTAATTAAAATTTGACTAAAAACAGTTGTTTTATATAGGGCTCCAACTTGAGCAAATTTCTATGTTAAAATGCAATAATGGTGCAAGACCCAATTTAATTATTCACATGCATATTGATTTTCAACCAGTGAATAGTGTCGAATCTCAGTGATAAAAAAATTGTGGTCTTTATATTTATAAATAATTTTAGCGAAGAAGGAAAGAAAAGTTTTGTTTTGGATTTGGAGTAGCAATCAATTGAAAGGTAAATTACACTAGCAAGTCCATGCTTCAAGCTTTTGGTAAATCATGTTTATCTATAATACTGTCCTACACTCCTAATGGAAATTTGACTCGAGGGACATTTTTTTTGTATTTATAGGATACTTGTATGTTTTTATAATAAAGAATTGTTGGCTGCTTTCGGTCTTTCACAATCCATGTGCTAATAAGGACATTCTGTAAGATATCATTGCAAGGACTTATTCAACGCTATTCTGATAATTACCTTTTAAAATCTAGAAATGGTACATAGCTTCTATTTATTTTTATTTAAATTTTAAAAAATTTAAATTCTGATAATATAATATAATTTTATTGATATTACAATTTTAAATACTTTGATATTATTGATTTGACATCACTGATTAAGAGGAATATGCGGTGCATGTTCATAGATTAAATCTCCTTCTTCTTCTTCTCTTTTCTCCCTTTTCTCATTGAAATATAGGAAAGTTATTAAATTCACGTATTAAATTTCTCCCTTTTTCCGCTTCCAAATTGAATAAAAACCTCTACTCCGTATATTTTTATGTTCTTTTCGTGAGGGCGTAATCACGATACATAAGGTATGTTTGTTTTAATTTAAATTTTAGAGATTTTAAATTATAATAACATAATTCATACTAGAAAAATTAAAAAAATTTAAAATTTAAATCGAAAAAAATTGAACTATATATATAAAAAATGATACAGTTTGATTCATGATGTAAAATCTCAAATGCTTGATTGTGTTGCTAGTATACATACTTGTGCTTTTTATATAGAGTATAGTGTATGCTGTGGTGGTGCCTTTTATATACTGTAAGCAATTACAAAATATTTGATCGGTTTAAAAATAAATAAAATAAAATAAATTGCTGTATTTCTTTTTCTCTTAGTCTATCTATCAAAATATTAAATTGAAGTTTAATGTAAATTAAATTGGTTTTGATCTGAAATTGAAATTAAAACTTAAAAGAAGCACTACCCATAAAATGTAGGATAGAGAAGGGAGAGATAAATCCAAACACAGTGTGTGATATGTATAAAAAGCTTGTCAAATAGAGATAAGAGCTTAAAAAATCCAAAGAATCACCAAATCTCCCAAAGAGAAGGGAAGCTGTCGGTTCAGTCGGTCCAACCTTAATACACACACACACAATAATACCATATGTGCCTTTTCTTTTTGTGTAGGAACCATTACAGGACCATTTTTGTGCATTTAAAATTAAAATAAATTGCATTTACAAACTTTTTTTTCTAAGGCAAATTACAATCATCACAAAAACAAAAACAAAAAAAAAAAAGCGAAAAGGAAAAATAATACCCCGTAAAGTAATAGAAAATGGTAAATAAGACAATCATTGCACCCATGCTTAAATTAATTGCGGAAACAGGCAAAGAGCTATAAAATAAAACTCTGCAAAATGATGAAGCTACAACTTAGTAAAAGGCCAAAATTGCCTTTTTTTGGAGGGTAAAAAATCATGAAAACTTTGAACACACCAAACCATATATGATGAGTGGATGACTAAAAAAATTAGGATATTTTAGTGAATTATATCCGGTGGGAAGAGATTAAAAGTAGAACAGATTAGAAGAGAAAGAAAAAGGAAAAAGTAAGAGCTGTAATTTGAAATTTTAAATCAACATGGTGGTCTATGAACATGACTGAACATGCAGAACAGATTAATTTAACATCATCAACTTTCATTCCATAATTAATGGATACACTTATATACCAAGAACTATGAACATAACTATCCAAAGAAAACTAAGCAGCAGGCTGTGGTATGCCCCTACATATACACTTAGTTTATATACACACATGAACAAGACTATTCACTCTTTAAACAAGTAGGAATAGAAAATTTCATATTTGTTTCTGTTTAAATATTGGAGTTTTTAAATTCTGATAATATAATTTATACTATTATAATCTAAAATCTTCTAAGTTTAACCTGAAAAAAAACGGGATCACGTAAATTATATGAAACCATGTAAAGTGTCCAGTCGAAAACGGATATTTAGAAGAATCCGACGCTCAAATTCATCAACAATTTGCACTAAAAATAAAGTGTTCAGGCACAACAATTACATAGTTTGTTATAAGCAGTAATATCATAGGTCCCGTTCGTTCAATTTAAAATTATGAAATTCTAGATTCTAATAGTATAAATTATATTATCAGAATCTACAATTTTATAATTTTAAGCCGAACCAACAGGTACATAATTTCACAAAAAGCTAGTGACCTTATAGAAGCAGAATTTATCAACAATAGCACTGATAGAGGAATTGCACAAGTCCAGTATATATCCCCGGCCATCATGTAGAATTCTCAGAAACTAGATAAAGAACATCAAATGTAGAAGAAGTAACTAACAACTTGACCACCAGATCAGCCAGCAGCAGCACCAACTCCATGTGACAAAGAACATGCAATAATAAATTGCAAAGACTTACACACTTCTAGCCATCATTTCTTGGAACATTCTAAGGGATTCTTGTTTCTCCAACAGAAACTTTTCATGGCAGTTTGCAATGAACATCTCGGCAAGCTTATCGATCTCATTCGTATCGTCCCCAAGTTTTGAGTCCTCATGAACCTTCTGCTCAAGCCAATTGAGGTACCCAGAAAGCTGTGACTCTTCCATGTCATCACAAACTGGTGAGATTATAGAATCCCATGTAGCATCATAGTAGGAATAGTTGGTGGGCAAGGAATTTGGAGGGACTGGTGCCGCATGAGAGGAGGACCAATTGTAGTGAAGTCTAAATGAACCAAAAAAGAGCTTGTTGTTCTTGTTCTTGTACTTTTTTAGGGGAAATTCTTTGAAGTGGAGTAGTTGAAATTCTTTGAAATTTTCAATGAGGATTGATTTGGCTCTGGTGAGAGCACGAACAATTCGACACAAGTGTGACAGTAAAAAGGTGTGAAGTAGAGTTTTGAGTTTCATGGAGCTATGACCAGAAGAAGAAGGAGATTTCAAGGAGAGAACATGAAGGGAGTGGAAAGGTTTCAGATGAGATGGACTAGCCATTGCTTTGGAGAAGAGAAGGTGGGGGTGTGGGGGTGAGGTGGGGAGGAGTGGTGTTCAATGTGTCTTGGCTGAATGGATTTATAAAGGGGTCATGTTTACCAAACTGTCACTCAATGTTAGGAAATTTTAATATAGTGGAAACAACTTTGCTATAGTATATTTTGTGGTTTAGTTTGTTTTGTTTTTATTTGTTTCACACTATCAGGGATTGCACATGACTTGTTTCTGGTTACTGCAGGACCACTTTAGTGGGTAAGAACAATACTACTACTAAAACCTCAGTAATATTGTTAAATTATAGTAATGTTAATAAAGTACAAACTTGTTACTTCTAGTCAATTAAATTATTAAAATAAACCTTTAGAAATTTGTTTTCATATCATACGGAAAGTCTTCCATTTCTCATAAGTATGGACAATAATTAACTGTTTTCAAAGTATTTAGCGGACTAGATGTTAAGATTTTTTCAAGAGTTTAAGTATTTCTTATTTTTTGTTAGTGAAACTGTCAAATTAATTTACTTATATATCCGCAACAGATACTATAAAGAATATTTAATGTTGATAGTTCTGATATATTAAATTTTACTACAAAATACTACTATATCTCTACATAAAAGTCTTTTTTTTTTTAAAATTTTTTTAATCAAGATATATGATAAGAATTGAAGTTAACAAGTGCCTAGTTGTAACAAGCTAGCTAGGGATATTCATACATGACAGTGGCCCAAAGTTCCCATATATGAAATTGAGAAGAAAAACTTGAAAGCATTAAGAGAACTCTAGTAATAGCATATAATTAGCAGTTTTCAACAGAGTTATATATGCCATAAGAAGTCTTTGTTTGCTTTTTGTTTGAAGTAAAGGTACCTTCAAGTTGAACAATCAATCTATAACAACAAAAGAGTATTTGAAAGTATTAAATAAACTACATGGATAGGAAACTAGAGAAATGTAGTGCCCATATTTGATAGTATTGTTCAATGCAGCCCGCTAAATTTATTTGAAAGTGTCAATCTTGGGAAAATCAAAAGAAGAAAAGGGGTGTTTTGAACTTTAAACAATGTGGTCCATCACAAACAGGCAGAAAGATGTTTGTGTTGGGGGGGACGGGGAGTGGGGAAGAGGGGGGTGGGTGGGAGTGGGGAGTGGATGGGGAGGGGTGACTATTGCAAAGAGTGGGAGTATGGTTGCTTCAATAGTTAACTAGTTCCCAAATGTAACTTGGGAAATTTGAGACCAATCTGAGCAACAACATAAAGAGTTAAACAAGCCGATTCCTCGCCGAAACTACAACCCCAGTGATAGTACTTAATGTATAAAAACACAAACCCCTTAATTTTTTATTTTTGCACTGGAAACATAAATATGTCCAAATGTCCATGACATCATACTACTATGATCATTTCCATCCCACTTTTCATGATTCACAAATTCTAAGGTATGTCACCTAAACACTGAACTCTTCTTTTTGGATTCTTATGATGACCGGAGGAGAGTTATCACTTATAATGTTAAAAATGATTGTATTGTAACTTCTTCTTTTTTTCTTCATAATAATGAATTGTCGAACAAATGATTACAAGAAACTTTGCGTCGCCTAATTTATATCAGACTGACACAAACTTCATTAAAGGATGCTAAAAGTCTATAATTATACTTGTGATTGTTTAACCTGTAGTTGGTTTACTCAGTCTTATATTCACACCAAGGTCCTTGTTCTTATAATTCGTTACTTTTCCTTTCCCGTGGCAAGGGGTGGGGCTGTTAGCACATGGCCTAATGTCACTAGTTCACAACTGTTTTTCTGTTTACTCCCTCAATTCCAAAATTGTTCACACAAAATAAGTTTGCGAAAAATCTAAAAATGCAAAATTGTAATGAGTTATCTTACTTTTAATAACTATGAATTGAAATATCACGAAAAACATGAGAATCATGTTTATAAATTTATATCACAAATAAAATTATAATATTTGTAAATAGTACTGACTCTAATTTTGGAACGGAATGAGTAACCTAGACGAGACATCTCAACATTATCATAATTAGATATTGCCACCGTTAAAATCATTTCAATATTTAAAATTGATGAATTTCAAGATGACTTTACACAAAGAAATCATGATGTTTATTGCGATATTGTTACGTTGAATTTATTGTAATGCGTAGCAATTTCATAACTTGTGAAGTTTGGGCGAGTAATTTCAGTGAGAGTCCTGCACAAAACAAAATTAAGTCTGCATCACAGAGATACATCCATTGTCAGATTAGAAGGTTGGATATACATCACACTTTTCTTTTTCATATTCCCTCAAATCACTTGTCCCTATCACATAAAGTACCATTTAAACATTTCAGCTTTTTCAAAGTTTTTAACTCCTTTTAAGTTGGACTGCTTCTGTGTTTTTATTTGGAAATAAGCAAATAACATAACTCTCTAAATGATATTTTTGAAAACTATGTTCCAGCACTTGGTAAAAAACTTACATACTGGAAGTGTAGAACTAACGTTACATCACAAGCCGCCGTACCAGTGTACCACATGCTTTTCAAATATAAATTATTGAAATGAATATATGTACTAAAAAATATAAGATCAATTGCCTTTATACTATACAAAAGGAATGGATCTTATGTTTCGGAATGCAGGTGGTATACTATTATGCTACTATGTAAGAATGTGCTAGAATTCAAACATGGCTTCATAAGAAAAACCAAAGGATGCATACATTGGTTTCATTTATTTTGGCTTAAATTTTGGAGATTCTGAATCTTTATAGTGCAAAATTTTCAAAAGTTAAGTTGAAACAAACATGGTCTAACGTTTTGAAAATATGTTTATAACAAGAATACTATAACAGCATATTAATGTTTATTCTACAAATACGTATATTCTGCAAAAAAGTTTGTCTACTTTTCCCCATGATCTCGTTTTTCTTTTACGTGTTATGGATCGGCAACGAGGAAAATGAGCACAGAACTGCTATCATGGATGACAAAATGCTCTTCAAAAGCCAGTTGTAGCAAGTAGGGGGGAAAAAGGCCGGCCAGCTGTAAATTGTAAGCGCGAATTTGCTTACCATGGATGACAATTAACTGACGGTTTAAAACACTGATGACGAAACAGGATCTTCCATTTTCCTTCGAGAATCTGCCAGATGCACTGAATTTTCTCCCTTCTGCACCATGCAAGATACAGCTTACGTATAAGAAAACAAATGAGTGAGAGGCTCAAACAAAAGCTAGATATGGTGTATTTGGTAATGTTGTTAGGAAAAGAATGACTTAAAATCATTGAAAGCTTCAATGACTTCATTGAAAGCTTCAATGACTTCATTGAACGAATCATTTTGCAATGGAAAACGTAGAAGGAACCTGGCATGACATATTGTTATATGTAGGCTGATACTCCACAGAGTTTCATCAAATAATGTTATGGTTTATGCATGATTTAGTGCTTGATTAGTATATATCCTTTTACATAGATCAGCACATTACCTGTATTCCATGTGAATGCAGAAAATATATATGTACTCTGATGTTGCGTTTGGTTGATTGAAATGAAATTTACATGAGAATCGACTGCAGAAAATTTGTAATAGAACCCAAGAGATCAAACACAGATTAACAAGCCATAGATTGCTGACTGAGAAATTAAGGTGCTGATAACATCATATTAATCAAATTCATTACTTCCACTTCTTAATTTGGTTCAAAACTTGGAAGATATATAATGTTATTTTTTTTTAATTGTTTTATAACTGTTTACGGTTCAAGCTTAATGATACTCTAACCAGAATTCCAACTAAGGATATAGCTTCGGCAAAGTTGTGGGTTAGCTCAGTAATAAAAACACATGCATTAGATTTTTTGGCCGAGAATTCAAACGTCTTAAGAGTGAGAAGTGGTTATTATATAATTTTGCCTATCAAAGGGAAAAAAAAGATACAGCTTCCACACCCTTATTACTTGAACTATTGGATCATGTCTTGTATTACCCTGTCAAGCAAGTGACATCTTCTTGATGGCATTATATTCTGAATGGTGAATGATTGATCTTCATTTACATCAATCATATCTTGCTTTCAGATTGTTCTTGTGAATCATAATAAAGAAAGCTAGGTGATCAGTAATCAAATCAAAACTTACTCCCTCCATTAAATAGAAAGAGTTGCATTTAAGCTTGTCTGGAACATGTTTAGTAATCCTAATTAATATCATGATACTAACTTGTCAGTATTTTGGAATACCAAATCTACTATTTATAATTTTCAATATTGACTTTTCTTATTTGTCAAAAATCAAATGACTTCACAAGATATTTGAACCATGGGATTACGGATAAGTGTGATGTAATTATTTATGTAGAACGGAGTACGAATTTTCCCTTCTTATGATCATGAATCGAAGAGTAAATCTTGGCATCTCTATTGTCCTTGAATTCTTTGTGAAAAGTATTATAAATGGCATTATATAATTTTATTGTGTGGACCATACACTTTATTTTAGTTATAACATTTCACTTGTGATAATTTTAGGAAGTATTAGAGAATTAGTAGAGATATATAGATTTAGTGCGAATAGAAATGCCTAAGATATTAAATGGGGGATCTTTGAATGTGAAAATTAGAGTAAAAATTCTTTAATGAGGTGATAAAACATGAGTTACTAGCCTATGGCTTATAAATTTACTAAAATTATTAATAATGCACCATGTCGATCCCATAATTTAGCGGTCAAGATTTCATTTTTTATTTTGGATACTTCAATCATATTAGCAGTTGAAAAACCCTTTATATTGATATGTAGTACTCTGTATTCTTAAATTTCTAAAATTTAAATTTAAATTAAGCAAAAGGGTTGAGATGGTAAAATACGTTCATGCAAATGTTTGAAACAAAAATATTAACAGACAGATTCTTTTTCCAATTTATTATCATTCAGAGGTAACCAGCTATTCCGACATCATAATCATTCAAACTAAATCAATGGGATCTTAGCAAAAGAGTTTTCTAAGGAGAAACTACGCAAGTAAAAAAAAGAAGAAGTGATTAATAATATCACAAAAACAGATAACCGAGATAATATAAACTATCATACTCGCCTAAAGAGCCCTAAGAAAATTACTTCTAGGCAGCAGGCCTAAACCATCCATTAAAAAGGGCCGTCACCGGTGATGTTGCTGGGAAGTGTTCAATCGTACGAGCCATATTTAATAACTTCAGCACTCCAAGGCACAAAAGCATCAAGAAGGGAATGAAAATCTAGATGAATCCAAGACTCGTCAAAGAAATAGAAAGAGTTAGGTTTGATGAAACATCGATCTTCTTCTTCTGCTGCTTCTGCTTTTTCAACCGAAACGAACATGGAAGCGTTTCGTGACAAGAAGAGGGCTTGATTAGCATTATTATTACCTCGAAAGCCAGTCATCTCTTCCCACATTTTGTTGTCCATGTTGAGCTTAAAAACACGAAAAGACACCGTCTCAAACTCCAATAATGCCCCCACAACCATCAAGAGTTCTCCAACATCTGACTCCACCAGATGGAACTTGTGTTTCAACTCGGGATGATGATCAGCAGTAACTAGGCTTTCGGGCCCTTGGATACACTCGACCGTGTTCCAAGGCCAGAAAAATATTATTGTAAAGAAAAAGCACACCACAATCATCAACGGTGTAAAACTGATGTCGGTAGAATATCATGTCCACAAGTGACGATCTATACCAAAAGTAAGGATATCTAAGGGTCTTCCATCTTCTTTTATTATTCCCATAACCTCCGGATTTGCAAAATACAATAACATGTGATACTTTGTCATGTGCTTCAGTTAGGATACAATTGATGCAATCAGGATCTGTAGGATTACTGGTTGATGTGATGAATTTAAGTCTCCGGAAGTAAAGACGCCTCTTGTGAAACCTCCCAGGTAGTGGTGGCAACTGGAGGAGCACCTTCGTCAGGGGGTTATATAGATGCACGCGAAAGAAACGTTTACGCTCTTGACTTTGGAAATCATATGACGGATAGCTTATTGAGCAGAATCTTTTGTGTACAAGTAACCATCCCTTATAACAAGCATAAACCAACTTGTACCTGTTACTGACAGTATCATCATAATCCAAGAAACTCCAGAAGTTACGTATTCTACCACACTGTTGGAAATGTGTAATGGACTCAACCAAATATATAAACTCAAACACAATAATAATTTATATTAATATGAAACTTGATTACAACAAAAAAAAAAAAAACACATTAAACACTCACTATTATTTTTCTTGAAAATAAAACTACGGCTCTCTTTCTTTTCTCTCTATTTTTTTTCTTGTTAGCTGCAGCTAACCAAGGCTTCTGCCTTTTCTCTCTATTCTATATTTTTGGTACATATATTACAACAACCATGTAGCTTTCTATTGCTTTCTATTTATAGAACCAAGTTTGTGACTAATGTCAATGTGAATGCATGCTCATGTACCTAA
>CM025783.1:15315571-15343959 GCA_014636745.2 Centella asiatica | reverse complement strand
TATTTGATTATAATATTTTATATAATATAATATACATATGATATAGATATATATATATACATATGATATATATTATTTTACACACACATATATATAGTAGTATATTACATTTTCATAATTTTGAAATTGTTGAGAAAAATGAAAATGAAAAAAGTGAAAACACCTTTTTTGTGTTTTCAAAAATGAGGGTCAAAATGAAAATGTTTTCATTTTTTTTGAAAATGAAAATGAAACCAAACAGTCCAAAAACTGTATTTGTTTTCAAAAAGTAAAATGAAAATGAAAAAAATGAAAATGAAAAGGTTTTCAAACGGGGCCAAAGTGATTCACCTGTATCAATATTAATTAAGAATAATTTCTATACATATAATGGAGTTGTGAATATATGCGACTATCCGCATGAAAACTATTTAGTTATGGATGCCCTTAGCTATATTCCTCAATTATTCACACTAAATTTATAACAATATTTATAAAAAAAAAAATTGTTTTTTCAAAAGCTGTGAAATTCAAATTTATTAAAAATATTTAAATCTTTTGAGTTTAATCAATTCTTGTCGAATAATATTAGTGTTAGCATTTAATAATACTAAGATGAGAACTTTAGGAATCATAATATATATAATTGTCCATATATATTCTTTTTATTCTGTTCATGAGTTTTCTTAGGTTTTTAATGTTGGAAGTTGAGAAGAATTTAAATGAGAATTGTTCTCTCATTAATTTGAAAAGCTTTTCACTTGAAATGAAAGATATACAGATGAGACTTTTCATTCTCACACATTGGAAATTGGAAGGAGTGGTACTCACCATTTATATGGGAAGAAATTGAAAGGAGTGGTACTCACCATTTATATGGAAAGGCAACTTGCTACACTATACTCAATCTATCACGTCGACCATAATTAGGGGTTGATCTTCGAAATTAATTCTTCTAGATTTTATTCATGAACCTGAGTTAACGGTTTTCTCCTGCCAGTCTAGAATATTAGTGAGTGGACTAAATTGTTTTAAAAAAAGTATGTTCATACGTGCCTCGAATTTTTACACGTGACTCGGATTTTTCTATTTTATTAAGCGGTTTCGAATACTGTGTTTTTAAACCCAGTTATCACAACATTTAAAATTTATTCTCATTGGAGACATTGTTGGAATGGTCTAGTTGGTCAAATAAATCATAAATTTAGGACAAATTAAATATCAGTTTCTAAATTAGTAATTTAAATGGGAAATTTTTATAAATTATATGCCTTAAGCACCCCAACGTGGCTCATCGTCACCTTCATGATTATCTTCATGTTGCTCTTCATCGTCAAGGATAGTAGCTCGATGATATCTCCAAAACAAGTCATCTGGAATGTTCTCTTTTCTTATAAAAGTGTGAACCGCAAAGCAAGCAATTACTATATCTCTTTGCATAGAAAAAGGGTAAGAAGCCATTTGCTTCAAGATAGGAAATCCAGCTTTTAGCACCAAGGTCCCAAAATTGTAGCCTGGAAGTAGAAAAACATTGAGAAAACAACCCTAACCTTAGTTTAAATACTTGATAAAAGACAATTTTTATGTACTGATTAGAAGAAATATGATGAGGAAGTTGAGAAATAATTGAAATTTCATTTCATGTATACAGTTTTGTAAGCATAAAAGAAGATGAGATGAATGAATATTTGGGACATACCCGTGAAATAGATTTGTAAGCGAGAGTTTAAACTGATATGAGCTGAGATAAGGCTTCATGTTATGGCTGACATTTTTTAACGTTGCGGGATTATTTAGGTAATTACAAGAGTAAGCTATAAATCAACTATATAAAATAAGAGATGTCATGTTTTTCGAACTACAATTATCATAAAATCAACTATATACAATTTTCAATAAGAGGCTTATAAATTCTTAATTTAATTTGACCATAAATTTAAAGATAAGTTATAAGAAAACTAAATATTTATAGAAGAATAATATAAACGTTCTATAAAATCTATTATAAATAATAATTATAATTGATAATGGATATTACTGATACGGATATACATTTATCCGTATTCATATCCGTTTATAATCAAATATGAATGCGAACAAATATTGAATATTTCGGTCAACATTACATGCCTAAAAATTATTATCAAAAATACTAACGTGGGAGTGTAAAACATTTGTTTGAATTTCTCTCAAGATGCACTAAAACGTCTTTTTTTCTTATTTAATATTCTAACTCCAAGTCTAATTTACTATCTCCATCCAAAAATTTATGTCGTTTTACATATATTTAAGTGACATTTAGTACATGTTATATATTTTATAAATTTTAATTTTTTATTTATATGAAATTTTGATTAAAATATTTTTAATTTCTTATTTTCATTAAATAATATAAAATATTTAACATGTATTAAATATCACTTAAAATACATTCAACCCATATCATATGCCAAATAATTTTCTACTATACAAAACTGTAAGCAACAATTCAAACTCAAAAACCCATTATTAAAATGAACATAAAAAATAAATTATTATTTCAGCCAAAAACAAAACAAAAGTGTGGTCTGTGTGGATACAATTGTCCCAAAGTATCTTAGAGAATTGAAATTATCATGAAAGTTTCTATTGGATAGAGATATAAACTTGTAGAAAGAAATTGAATTCAAATTACCTTCTAAGGGTCCATTTGATTTATTATTCATTTTCGTTTTTTCGTTTTCATTTCAAACGAAAACAAATAAGTATTTTCGTTTTCACCTAAAATGAAAATAAAAATGCGTTTGGATGAATCTTTTTCGTTTTAAAATAAATTTGGTATTAAATATATTTAAGGTATTCAATAAACCTACGTATCTGCACAACTTTTGCATCCACTGATAATCAAATTAATAATCAGGGGATGAAAAGCAAATAATTATTAAATTTCAACTTATATGTAAATGTGCATTATTTTAATATATTATAATTATGTAATACGTAATATATTACATTATTATTAATTATTATACGTAAAATAACTTATTGTAATACAAATAATATATTAAATGATATTTTATACTCTATATATTATTATTTGTACATATATTGTTTCAATTATAGTTCAATATTAACACAAAATATTAATATTAAAGTATAAATAATAATATAAAATATTGTATTAATATCTAATATATTCTATATGTGTTGTATATTTATTGTAATATTGTAAATATATTTTAATTATTTAATTATTTATTAAAATATATTTTAATAATATAATAATTTTATTTGATTATTTTAATATAACTTTTTTAAAAAAAACTATAAATTTTCATTTACTTATAATTTTAATACAATATTACATATACTATAATCTTTAAGTATATATATTTTAATTTATATGTATGAGTTATATATTATACGGAATAGATTATATATTTTATATGTTATTTATATTCTAAACCGATAAAGAATTCCATATTATTGCAATATATATGTATATATGTATATATGTATATATATATATATGTGTATATGTGTGTGTGTGTGTGTGCGTATAATAGTATATTATATTATACACAATATTATTTCATATTACACTATATTATAATATTACATTAGTATATAATATATATATATATATATATATATATATATATATATATATATATATATGTTATGTCATACACAACATATGTATGTCATAACATTATTTATACATACACAACATATGTCATAACATTATATATACATAACATATATACACACACACACACACACACACACACACACACACACACACACATATATATATATATATATATATATGTCATAACATTATGTATATATGTTAACATATGTATAACATTATGTATACATAACATATATATACATATATATATGTCATAACATTACGTATACATAACATATGTTGTGTATAAATAATGTTATGAACATATGTTATGTATACATAACATAACATAACACACACACACACACATATATATATATGTGTGTGTGTGTATATCTATTTCTTTCTCTAGAATTTCTATAACTTTCCTTTTAGATTTTTGTATGAGTATTAATTGTAGAAGTGTGTAGAATTCTTTAAAACTATGTATTATAGAAGTACGTGGAAATTATAAGAATGAGTTGTACAATTAGGAATAATCTAGAATATAATTAGTGTGGAATAATATAAAAACATATCAACTTCTTTAGACTAGTATATAAAAGGTAGATGAGTTTAACTTTAGATATCATCATAAGAGTGTGGAGTGAGTGAAATTGTGAGAGTCTCTAAATTAGAGAAGTGTTGGTGAGGTATCTTTATACTCAATATATCATATTAATAAAAGTTCTTTTTATTGCTAAGTCTCAACAAATATCAGAAAGGATTAAGGCTATAATTGAATAGAAGCATCGCTATAACTTGAATGGAAGCATATTGAGAACTACGGTACAAGATGAACATATTCAAACTTGTTGCTATAGACTTTTTTATCTATATGAAATGAAATGGATATATGAAATGGTAAACCAATTCGGAATTGACATGAATTATAATATGAAGACCAAGAAGACACAATTTAAAACTACAGCAAAATTTTCCCAAACGCATGCTAATGCTCACACATATTTGAATTAACGAATAAATTAATTTTCTCACTTCGCACAAAATAAATTTAGAATTAGGTATCCACTAAAACCTAGGATACTAAGTGTATAAATTTCTTCAATCAATTAAAATGCTTACTAATGGTATTGATGCAGCGGCAAAGGATCATTATCCTCTTGTTGCCTGCCTTCTTTGTAGGATTGTTCTATACTTATGGAGTCAACTCGACAGAGTTGCCTGTGCAAGCTAGGTAAGTTAGGTTTGTCTCAGAACTAATTTTGTATCATCAAAAAGTGTCACTATATTTAATTTTTAAAGTTATCTTAATAATTAATGTTCACTTGCAAGGGTATGGTTAGTGTCTCTGTCCAGATAGCCAGCACCTATGGTGTCTTTGTCGACTGAAATCATGAATTTTCATATCCATTTTTTAGATATTTTAGTGCTAACAATGTGATCCAATTGTCCTACCTTGCTCCTCAGATGTATGAGAAGTATTTGGACGCTGAATCCTCTTGGAGCGAACTAGTTTGATTGGAATCATATCATACATTTGTTTCAGTTTAGATCTCACATTTTCTAACAGGGTTCCTTTTCATAGGTGATGAATATGGTATATATGGTAAATGTCATATATCTTCTTTATCAGAGTAGCATTGTTATGCACCTAGTTTCCTAGCGTTGTGGTTTATTCCCTTTGCAGCGAAGCTGGAATCGCTGTTTTTTGATGATGCTGAATAGGTTCAAAGTGTTATGATTCTCTGTAAATTCATTTCAACTAGACACTGAATTTTCTCCCTTTTGCAATGTAAGATACAACTTACATATTAGAAACTAGTAGATGGATGGCTCAAACAAAAGCTACCCACTGATGTGGTGCATTTGGTAATGCATGTTACTAGGTAAAGAATGACTCAAAATCATTGAAAGCTTTAATGACTTGATTGAGCAAATCATTTTTGCAATGTAAAACTTAGAAGGATTATGGTTTCATTAAATATTTTATGGGATTACAATCCTTTTACATAGATGAGCACATGACCTATTGTGAGAAACCGAAAATTTAAATAAAATGTATTTCAATTAAACTCGTTTTATTACAAAATTTTCGTTTCATTTCAACGATCGATAGATTTTTTGATTAAGTATACGTGCATTCCACGCAAATCGATGTACGCATGTCCACTAACGACAAAAGTATCACGAGTGCAACGTTATAAAGGTTATGAGAAGTTAATTGTAATAATAATCGTATGAGTGTATTATTTTTACCTCGTCGGGGCGGGAAAACTTTTCGGCTTATGCATTAAACCAATGCATAACCATTAAATATAATTAGTGATTAAATAAATCAAGTTAAACACTAATTAAATTTAAATTTTCAGCATATCCTTTAATGGCAAAAACAAGGGAATGTTTTTTACCAATCTAAGTAATTTTTTTTAAAAACTAATCCAATGGTCAAAAATGAATTAAAAGTTAGATAAATATACCATTATAACTAAACCTTAGCCTCCACTTCAGATCATTTTTCTCCAGCAAATATTTCACAAAAATCTGATTTTTCATTTAAGAAAACCATTGAACTTTTGGCATTTTGTTCATTAAAGCTTTAAAGAGGTAACCCCACTGCTCTCTTATCTTTGCATTTATTGTCATTTCTGATTTTACCATTGTGTAGAATATTTTTTTCAGTATCGTTTTCATATATCACACGTATGCATAGCATTTGTAAATTGTGAGTTATTGATTTTTAAAGTTTATTCAAAAGAAAAATAAAAATTCAAAAACAATAATAAGAACACATGAACCCTAACTGTTTTTTGGCTCGATTCGGTCGAGATAACGCATCTAAAATGAAATCTAATGTTAGAATCTTGTTTCTGGTGTTCATGGCTTCATTTTACCTCAATAAAGTTTTAGAAATAATCAAGTTTTGGACTTGTTCTTGTTTAACTGAAGGTTCAAAGGAACCCGATTTGATTTTTCCATTATTTCTTGTGATTTTGTCTATTAAACCTGAAATTGATGGCATGTGTGGGTTTCTGGAAGTTCGTAGTTTCGTTTCCATACTTGATTCGAACGAAATGGACTCGGGACAGGCTTCAACGGCAAGAATCGAAGCTTTTGTCAGCATCCATGGAGGTTCCCATCTCCGGCGCCCCATTCTAGCTTCTTTTATCCATTTCAGGTGACGGCATGAAGGGAAACGGGGTATTAGCCTATGAAGAATGTCACAGTGGTGGCCCTGCCGCCTAAAATTGTGCATGTGTGTATTCAACAACCTATCAGTGGCCGCGATAGCAAAACAGCGTTAGTGACGCTAGGGTTTCTTTTTTTCTACAGAAAAAGAAGAAGATTGTGGGTCCGCGACCCGACCCGACCCAGTTCTGACCTAGTCCGACCCACTGTTGACCCGGTCTAACCAGATTTTGATCCAATCCACTTTATTTTATTTTTTAGGCTCAATCCAAATTTAAATTTAAAATAAAATACCTAGACATTTTTAAATTGTTCAATAAACGACTTCTGAATAATTGTTTTGACATTAAAATAAACTTTTACATGATTAAAATTTTTACAATTTAAAAATAAAATTAATTTATGATGTTAGAGTCTCTTAATTACCACAATTAAGTGACGAGTCATTAATTCATAAATGATTATTATTTAATTAAAATAATTAAATAATAATTAAGAAATAAATTATAAAATTTAATTAAATGTTTAAATAAATCATTTAAGCTAAGATTAATCGAGGAATAATTCTTGATTAATTAAATTGAGGAATCAAGACCAATTATTATTTAATTAAAATAATTAAATAATAATTAATGAATAAATTCTACATGATTATTAAATGATCAATAAATCATTTAATTCAAAAGTAATTAAGAAATAAATTATTTAATTGATCAATAATTATTATTGAATTAAAGAAATTAAGTAATAATCTAAGAACAAATGTTTAATAATTGATAAAAGATCTATAAATCTTTTAGGGGGGCCAAAACATTTTAAATATACAATAAAAATGAATTTGTTAATGTTCTAATATATTATAATTAAAAAACAATTACTGAATTCAAAAAATTCACAATATTATTCTACTATTCTTCAATTTTCGGTTTGAAGTTTATTAAATTATAATACTCTCTGTTCCAAAATATAATATTATTCTAAAATCAGAAGATATATTATATTTTAAAGATAGAAAAATTTATACATAACAATAATCTTTATGCACTTCATAATATTCACTTCAAAACTATTGAAATTTATTATACAAAAAATTAATTTTTAAGAGAAATTATTTGTAATATTCAATTAATGATAAAATAAGAGTATTGTAATGATAAATTATAAAAGTAATATTTTTATAATAAAAATATTATACAAATGTATCAATTTTAAATTGAACTCTTTTTAAAATCCAAGAAGTGTATTTTTAATTTTAGAACAATAAAAATACCCTAGATATAATTTAAAAAAACTTTCGGAGTCCTCCCTCGTCCTACGCTGGATCCGCCCTGCCTCCAAGCTGAAAGCACAAATATTGAAACAAAAGAGGTTCCATCGTTTGAAATATCAAGGTTTTGTTTTGAATTGATATTTTGATTTTGTTTAATTTAATTGGACACTAAAGAATCATGTTGCTGGCATTATGATCAATTACCGGCAACTGTCTATTTTCCGACTCCGATTCTTCCTATGCTCCTTGTTTACCACACCATTGTTGTCCCCTCGCCTTCATAATTTGATTCTTGTCTCATTTAATTTTACTTATTTCTCAATTATTATCTTTTTTTATTTTCCCATACAGTGCATGAGTTTTATTTTTTATCTTTGAATATATCCTCGTTGAGTAATTGAAACATAGGGCATTGCCTACTGCCTATCAATTGTTATTATAAAACGTTTGAGAATTTGATGTTATTGTTTGAATTCAAGATTTCAAGAATTAATACAAAGTGAAGTTAGACATAATTTGTTGTTTAATGAAAGGGAGTGTTTTAATCAAACAACATTTTATTAGCACAGGTAACCCCAAAAGATGGATCTTTTTAGTACTAAATAGTAAATTCCCTAAGAAATTATGCACCCCTTAATAAAACGGTCATGATGTTGCTATTTTATTTTCTTAAAACTATCTTGAAAATAACTACTTATTCGGTTGCTAAGAGAATTCCTTTTATTTTTTTTATTGCTAGGAGAAAATTAATTATGAAAAACAAATAGTAGAGTAGTGTTCGTAAATATGTAATTATAAATTGGATACATAGATCTCAAAATAAATATAAATACAGTAGAACAATCATGAAAGTACAATAGTTTTTTACTTAAAAAATAATATTCCTTCTGTTCAAGAGTTACATTTCATTTTATTTGTGCTAGATTGTGAAGTTCTAAAATTTAAATTGTAAAATTTAAGAAAATTTCCATATGATAAAGAGTTTATTTGGTTAAATTTTTAGTGTATTTTATAATGTTAATCATCTTGCAATTAAGATCATCGAATACAAATACAGTTTTAATCAAAAACCTTGGTAAAATTACTAGATTATTTTTTGAAATATAAGACCGACATGAGTTTAAAATAGTCATATTCATGTGAATACCTTTTTCTGTAAAGTGAAAAGATTAAGGATCTCCTTTGTAACAAAAAATAAAAATATATTTTTTTGAAATATAAATTTTTCTTAAAATAAATGAATTTAAAAATATATGTACATTGGAAAGAAAGACATATAAGTAGACCTAGCAGTTGGACTTTATTTGTGAAGTGGGGAGATTGAGGGTCGAAGGTTGAGATTTCCGACCTTACAATAAAAACCAAAAACTTTGGTCGAGGTTTCCAACGTTCCTTATTTTTAACCTTTGTCACATATTGATGAAAAAGTAATATAATCACATGTTCCTTATTTTTTGTTGATCAATATCAGAGGCAACACCTAAGGCAATTCTGAGGCTGATGGACTCTGAGGTATTGACAATTTATCATGTGAAAAGCCATTTGCAGGTTCTAAATTTATCCCAAGAAACTTTGTTATGTGTTTCCTTAATTTATTTGATATTTCCATAGAGATTTCTAATTATTTCTCTAAATTTAATGATATGCATGCTTAATTGTTATTACTTTTTTTTTGTCAATTATTGACGGTGACCGAAGTCAGTATGAGATTTTTGGGGCCGTCACACCTGTATTATATGTGAAAGAAGAAAAGATATACTAAATGAAATTTACATGAGAATTGAATGCAGAAATCTGTAATAGATACAAATATTGTTGAAAAGTCAACGACTCTATCTCTATTTCTTTCTCTAGAATTTCTATAACTTTCCTCTTTAGATTTTTTTATGAGTATTAATTGTAGAAGTGTGTAGAATTCTTTAGAACTATATATTATAGAAGTACGCAAAAATTATAAGAATGAGTTGTACAATTTGGAATAATCTTGAATATAATTAGTGTGGAACAATATAAAAACATATCCACTTCTTTAGATTAGTATATAAAGGGTAGATGAGTTTAACTTTAGATATCATCATAAGAGTGTGGAGTATACTCAAGAGTGAAATTATGAGAGTTTTTAAATTAGAGAAGTGTTGGTGAGATATCTTTATACTCAATATATCATATTAATAAAAGTTCTTGTGTTGGTGAGGTATGTTTATACTCAATATATCATATTAATAAAAGTTTTTTTTATTCCTAAGTCTCAACAAATATCAGAAAGGATTAAGGCTATAACTTGAATAAAAGCACGGAAGCATATTGAGAACTTAGGTACAAGATGAACATATTCAAAATTGTTGCTATAGACTTTTTTATCTATATGAAATGAAATGGATATGTGAAATGGTAAACCAATTTCATATATTTGAATTGATAAATAAATTAGTTTTTTCACTTCGCACAAAATAAATTTAGAATTAGGTATAGGATACTAAGTGTATAAATTTCGTCAATCAATTAAAATTCTTACTAATGGTATTGATGCAGCGGCGGAGGATCATTATCCTCTTGTCACTTGCCTTCTTTGTGGGACCCTCCTGTATGTATGGAGCTTTGTAGGACTCTCACGTACCTATGGAGTTGCTTCTTTGAGGACTCTCCTATACGTATGGAGTGAACTCAATAGAGTTGCTTGTGCAAGCTAGAGTGAACTCGACAGAGTTGTCTGTGCAAGCTAGGTTTGTCTCAAAATTAATTTTATATCATCAAAAAGTTTTTTAAAAGTGTCAGTATATCTAATTATTAAGTTATCTTAATAATTAATGTTCACTTGCAGGGGTATGGTTAGTGTCTCTGTCCAGAAAGGCAGCATCGATGGTATCTTTGCTGGGGCTGGAATCCTGAATATGCATACCCCGTTTTTTAGATATTTTAGTGCTAACAATGTGATCCAATTGTCCTACCTTGCTCCTTCGATGTATGCAAAGTATTTGGACGCTGAATCTTCTTGGAGCGAACTGGTTTGATCAGAATCCTATCATACATTTGTTTGAGTTTAGATCTCACATTTTCTAACAGAGTTCCTTTTCATAGGTGATGAATATGGTATATATGGTAAATGTCACATATCTGCTTTATCAGAGTTTCCCAAGACTATGTCGTACCAGAGTTGTGGTTTATTCCCTTTGCAGCGAAGCTGACAACGCTCTTTTTTGATGATGCTGAATAGGTTCGAAGTGTTGTGATTCTCTATAAATTCATTTCAACTGGACACTGAATTTTCTCCCTTTTGCAATGTAAGATACAACTTACATATTAGAAACTAGTAGGTCGAGGGCTCAAACAAAAGTTACCCATTGATATGGTGCATATGGTAATGCATGTTACTAGGTAAAGAATGACTCAAAATCATTGAAAGCTTTAATGACTTGATTGAGCAAATCATTTTGCAATGTAAAACTTAGAAGGATTATGGTTTCATTAAATATTTTATGGGATTACTATCCTTTTACATAGATGAGCACATGACCTGTATTCTATGTGAAAGAAGAAAAGATATACTAAATGAAATTTACATGAGAATTTAATGCAGAAATTTGTAATAGATACAAATATCAGAAAGGATTAAGCAAGTTAAGTTGTATCAACCTAAACTTTTCAGATTCTAGATTCTGTTAAAATAATTAACGATGTCAAAACCTATAATCTCTAAAATGTAAACCGAAACATGCTAAGATAATTTACGATGTCAAAACCTATAATCTTTAAAATGTAAACCGAAACAAACAAGGTCAAGATAGAATAAGTTGATCAGAACAATCAAGATAGATATAACTAGTCCAAATGGGTACATGCTTATATGTTTGCAATTCTACTTTAACTATCTTTATTATGTTACATGGTGAAAAATTTTGGGATACATGACATTTCTTTTTCAAAAGAAATACATAAAAAATATGTTTGTTTAAGATGGTCGCATACAATATGAGGCTATAGTTATTCTATATTTATATAACATATCAAATTCGCTTATTGCCAAAGAAAATTTATTGTTATTTTGGAACTTTACAATTTTCAATAATAATATTGTATTTTTATATTTTGTAAACGCTTTGTTCTAAATATTGTAGAGTATGTACTTTGAAAAAATTAAGGGAAAAAAAACTAAAACTTACGACTTAAAAAGGGAAAAAGGGAAAAAGGGATGAAAGAGAAAAATAAGGATATTCAATAACTCAACTCCCACAACATCCCAAAAATTACTTTTATAAAATTGTCATCACCGGAATTTGTTTTTCCTATTTGTCAAGTGGTGCATATCTCAATTTATTTTTTTTTTTTGAAATAGTGACCCAAAAAGTAGGGGCTATACATTCTTAATAATATAGAAGATAACAAAAGCCATCTAAACTATTAATGAATATATGTATGTGGATTCATTTCAATTAATTTGTACAATAGAGATTCATATAAATTAATCATGTGTCATGCCAGGAACTAGATTTGAACAGGTGACAGGAGGATTTTCACTCCTCTGCTCTACCAGTTGAGCTATCATAATCATTTCCAATGTCACAATCTCATTTTACTAGATAAACTTGGGTTTATGTCAATTGAAGCCAATTGAAAAGATATTACAAAATCTTATCCGATGCTAGAATTTCTTGGATCTTCAAAAAAAAAAAAAAAAAAAAGAGTTCGTAAATTTAAGTATGAATAATGACATCGACCGCAACTCATTCAAATGGGAAATCTTTGATCAAAGATATTTATTTGTACATATATCATATATTACTATTACAAGACTTGTGATAAGAGAAAAACTTTCTGCTCAGATCCGTTTGTAAAAGAATAGAGTAAATGAGAAAGATAACGAATTTTAAATTACTAATGAAAAAAAAAAGATAGGAGAAAACGTTAGGGAGTCAAATGGTCTTTTTTGGGATAGAGGGACTTGAACCCTCACTCTTTCCAAAGTTGATGGATTTTTCTCTTACTATAAATGTCATTGTTGTCGGTATTGACATGTAGAATGAGACTCTATCGTTATCCTCATCTGATTAATTAGTTATTAAAAAGTTGACTATGGGGTGAATGATTTGATCGATGAATAGGGGGCCGATCCATAGCTAACGTTAGCTCTGGAGTCTTTCGTAACTAACACTTTTATAACCGTCCAAGGAATGATCCAACGCTTGAGATCAAACTTAAAAAAAAAATACCTCTTCCGCCAGTGTTAGTAGCGGAAGGGAAAAAAAAAATTTTTAAAAAAAATTCCTTTCCGCTGCTAACACTGGCGGAAGGCCAAAAAAAAAAATTTTCCCCTTTCCGCCACTGTCACTGGCGGAAAGGGTAAAATTTTTTTTTTCTTTCCGCCAGTCTCACTGGCGGAAGGCAAAAAAAAAAAATTTCCCCTTTCCGCCAGTCTCAGTGGCGGAAAGGGAAAAAAAAAATTTTCCTTCAATTTTTCCCATTCGCCTGCCTTCCGCCAGTCTTGTGCTTGATATATATTCTTCAAGGGCAGTATTTTTTGAAATCTTCCGCCACTTTAAAAAAAAAATTGTTGATAAAGTATTATTTTTTTTAAAGGCTTCTGGCAGTGTTTTTTTTTTTATTTTTTTTTATCGTTCGCCTGCCTTTCGTCAATGTTGTGGTTGATATTTATGCTTTTAAGAACAATTTTTTTTTTAAGTCTTCTGCCAATGTAAAAAAAGAATTGCTTGATAAAATATGTTTTTTATTTTAAAGTCTTACTCCCTCCATTTCAATTTGTAAGTCGTTTTAGGTTTGGAGAGATTTTTCATAATGTATGTCGTTTTACAATTCGTAGGCAAATTAATTATTTTTCTTCCATCTTTACCCCTAATAATGACCCAACTCACAATGACTTCTATAACTTTGACATTGGGAAGGAGTAAAACTAGGGCACTTAATGAAGGATAAATGGGATTTAACATATAAAGTTTCTTGAAGTAACCAACAATTATTGGCTCCTTAGTTTATGTGTCATTGCTAAAACGACCTACAAATTGAAATGGAGGGAGTATGTCATATGTTTTTAGTGTAATAGATTAAATTACACTGAAATCTCAAATTGTATAACACACAATCAATAAATACAAATATATAACACACCATCGACAAAAAACATATATATTACACTGAGAAACAAATTGTATTACATCTGAATCAAATATAATTAAAAGAAATACAACTTCACTCATTGATCATACATATTAATCATTACTCTTCATCAGAATCCATCATCAGTGATCCTGTCATCTTGTACCCTCTAGGGGGACCCCTGGCCATTCTTTTATGCAGTTCCTAAGTAAGACGCAAGCGAAGAATTGATGCATTTTGAACAGTCCATTTAGCTGCAGTGGGATTTAGTCCACGTGAGATTGCGTCCATATATTTACAAATGTAAACCCCACAATCTGAACCATTATGTTGTTTCGCCACTTCAACTTTCTTCCCGAGTTTTGCATCTCTTGGGAGCCAATTGGTTTCGGGGTCAGCAAATCTTAGCAAGATTGGTACAAGAGTCTTCTGCTCAATTCAAAAATAAAAATTAGTAAGTGACAATAACAAATTAAAACCATATGTAAATCAACATAAAATATTTTGTACTTACCACAACTGCAATATCCGCCTGGTATCGCGCATCCAACTATGCCGGAGTCATCTCAAGATGCATGGGATCAATGATTTTTATTGCTCATGCCTTAACATTGAACATCACCAGGACAAAATGTTCGTGTATACGGGAATGGAATGGCATGAATATGACATCACATTCCGAAACACGTAAACCATTTTGTTCTACAAAGTGCTGTATAAAGTCAACAGCATTTGCAATATCAGTTTCGACTCCGGCATTTATCATGGTTTGACCCACGGCAATGAAGAAAGTCGGCAGATAGTAGAAATTCCTTTTTAACTTCTTTTCCACCCGTGTTATGACGGCGTCTCTTTCTGCCAACAATTCTTGGTAGGCATCCACAATTGTATTGCCTAATCATGCCCCAGGAAATAATTCTGTGGCCTCCTGTTGATTAATGTTATAACCTTTAATTTTTCGGGGCCAATACTGTGAATCATCGACTGGTTCACCATTAAACCAGTGTCGAGTCAACCAATCCACCTTCCAAGGGTTTAACGGCTTCACCATGCCCCCTTTCACCGGAACCATCAGTAGATCGTGTCTTGAGACTCTAGCCGGATTACGGACGGGTGGTGCCTCTTGGGAGAAATGGGTTGGAGTTGCATGTTCGGCGAAAGGATTGAACTCAGTTGTGAAGGACACTGGAGGATCCGATGTAAAAGTAATGGAAGTTGGAGCTTCAGAAGGATCAATGAAGGACGGAGTATAAAGGGGTTGGTCCGAATAAACCCCGAGATTGGACAATTGCATTTGTTGAAACAGGGCACTATTATCAGTTAAGAGTGCTTGATATTGTTGTTCAATCTCGGGAGGCTTATTCGGCCACTGCTGCAACATCGTCAATGTCTGTTTTAACTGCACAAAAAAAAAAGACAAGTATATGTTAATAGCGTTACAAAATAGATATAATGCAATACAAGGATTATAATTAAGTATACTTACCACATTTATTACGTGAGGTTGGTCAATAATGACACGATTACTGTATCGGATATCAGTGACGTCCGGTTATGTAATTCGTTTTCGTGTCACTTTGTTATACCACAAGTAGTACACGTCCATGTCCAGTTTGTTGCGTTTGGTATTTTCAGATACCAACAAACCCACAAGATTCTCCTGGAAGTCGTGCCACATCTCTATGTACGGCGCGCCGAATGCTTCGTAGTTGGAGACTTGGAATCTATTCTCCTTCTCCGCCCGATTCAACCGTAGATGAGTGTGATCAACAGGAGGGTTAGGTATCCTTTGATAATGACAGAGTTGCCTAAGGACTCTGTCTGGCATTTGATACTCAATCTCGTCAAAATGTATCAGTGGGATTCGAGTGTTTACGAACAGTCGTGCCATCCAAGTGTCCTCGTCATCATCATCAACCATTTGAATCGGCTTATACGGCTTCCAAATGAATTTGTCTTGCGGTTGATTTTCAAACTGTGCCCGGTATGTTAGGACGTTGTGGTGTGGATCTGTTCGCCTGTCCTTATAGAAACCATGCTTAGCGTATGCATATGCCAGCACACGCGGCGACCACAACTCAGATCCAGGGCGAGGCATTGGACGTCCAATCCATAATCTGTCATATGCCCAAGTTTGCACCACTATCATGCATCCCGTTATCCTTCCAGGTAACACAATCTTACCCTTAACTTCTCTGTAGTGGGATGCATCGTGGAGCGCTCGGTAAATGGATGCTAGGACTACTGAACCCCAAGCGTAGTTGACTATATCTTCAATGTCTCTAACAAACACCATGTACCTAACATGAAAATTAAAACAACACGTTAGCCAAATTAATATCAAATTATGACAACAAAGAATTACAATAACAAAGACAAGAATTTTTTCATACCTAGCTGGGCATATGTCTTTGGTTTTAGTGGGAAACAATATAGCACCACACAACCACAGTATGTACACTCTTGTGTAGATAGCTATATAGTCAACCGATGGATCCTCTGGCAGTTCACGAAAACACTCCAATAGCCACGTCAAACGGATACCACCACCGTGCTTTGCTTCCTTGTAGAACTAGTTATAGAACCGTTCACCAAAGCAATCTTGAAACAATATTTTTTGTTCCTTCTCGGATAAGACACCACAAGTAAAGGGTTTCCCGTTAATGGGTAAACCGATTATATAGTGGATGTCCTCCAATGTGATTGTCGTCTCACCACTATTAAAATGAAATGTGTTTGTTGATGATCTCCATCTTTCCACTAATGCAGTAACGAAGTGTTAGGTTTTATTAACATTTGATGATGATTGTCTTTAGAATACTTAGAAATACAAATGTATAGAAAAGTGTTGGTTTGTAACACTTTAGTTTTGTAGCTAGCAGTAGTATCTCTTGGTTGTAATTTAGTCATTTTAATAAAGAGATAGATTCATTTTACTTGTATGTACTGCTGGAATACTTGTTGAGTCTGTTCAACAAGTTGTTTTAAGTTAATTAGTCTTTCGGAGATTAAATTTGGCTTGTCGGAGATTAAGGGAAAAGTCCATCAGAGATTAAAGTTTTGTTCATCAGAGATTGGAATTTGCCCATCGGAGATTGAAGAAATCCTTCATCGGAGATTAAAGATTTGTTCATCGGAGATTGAAGGATTGGTCATCGGAGATTAAAGCTTACGTCATCGGAGATTGTAATTAAAGAGTCAGAGATTAAAGCTGACGTCATTAGAGAATAACACAATACTTCGGAGATTAAAACCTGACGTCACCAGAGACTAAAGCCAAAGCATCGGAGATTACACGAAGTAAAGCATCAGAGATTACTTGATGTAAAGCATCAGAGATTACTTGATGTAAAGCATCGGAGATTACTCGAAGTAATCAGAGACTAATTAAAGAAGCTATCGGAGATTAGTCAAGGATTTAATCGCTGATGGAGTTAGAGTTCAAATCAAAGAAGGAAAGTCTTCCATGAACACGTAGACTTTATTGAAGACGTAGCTGACAAGGAAACTTGTTAGAAATCTTTCAATTGGAAAGATTGCATTTGATTTGAATTAGGAAGCTAGGTTTTTGTAAACTTAGTTTTAGAAGCTGTAATTATAAATTACAGAATTGTAATTCGAGGGTGTGTCTGTATAGTATAGAGAATTGAAAGGGTTGTATAATCTAAAAAGGCACAGAATAGAAGCTGACGATCAAAAGCTTGTTTTTGATTGTTAGAAAACTTGTAATCAGTTGTTAAATCAATAAAACGATTGTTTATAAAGTTTTGATCTTGTTCTTTATATTCCGCAGAAAGTCAATTTCTTAAAGAACAGGAATTTGAAAAAGTTGTAAGAACTTGTATTCAACCCCCCTTCTACAAGTTCTAGGCCATCTCACTGGGAAAACAATTGGTATCAGAGCCATTGATTGAAAATACTCAATTAACAAGATTCTGAGATGGCCAACAACGAAGAAGCAAGCAGCTCTAACATGATTGCGTATAATGGAGGACGTGATGGTGGAACCAGGATCCCTATTCTGAAAAGGGATGAATATCCAATGTGGAAACAGAAGATGTATATGCACTTGAGAGCAACAGATCCAGATTACATAGATAGGATTGAGAAGGGTCCTTATCTACCCAGGAAATTTATTCCTGCAAAAACTGTTGAAGGATCTATTGTCGGAGAACACTTTGTACTTGCACCAGAAAGTGATTATACTAATGAGGACAAGTTACAAGTGTTGAAAGATGCTAAAGTTATGAACATACTTTATAATGGAATAGACAAACATATGTTCAATAGCATCATCAATTGCACAACATCTAAACAAGTTTGGGACACCATCAAGGTCCTATGTGAGGGGACTGATCAAGTCAGAAAGAACAGGCGATCACTGTTGACTCAACAATATGAGTTCTTTCAAGCAAAGCCTAATGAACCAATCACGTCAATCTATGACAGGTTCAATTCTTTGCTTAATGACTTGACCATACTTGGTAAGAAATATGATAATGAAGATATCAATACCAAGTTCATGAGAGCCCTCCCTCCTAGCTGGGATCCAAAGACTACTGCAGTTAGGGAGGCTCATGATATGGAAACCCTCACATTGGATAGGCTCTACGGAAACTTAAAGACATATGAACTTGAAGTAGAGCAAAGACAGCGCATGCATGGAAGAGATAAAGGAGCTGCGTTGATGGTTGAGATAAATAAGTCTCAAGAGAAGCTCGATGAGGAATTTTCTGAAACTAGCTCAACTGATAATGAAGATGAATTGGATACTGATGATGACATGGAAGAATTCATGGCATTTATGGTCAAACAATTTAAGAAATTTCGGGCTAGCAGAAAAGGAAGAAAATCATCGAGGAAGCCTAACCCTAAGCGTGAAGGTCAAAAAGTCACCTTCGACTTAAAGAAGATTCGATGCTATAATTGCGATGGGTTAGGGCACTTTGCCAATGAGTGCAAGAAGCCTAGATCTAATGATAGATCTAAGGATGAAAAATCAAGGAAGGACTTTGCTGACAAGAAGGTCAAATCCAAGAGCAAAGCCTTGATTACTGAGGGAAAAGATTGGATTGACAGCGATTCTGATGAAGAAGTTGTCAACTTTGCCCTAATGGCTCGTAGTGACGAGTCCAGTGATTCTACAAAGGTATGCGATGCAAATCAGAATTTTAACGTGCTTAATTTACTTGATACATCTAGCATTGAAAGCATGCAAAAAGACATATCTGATTTGCATGTCAGTTTTAGATCTTTAACTATAGAGCATACCAATGTGAAAGAGTCACGTGATAGTCTCTTAAAAAGAAACAATTTTCTTGAAGAAAGACTATCACAGTTTGACACTATCAAGTCTGATTTAAACAAAGCACATCATATGATTGATGCTTTGAAAAAGAGGGAATATTACTTAGTAGAGCAACTTGAAATTGCTCAAGCTAAGATTAAACTGTGGAATACTTCCTCTAAAAATTTAAAAGACTTGGTAGATAGTCAAACAATAGGTCATAAATCTGGATTAGGCTATGATGCTTGGATAAACAAAAATTCAGAATTAGAAGACCTAAGTGAAGCTGTTGAGTCCACAACTGGAAAGCCTAAAGCTGCTAAAAAAATTAACTTTGTATCTCCTGTTCATGAACCCAGATTTATTAACATTAAAGATCAACAAAACACTGAAAAAACAAGTTTTAATCAAAAGACAGTGAATATTGTTGAGAAGAATGAAATCAAACATTTAAATATTGGGTTTATGACAAAGAAACAGTTAATAAAGAAATTGGAAACTGTTCCAATACAAAAGGCTGAAAAAGTTGTGGAATCAAACAGAAACAAGAAAAATAGGAATGGCAAGTTAGGCATTAACAAATATACCAACTATGCTTCAATGCCTGATGCTCCTAGAAAAACATGTCATGTATGTGGTAATCCAAACCACATAGCTATGCACTGTAGGAGCAGAAATAAAATTCCTATGGTTGAGACTGCTAACTCAAAGACAATAAAAGATAAATCACCTGTAAAAAGGTCAAGTAAACTTTGCATAGAAAATAATAAATTAAAGTCAAGTAGTCTCACAAACAACAGTAGCAAGACTGTAAATTGCCCAATTAAAATCAAACATGGAATGAGGCAATCGACTTATTCTGAGTCAAGTCTTGAAACTGCAGCTAGTGAGAAAGGACTCAAGAAGATTTGGGTCCCAAAAATCTCAAACTAGTTCTCTCTACTGTGCAGGGCAAAAAGAAGAAATCATGGTACTTGGACAGTGGTTGTTCAAGGCACATGACTGGAGATAAGTCCCTGCTAAAACAGTATGAAGAGAGAAGTGGCCCAAAAGTCACTTTTGGAGATGACAGCAAAGGCCATACAAGAGGATATGGATCTGTTGAACATGGAGATGTCATCTTCACAGAAGTAGCACTGGTTGACGGCTTAAAGCACAATCTACTAAGTGTGAGTCAACTATGTGATAAAGGATTCAATGTCACTTTTAAAGAAGATCAATGCTTAGTGAGTGACAAAGAATCAGGGACTGTGATTTTGACAGGAAAAAGAAAAGGGAATTTGTACATTGCAAATCTCATTTCTTCAACTGATCAAATCACATGTCTATATAGCAAAGCTTCAACTGATGAGAGTTGGCTTTGGCATAAGAAGCTTTCCCACTTGAACTTCAAGAATATCAATAGTCTTGTGAGGAAAGGTTTGGTAGCTGGCATTCCACAATTGGAATTTACACAAGATGGATTGTGTGATGCATGCCAGAAAGGAAAGCAAAGAAGTGTATCATTCAAAAACAAACCAGCAACATCAATCACTGATCCTTTACAACTTCTCCATATGGATTTATTTGGTCAAGTGAATGTGATGTCTATCTTAAGGAATAGATATGCACTGGTAATTGTTGATGATTACACAAGGTATACTTGGGTAAAATACCTCTTTGCAAAGAATGAAGCTGCTCAGTTAATTATTGATCATGTCAAGAAACTAGAAACTGAGTCAGGAAAAACAGTGAGGGTAATAAGAAGTGACAGAGGAACAGAATTCAAAAATACCCAAGTAATTGAATTCTGCACTGAGAAAGGAATTTCTCATCAATTCTCTGCACCTAGAACTCCTCAACAAAATGGAGTTGTTGAGAAGAAAAATAGAACCCTCATTGAAGCAGCAAGGACCATGTTGCAAGAGGCTAAGCTTCCTACCTATTTTTGGGAAGAAGCTATAAGCACTGCATGTTTTACACAAAACAGGTCTTTGATAAACAAAGCCCACAACAAAACACCATATGAGTTAATGACTGGGAGGAAACCAACTCTCAAGTTTTTACATGTGTTTGGTTGTAAGTGCTTTGTACTGAGAGATTCATCAGAGACAAGAGGAAAATTTGACAATAAATCTGATGAAGCAATCTTCTTAGGTTATTCTCTGTCAAGCAAAGCATACAGAGTTTATAACTTAAGAACCAAGGTCATTGTGGAATCCATTCAAGTTGCATTTGATGATAGAAAGATTCCAGGAATGCTTGGTCAAGGATTGCATGAACCTCTCAGTTTTGAGAATGAATTGGATGCATGGGAATATCCAACAGAGAATGCTGAAAATCCCCAAAACAACAATGATTCCTCTTTAATTGAGGGGGAGTTGACTGTTGTGCATGAAGTACCAAGGACTGATGTATTATCAGAGACTAGAGTACTGGAACAAAATGAAACACAAGTCACTGATGACATTAATTCTCCATCGGAGACTAATGATACATCAGAGACTAGTATCCCTGATGCACACACAGAGACTATTGAGATATCTAACTCAGGGGGAGTTAATGAAGAAGAGATCAATAGTTTAGGGGGAGCAAACTCTGCTCATGAAGCTGGATTGAATCTTATCAATCTAGAAAATGAAGCCTCTAGTTCAAGATCAAATCTACCAAAACCTAGACCATGGTTGAGAGATCACACAACAGATTTGATCATTGGAAATGTTGAGGATGGAGTTAGGACTAGAAGTGCAACACAAAATGAATGTTTGTACCTCAGTTTTCTATCAAAGATTGAACCAAAGAAAATTGAGGAAGCACTTCAAGATCCTGATTGGATAATTGCCATGCAAAAAGAATTAAACCAATTCACTCGAAACAAAGTCTGGAGACTGGTACCCAAACCAAGGAATAGATCAATCATTGGTGCCAAGTGGGTCTTCAGAAACAAATTAGATGAAGCTGGTACAATAACAAGGAACAAAGCAAGACTGGTTGCAAAAGGATATTCTCAAGAAGAAGGAATAGATTATGATGAAACTTTTGCACTAGTAGCAAGACTTGAAGCAATCAGAATATTCCTGGCATATGCAGCCTACAAGAACTTCAAGGTGTACCAGATGGATGTCAAAAGTGCTTTCTTAAATGGAAAATTGGAAGAGGAAGTCTATGTTTGCCAACCCCCAGGTTTCATAGACTCCAAATTTCCAAATCATGTCTACAAATTAGACAAAGCACTTTATGGCTTGAAACAAGCACCAAGAGCCTGGTATGATACTCTATCCCAGTTTTTACTAGAAAATAAATTTATTAGAGGTATCATAGATAAAACTTTATTTTATAGAAAGCAAGGCTCTGATATTATTTTGGTGCAAATATATGTAGATGATATTATATTTGGGTCTACGAATGAGAAGCTTTGTGAAAAATTCTCAAAACTTATGCAGTCTAGATATGAAATGAGTATGATGGGAGAATTAACATTTTTCTTAGGTTTGCAAATAAAACAATCAACTGATGGAATATTTATCAGTCAGTCTAAGTATGTCAAGGACTTATTGAGAAAATATGACTTAGTTGATTGTGCATCTGCAAAAACACCCATGCCTACTTCCACTAAACTAGATAAGGATTTAAAAGGAAAGAAAATTGATATTACTAGTTATAGAGGAATGATAGGCTCTCTTTTATATCTAACTGCAAGTAGACCTGATATAATGTTTGCTACATGCTTGTGTGCTAGATTTCAAGCTGACCCTAGAGAGTCACATTTGATTGCTGTAAAAAGAATACTCAGATATCTAAAGGGTACCCCAAACCTTGGATTGTGGTATCCTAAAGAATCTGACTTTAAACTAATTGGCTATTCAGATGCTGATTATGCAGGGTGTAAGCTTGACAGAAAAAGCACAAGTGGAAGCTGCCAACTACTTGGAGGCAGACTTGTTTCTTGGTTTAGCAAGAAACAAAATTCAGTTTCTACTTCAACAGCAGAAGCTGAATATATCGCAGCTGGGAGTTGCTGTGCACAGATCTTGTGGATCAAAAATCAACTCCTAGATTATGGTATGACACCAACCAAAATTCCAATTTATTGTGATAATACGAGTGCCATAGCCATAACTGAAAATCCAGTGCAACATTCAAGAACCAAACACATAGATATTCGATATCACTTCATTAGGGAACATGTTAGTGAAGGAAATATTGAATTGCACTGGGTTGCAACTGATAAACAACTTGCAGATATTTTTACAAAACCATTGGATGAATCTACATTCAACAGACTAGTTTCTGAACTAGGAATGTTGAATTATGGTTCTAAAAATTAAGTTTTAAACTTTCAAGTTGTTTAACAGTTGCATGAAGCTAGAATTAAATTTCTAGATTTCAGCTGTTCCAGAGAACAGATTTTTAGAAGCTAGAATTAAATTTCTGGGTTGTAGCTGTTTTTAATTAAACAGATTTTTGATGCAGCTAGAATAATTAATTCTGAAAAAAAAAGAAGCTGTTTTAAATTTGATAAAACAGAAAAATGTAGCTAATAATCATTAATATGATTGTTGGAAAAGTTTTTCAAAGATAAAACTGAAGCAGGGATTAAGTCCCTGAGAAAAAGAGTGATAAGAGATTAAAGGACTTATTCCCCGATGTGTAGTTTAACTAATCCCCGATCGGTTAAAATTACTTCATCGGAGACTCGATTAATCCCCGATGAGTAGTTTAACTAATCCCCGATCAGTTAAAATTACTTCATCGGAGACTCGATTATTCCCCGATGTGTATTTTAATTAATCCCCGATAGATCAAAATTACAACATCGGAGAATGTACTAATCCCCGATGCGTACATTTATAACATCGGAGACTATCTTAGTCCCTGATGAGTTATTTCATCGGAGACTCGACTAATCCCCGATGCGTTCATTTATAACATCAGAGATTATCTTAGTCCCCGATGAGTAATTACTACATCGGAGACTAATCGGGTCAATCTCTTATCACACGGGTTAATCAGAGATTAGGGCAATCTCTGAAAGAGGGTAAATTGGTAGTTACCCTTGATGCTTGAATAGCAAACGTTTCTCATACTTTAATAAAAGTAATTTCAAAAACCGTTTGTAATCACAAGTATCAAAATCTGCAATTAGATTTCTCTCTGCACATTCTCTGCGATTGAACCTCTTTTTGAGCTTTCTTCACAAAGTTTACAGATCTCTTCAATGGCGGCCAAAACAGTGTGCTTCACAGTTGGTGAGTTCGTTTTCATAAAGACTAACCATGCAGGGGTGGCTAACAAGTATGAATTTGAAGCAAAGTACTACCCTGTTGTGGATTTCCTAAAGAACTCTCCATTACAACACGCCATCTATGACACTCCCATCCAAGCTGCAGAAGTAATCACAACCATGTGGAGCACTGCATCAATCACTGATGAAAGTGATGACTCTCCACAGGTAAGTTTCAGGTATGAAAACACTGACTATACTATTACTCATGCCACAGTTAATAATGCACTTCATTTACCCGTAAGGGAAAACTATGATCCTCTTGCCTCTGATGAAGAACTTATAGGTATGTTTAAGGAATTAAACTATAATACCGAAATAAGTTCTGTTGGGACCATCACACGTCCCCATCTTAGGCCAGAGTGGTCGTTGTTCTTTGACATTATAACTAAAACTTTTACTTCTAAATGCAGTGGATATGATGCCATCACCACTATTTCACAACAAATTGCATATAGTGTATTGTATGATAGGCATATAAACGTAGGGCTTTTGATTTTGCAAAACTTGATGGACAAACTTAAAACTGGTGATAAAAATAAAATTTATTATGCTAGGTTTTTGATGATGATTGCATATCATTTAATTCCTAACCTTAATATCACTGGTATGCAAGTTGTGCCTCCTGTTTTGCAGACAAAACGAGTAGTAAGTGATTTAAAGAAATATGCGGCAAAGGTAAATGTACCTTTATTCTATCCTACTGTCATGAGAAACACTCTCATTGACACTCTTCCAACCACATATTCTTTACAATTCTTTGGGGATACCACACAAACACCATCTAATCCCCCAACAACTTCACAATCACAATCTAAAGCCCCCTCCACAGTCTCCCAAAAGACTGTGGTTGTAAAAACCAGAAAAGTCACAAAGCTCCCAATAAAAAGAAAAATAATTGAGGGAGTAAGTGAGGATGAGGGAGAACCAGAAGCTGAAGTTCCACTTCAGAGAAAGAAGAGAGTTATAACCCAAAGCCAAAAGCAATCCATTGCTTCCCAAAAGGCAATGGAGGTTATAAGGAAAGACAGTAATCTGTCTATGTCCTCCCAAAAGGACATTGACATTGAAGAAAGTCCTCAACCAGGGACACCTGTTACAGAGTCTGCACAAACTCTTGGTCACAGCCAAGAGGAACCAAATAGAGAGAATATAAAACAAACGAGTGACACAAGGAGTGCACCCACAGAGTCATCTATTGATGTTCCTCAAATTTTTGCCCTTGAGGAACAGCCAACACTCCACACTGTACATTCTTCTCCTTTTTCTCCCATTCTTGATTCTTTTAATGTAAATATAATTGATTCTCTTGATTTTTCCAAAGAGGAGCCAATACTCGAGACAAGCTCTCACACATTTTCCATGGATAGATCCCTAGCCCAAGATACACAAAGGGAACCCCCTGTCCATGCTGTCACAAGCACTTCTCAAACTCCCACTTCTGTAGGAAAGAGTGACACCATCAAAATGAGTGAGGTTGTGAGAATACATAGTGAGAGTCAGGCTCCTGACCTGGAAAAAGGAGAGCACATACACATAAAAGAGAGTCAAGCTTTAGCAAGCTTGGAAAAAGGAGAGCATGAGAAGCTGGGTGCCCAACCCCAGGCAAAAGGTGAGGGTGTGAGCAAGGATGAGATCCTTGAAGACAATAAAAGAGAGAAATTCTCAGCAGGTGATTTTTTGAAACCTGTTGAGACCACTAGCTCACAAGAAGCTCTGGTGTCTGTTGCTCCCTCCACCAATATCCAAACAGCAGCACCAGAGAACAGTTCAAGCACAGGGGATGCTGCCTTAAACATCATTTCAGAGATGTCAAACGAAGATTTTGAACTATTATATGGTCTACAACAGAGGCAAGACCATATCTCTGCTTTAAAGACAAGGCTTGCAGATGAACCTGTTCTTGAAGAACCTGAAGCTGAGAATGTGGATGAATGGCTTGATGCCAAATTCACCAATTCTCTAGAAGATGCAGCTGCTGTGTACAGACAGGATTATGTGACCAATATAGGGTCAACAGCAGCTGCCCCCTCTACAAAGGATGTGGCAGAAGAAGTGACTAAAGTGGATCGAAAAAATGCCAAATTCCATCACTTCTTGGCTACTGGGATCAATGAAGCAATCCAGGAACTAAAGCAACACATGGAATTAGAAAATGATAAACTCAAGAGGCACTATGAAGGCCACTTGCCTAGAAAGACTATCCAAGCAATTGATCAAATTATCAAGGATAAGTCCAGATATGACAGTCGCCTGAGTCTTCTTGAGGTTAAAGTTGATCAAATCCACCAATTCCTCCAACAGATTGCCGCACAATTACCCAACTCTGCCCCCTCCAAGGATGATAATGTCAAAAAGGGGGAGAGTGATCCAGTTCTTACAACAACATCAACACCAACACAGCCAACAGCTTATGCCAATATTAATGCAGAGCTCAAGGCAACACTAGCAAGACTTGAATCCAAAGTTCAACAATTGCCCATATCATCCAAACCATCGAGCCTTCCTCAAATCCCAAAACCTCAAAGTCAAACTTCTTCTTCTACCCAACAAATTGAAGCAGGCCCCCCAAGCACTTTCAGAGACAAAGGCAAAGGTGTTATGGTCTCAGAACCAAAAATTCAACCAGTACAGCCTAGACTAATGGGGGATGCTATAAAAGCTGGGAGGATTTACAAGCCAGTGGAATTGGAAGTTGAAGGGGGAGTTATTCAAGTTGCTCCTCAAGATCCAAGGATAATAGAATCTGATTTCTTGGTTGCTCAACAACTTCAAGAACAGATTGACAAAGAATTAGCCAAAGAGGAGAAAGAGAATGAGGAAAAGAAAAGGGCTGCAATAAAGAAACCTCCTGTCAAGTTGACTTCTGCAAAGAAGGCAGCTTTGACAAGGAAAAGGAATAAGGAGATGGAACAGGATGAAAAACACTCAAGAAGGAAGCCTTTAGCTCAGAATCCTGCAAAAGAAAATGCTATAATCCCTGTATCAGAAATTCTTAAACCTCAACCAATTTCTTCAGTGAAACCTCCCATGGTCAGTGCTTCAAGTAAAATATCTGCAGTACGAGAACCACCATTGAGCTTCAAAGGAAAATTATATTTGGTGGAATCTGAACCTCTCGGAATGTGGTATGAAAATATCCATGACCAGAAGATCTTTGTTCAATATGAGAGAGATATAGAAAAATTAACAGAGAAGAATCTTGAAGATTTTATCAGATTATTAAGAAAAGCAGAGGGACCAAGTGAGGTGGAGTTGAAGAGATTGTTTGAAGAAAGGTTGAAGTATTTCAGGAACTTGAAAAAGAAGAAATAAACAGATATAAGGTGTGGTGTGGATGTTGGAGTAAAGTTTTTAATTGAAGCCAGTCATAGACTTGGAGAAGCTGAATAAAATATTCAGGTAGCCAGGATTTATTCTTGGAGTAGCTGAGTGTAATACTCAGAGAAGCTGGGTAAATTATCCAGGGGGAGAGAAGCTGAATGATAGATCGAAGATCTAAAGTTCAGGTACATTTGTATCATTTATTATTTTTTATTCTTTTTCTAAGTATTTGTAATAGTTGAGTTTTGACATCATCATCAACCTTGAAATTATGCTTATCATTCTGATATTTATAATTAGGGGGAGATTGTTAGGTTTTATTAACATTTGATGATGATTGTCTTTAGAATACTTA
>CM025783.1:15231055-15310571 GCA_014636745.2 Centella asiatica | reverse complement strand
AAAATGAAATGTTATCAGTTGACTCGTGTTTAGTGCATAATTCAATTTGCTTAATCTGTACGGAACATTATATATAATAATATTATACGTGACTATCACACAATTATTGTCATTATATGATTTACTATATACTATGTCTAATTTAAGATTTAGGGTCTAGGGTTTAGGATTATAATGTATTTAACTCATATTAGATTAGTAGTTATCATGATGATTGTATTATGATTATATTATAATTCTGATTAACATTATATTTACCTCATCTTTTGTAGTCATTTTTTTTATAATCATAGTATTATAATCATTTCAAACATTATGATTATAATACTATTTTATTATAATCATAATATTGTACTTAATTATTTCAAACAATAACTAATAATCATAATAATTATAGTATTTTACTATACTCATACTATTAATCATAGTGTATAATCATAGTATTATAATTATATCCACCAATCAAATACATCAGAAAGTCATACAATTACAATTAATATAATTTAAAGGTCAAACTCGATCACACCTCTTCTTCATCATCGTCTAAATCTAATGTGCTATGTTGAGACATTTGCAAGCGTATCTCCATTACTTTATCATGATTTCTCTTATCATGATCAGTGTATTCTTGACATATAACTCATTTTCGCAGCCTTTTTGCAAATTGAATTTGTTCAATTCCACTCTTAAATCTTGTGACCTTCTTACGACCCTTAGTTTGTGACTGAAGAGGTGGAAAATACTCATCTTCTTCGTCAATACTACCACCTTCCATGTGCAGCTCCTTCGATCTGCTCCCACCTTCAACCGTGTCATTTTATTCAATCAATCTTGACTTACTTATCCATGCTTTCTCCTTCATAGCAGTTTCAAGACCATGCACGTAAGATGATTGCGATGTCGAACCAATTGCTGCAATTTCTTGATAAACCCTATTCAAATGATTGTACTGTATTGTACTAATATCACCGACATCAGAGTTTGATTCAGCATTTACTTCATTTATGTTAACAGGATCACCATGAATTTTGTTTGCATTTCTCGTCCACCTGCCACAAATCAAAGACATTGGAATCTCATTTATGCTCTTGAAGGTGATATACCTCAAAATATGTCTACAAATCATGCCGTTGTGCTCAAAGTGTTGGCATATGCATGTCACATTGTCGGAGTCCCCGTGTTTAACGACAACGTAATAATATCATCGGTTTTGTGGTACCTCCTCATTGAAAACTACATATCTCTTTGTACCACCGACCCCAAAATTCTGAATCTTACGACACGTTAACTTTTGACCCTCATAAAACTCATTTGAAAAGTATTTAAAAATATTCTTCGTATATACAACTGCCGCATGCTTCTCTAATAAAGTTCCGTTACGCAAATTTCTTGTCTTGTACTCTGTTTCAAGATCTTGCTTTCTCTCATTCAAGTATTTTTTTCTCAATGGCTATTTGTGAGTTAATCACAAAATCTTTCAAACCGGTACAATTATTTACGTATTGATCAAAAAAACTATTCATGGATTCACTTCTCCCGGTTGTAGTCATCCCTGCAGCAAAATATGACTTTGAGTATGCTCCGATCCACTTCTCCTTTACATTATACATAGATTGAAGCCACTCGTGATGTTGTAAATCATATTGTTCCACCAATTTTGCTCACCTTTCCTCGAATTCGGCAGTTATCACTGAATACAAACACCTACAATAACAACTTATTATAAATGATAACAAAAAAATATTGACAATTTAACTTCGACTATTTGTAAAAATAGATGCGTACCTGTCGAAGTCTTCCTTAAACGTTTCGTAACTATTATATAAATGATGAAGTTTCTCTGGGAATTTGTTACTGATATGCCAAGTACATATCAAATGATTGGTGGAAGGCAATACGGTAGCAATGGCATTGTTCATGGCTCTATCCTGATCAGTTATGATCGTCAACGAAATTTTATTCTCAACCGCTTCTAACCAATTTTCTAACACCCAAATAAATGTATCTTCTGTTTCATCCTTGATAAGGGCAAACCCAAACAAAATAGACTGATAATGATGATTAATTCTCGTAATTGGAACAAATGGCATCCCATATTTATTTGTTCTATAGTGGTGTCAAAGGTCACTACGTCTCCAAAATTTCTATAACAAATAATTGATCGAGAATCCACCCACGTGATACATGCAATGCGATTCTCTTCGTCAACTTTTATATTATAAAAGAAATTTCCAACACTTTCTGACTTGAGTCTCTTTAAAACTATCAAAACTTCTTGTGCATCATTTGCCTCAAATGCGTCATGTCGCAAGTTGCGTATAACATTTCGAATATCTTCGACGGTAAATTTAACATTTGTCCTTCCACCGCTCATTGTACTCAACACATTCATGATCAAACTTGGTTTGATTTTTGATCGGTGGAGTAAATTGATTAACTTTCTATCAGCAACTGTTATATTTTTATGTGTTGCCATGAAATCTATTTTACTAGGCATAACTATTGAATGATTGTGATTTAATTCCACTTTTGTTACACGCCTACTATTATTTTGCACGTTATGAATAATAAACATTCTCGTTTTGCACATTGTGTGTTCAATAATATCTCTCTTCCTCTGGATTATGCTTTCATCATCATTTTCAAACAAATTTTTTTTCTTAATAGGTCTACCTGCTTTTCTGCTCGTTAAAATTTTTACTTCAAATCCACTATTATGAGCATATGCATTATAGTATTTTACCTTTTTTTTTTTTGGCCTTCCGCCAGTGTTAGCAGCGGAAGGGGATTTTTTTTTAAAAAAAAATTACCTTCCGCTACTAACACTGGCGGAAGGGGTATTTTTTTTTTTTTTTAAGTTTGATTTCAAGCGTTGGATCATTTCTTGGACGGATATAAAAGTGTTAGCTACGAAAGACTCCAGAATTAACGTTAGCTATGAATCGCCCCCATATATATATATATATATATGATTCAACTACTAATTTTTCTAAGATGAAATACCACGAAACTTGGTGATGAATTTTTGAATGTGGAATATAAAGTGATTCACCTGTATCACTATTAATTAAGAATAATTTCTATACATATAATGGAGTTGTGAATATATGCCACTATCCGCATGAAAACTATTAAGTTATGGATGCCCTTAGCTATATTCCTCAATTATTCACACTAAATTATAACAATATTTATAATTTTTTTTTTGTTTTTTCAAAAGCCGTGAAATTCGAATTTATTAAAAATATTTAAATCTTGTGAGTTTAATCAATTCTTGTCGAATAATATTAGTGTTAACATTTAATAATACTAAGATGAGAACTTTAGGAATCATAATATATATAATTGTCCATATATATTCTTTTTATTCTGTTCATGAGTTTTCTTGGGTTTTTAAAATTTATTCTCATTGGAGACATTGTTGGCATGGTCTAGTTGGTCAAATAAATCATAAATTTCAGACAAATTAAATATCAGTTTTTTAAATTAGTAATTTAAATGGGAAAGTTTTTGTTTTGATCTACAACTATCAGGCTGCTTTGGAATTGTCAAAAGATGATTAGTTCATTCATATCCATACACAAGAATCATTAAAAGGGACCTCTTCCATGACAATACAGACATATATATTCATTCATATATCTTATATTTTAAGTATAGTAACATATAAGATATGTTAGAAACATACACAAACTTAGCTGTGATTCTGATACGACACTCCTGCAGTTTTGGTTGCAATTTTTCTTCATTTTCATTACTTTGATCAATGAATATTCAGAACTTTGGTTGCAGGGAAATTGTTCAACAAAATCATGGGCATGTAAATGACTATAAATTGGGGCATGCCAAGAGATTTTCCCAGCAAAATGGTGCTCAAGAAAGGGCTTATCAGATTGGAGTTCACAAGGGACAACAACAAGAAGAACAGCAACAAAGCTTTGGTCATGCTAGTTCATCATCAAGCACAATTTTGAGTCATATTGGTGGCTCTTCCTTTTATGCAACTGAAAGATACATGGGTTTTTCTCAGTATGATTATCAAGATAATAATCCTCAAATTTCCAAGAATTTTGATTTTGAGATTGCCATTTATGATCAACAACCTGGAGATGGATTTTATAGTATTGATCAATCATCATCAGAACAAGCCAATCAGAAATTTGTATCACTTCAGTCAGCAGCAGGAGCCAGTTCTAGTGGTACTAATCAATACAATATTGTTTCTGAGAAATCTTACTCAGAGAAAGATAGGATTTTGCAGCTCAAAAGGAAGTATCTAGAGGATTATGAGACCCAAGATAAGAGACAAGCATCAATTCCTTGTGATAGGAATAGTACTGCTCCAAGTGTAAGTGTTCTACAATTCATCTTTACTGTGTGTTTCCTTTCTTTTTTTTTTTTTTTCCTGTTTTGTTGTTGTTGTTGTATATGTAAGTTGTTTCGCGGATGAATTCGTTACAGATTTCCCAGAACTCATTCGGGTATCAACTCGCGCATCTGAGGCAATCTGCAGGTTCTTCAGGTCAGGCTGAAGGTGCTTGTGGTAATGCTGCTGCTGCTGCTGCTACTGCTGCTACTGCTATATCAAGTAAAACACGGATTAGATGGAGTCAAGATCTTCATGATCGGTTTGTTGAGTGTGTGAATCGCCTTGGTGGTTCTGAAAGTACGGATATTTCACTTAAAATAAGTTTTTAACCTTTGTCACATATTGATGAAAAAGTAATGAAATCACATGTTCCTTATTTTTTGTTGATCAATATCAGAGGCAACACCTAAGGCAATTCTGAGGCTGATGGACTCTGACGTATTGACAATTTATCATGTGAAAAGCCATTTGCAGGTTCTAAATTTTTCCCAAGAAACTTTGTTATGTTTTTCCTTAATTTATTTGATATTTCCATGTTCACGTTTGATTTGGAATCGAATGTATCACGTACTTCCTCCACAAACTCGAGTAATAAAATAAGATGATGAAGTTAAGACGACAACATACACGAATTAATGTTTTGATAGAATGTCAATTCGTTCCGTTTTGTAGAAATATCGAAGTGCAAAGTATACGCCAGACCCTGTCGAAGGTAAAATCTTCGTTACAAAAAGTTATGAAGGAATATTGCCTTTCTTTTTTCTTTTTTGAAGTTCTATAAATCCTTATTTATTTCAGGGAAATGTGAGAAAAGGCCTAGCATGAGTGAAATAGAACATATAGACTCTAACACGTAAATTTTCTTATCTTTTCTTTAAAAAAAAATTGATTTCTTTTGTTTTTATTTCATATATATTTTGAGAAGCCTCACATAGTAACATCTGTTGGCAAGCAGTGGTATGCAGTTGAAGGAGGCACTGCAAATGCAACTAGACGTGCAAAGGCGTCTTCACGAGCAATTAGAGGTATAAATTCAGCACAATTTCCGCATCTAGTTTGTATAAATCAGTAGTAGAAAATGAAGAATGACAGAATTTGTGTGTATCAACAAATAGTAGTCTTTGATTTTCTGTACAGAACCAAGATTTTGACTAGTAAAAATGTTAACATTTATGTACATTTTATCGAATCAGATTCAACGAAAGCTGCAGTTGAGAATTGAAGAACAAGGTAAACAACTGAAAATGATGTTTGATCAGCAACAGAGAACGAATAAAAGCGTCGCGGAAGCTCAAAATTCAAGTGATGAACCATAATTTTGCTAGCCCTGACGAGGTGCCGCAGGAGGTTTCTGTTGGAGATGGTTCTGAAAATTCCCAAGACTGACTGATGAGGCTGCTGCTACAAGAATTTATATTTTGAAGATGGAGTTTTTTTTTTTTTTCCACATAGTTTCTTGTATAAAAGGAGAAAAATGATGTATTTATTAGTGTTAAATTATTAATCCTTTTAAGAGCAAACACAAGACGTATCTAAATTGTAAAATTAAAAAAGAAATTGAGTGCATTCATACACATTAATTGAGTATGATTCAAATTGTAGTTTTGATGATATTAAAATACAAATTTAAAGTAAAATTGATTGTAGTTGAGATTCACGATTGAATAGGCCGATAAATAGATAACATCATCATTTAATGATTTATGTAGTACCCGTATCATAAAAGGTCATCACAAAACTTCAAAAATACATCTCATTAAAAGTAAATAAAGTTCACTCCCTCCAAGATTAACTTTTAAAAAAAAAAGGATAAAAAGTTGCATGAATACTGTGTTTACCATTTTTGTTATATTGACACCAAATTTTCAAAATTATAAATGACTCCAATTATTATAAAATTACTCCTGCTCAATTATTTGACCTGCACATAACATTAAGAGTTTGACTAGATTCTGATTATTTTTCTATTCATTAATAGTATCAAAAATATATATAACTTCCAAGCTGAAAACACAAATATTGAAACAAAAGAGATTCCATCATTTGAAATATCAAGGTATTGTTTTAAATTGATATTTTGATTTTGTTTATTTTAATTGGACACTAAGGAATCCTGTCGCTGGCATTATGATCAATTATCAGCAACTGTCTATTTTCCAACTCCGATTCTTCCTATGCTCCTTGTTTACCACACCATTGTTGTCCCGTCGTCTTCATAATTTAACTCTTGTCTCATTTAATTTTACTTATTTCTCAATTATTATCTTTTTTTATTTTCCCATACAGTGCATGAGTTTTATTTTTTATCTTTGAATATATCCTCGTTGAGTAATTGAAACATAGGATCTTTTAGTACCAAATAGTAAATTCCCTAAGAAATTAATGATTTCTTTTATAACAAAAAATTTAAAAAAAATTGAAATATAAATTTTTCTTAAAATAAATAAATTCAAGAACATATGTACATTTCCAAGGGGGAGATATAAGTAGATTTTGTCGTAGGTTGTACTACTCATCGATTATCTCTTTTGAAAGATAAAAAATCGGGGGTCGAGATTTCAAACCTTGCAAGTTAATAAAAAACAAAAACCTTGGTCAGGGCTGATTTTTTATGTAATAAAAAAATATATTGCGAATTAATTATTCGTCATTTTGGTAATTCATTTTTTGGCATCGCCTAGGCGGCACCGGAACTTACAATCCTTCGTATGTCAAAGTCCTGAAATGAACAGCTAAGCAACATAGAAGAAAATTCGTCGATCTCTTTCGCCAAATGTTTTTCACATGTTAGTTATTTTAGATTATAGATATATTTTTATATTAAAATTAAACTGCTTAGCATGCTAGTAGATTTGTGATAATATTTATTGTGGTAGATTTGATTTATGATTGATTAGTTATGTTATTTTTTACGATTTTTAAGAGGTTAATTATAATTTTTGTCGGAGATAGATTTATGTATTTTAATATATATATATATGTGTGTGTGTGTAAGTATGGCAACGGTATGGTAACAAGACAAGTATGACACGGAGTAACTATTATCAAATCCTACCCACTAAAATCTCTTGTCCTGTTATCCAAAATTATTTTTTTTAATTTTATTTATTTATTTTTTTTCTATTTTTTTTATATTATTTTCTTATAAAATTTTCTAAAATCATTATAAAATATATTTTATATATAAACGGGTCGGTGTTAAATAGGGTGAGATGGTAAATTTCATACCTTACTCTATAGGGTTCAAATAATCGAATCTTATTAGGATCGGAGTTTGGCAAAATATTAACAGTTCGGGTAAAATTGTTATTCATGTGTGTGTAAATATGCATATTAATAGATTAAAATATAATATAATATAAATTATTAAATTAATAGATCAATACATATTTTTTTTATATAAAAAAATTAAATATAACATTTTTTTAAAATGTTATTATTTTATCACTATCAAATTCTCATCATGCAATATTTTCTACTTTCAATTAATATATTTATAATGTAAAAATCTTCCTTATGCACGCTCTCTCTCTTTTTCTTTTCTTTTTTTGATACAGACTTAATAAATTTACTTTTTTGATATGTATCTCTATATTTAAAATATTATATTGTACGTAACTAAAGTTGTTTAAGCTAGTAAAATCAAGTAAACATTATGTAAATTTTCAAAAAGGTTTGTGGAATGTCCGGGAATCTTCTCAACATAAATTTTTTATAACCCAACAAAAAAAATTGCACGGCATATTTGTGTGATACGTATCCAAGCAATGTCTAATGTGAAAAAAGCTCAAGACATGATCAATATAAACATTTTCAAAAACAATTAAATCGGCTTGATAATGTTAACATTAGGCCTCACGATTCAAATTCGGACGTTGGGCCGACTTAACAAATGAGCAAAAAGTTGAGTAATTCCATCGTGTAACAGACTGTTATTTAAGGTGCAATTTTTAGGCCGAAATATTTTTAAATACAAAATTCTTTAATAGTGTTTGTGTTTTTTGAGTTTTATGTGTGAGTTTATTTTATGTTTAGTAAATTGCTATTTCCAAGTTACTATTTAGGAGTTATTAATTTTTAGTATGTTTTCAGTACGCTGTTATAAATTACTATTTATAAGTTACTATATTTACAAAAATATATTTATAGGAAATTATTTGTCAGAAATACATTTTTAAAAAATTTCACACACTGACCCAATGTTATCTGTTGTTTTGATTATTGGTCCAAACTCCAAATGGATTGCCGTGAAAATTGAATATAGAGCTGATTATAGAGCCAATGACTTAAGGAAGTGTTAACAGACACGTTTATTTTAATTTAAATTTAATTTATTAATTTTTGATTTTGATATTATAATTTATATTATCAATTATAATTTTAAAATTTAAACAAAAACAAATATGATATGTGCTTTCAACCTCGGGAATTTTGTTTGTGAAAGCAATTGTTTGTTTTGTTTTCTGTGTATAATATGCACGGGAATAATGTGAAAATTGTCGTTTTTCTCTTGTGGATCTGTAGTTAATTGTTGTGTCTACGAAAATAATGGTCACTTGGTCAGTACATATCCAAGTGTTACATTATACATAGAAAAATAAATAAATATTACGTACAACGGATGAATTATAACTATTGTACGATAGTTATTTAGGTTTCAAGAAAAGGGCACTTTACATTTCTATCAAATAAACAATTTCAACGTCCAATTTAATTAGTTTTCAATCCAAATTATATTAATATAAGAGTTTTACAAATTACAATGAATGGTTATATGTGCATATAGGTACTACACATTTAATTATATTATTATTTTAGTGACACTTTATGTTTTGAATTGATTGTGTATAAATGGAATTAATTAATATGTATTCAGAAGGAGATAGATGAACAATAGAGCTATAGATAGTCGCAGAGTAGTATATTTTTAGTACGATGGTGAACATGAGGACGAAATTTCGCTAAATGTGATATAAAAGAACTAGTGAAAATTTTTGGTAGTGATGATGAAATGAGTAAATATTGGTTAGGTTGTTATATTTGATGATGTGATATAATTAAATAATTAATTTAAGAATTTGATTCAAATTATTTTATGGGAGAGAAGAATGATAAAAATTTATGATTCATATAATTATCTCTCTTAATTTATATGTGTATGTGATATTAATAACGTGATATTATTGTTTTGTTGAAATTTATTTTTTATGAAAGAGTACAAAGAAAAAAAAGGAGAGATTTTCGCTCTTTATGGAAATGTGGTGAAAGTTTAAATGTACAAGACTATTGAAGCTTTTCCAAAGCTATGAATATTGAACTTCTATATTACTAACCATAATTTTCGTACAAAATATAATGCAAGTATATCTTATTGACAGCAGTAAAAAGAAAAGAACAAAACAATAAGATAAGAAAATATTCATGTTAGTGATAAATAATCTCATACTTTCACTTGTCGTAATGAAGCTAAACCATCACTATTTATTCAATAATGAGGTAGTATTTAAATATATTTATGTTCATATGTTCAAAAGGTCATTTTTGGTATAACTCTTGCATACATTTTACTTAAAATGATTATTAAATATTTATAAACTATGATGTTACAAAAATTTGAACATATATACCTAATACTTTTAGATATTATGTCGTTACTCTTATATATCACTTCGTTGGTGATAAAAAATTTAAGAGAATTTATGTCAGTCCATTTAAAATTAAAATATATCGTCAGTCTATTTAAAAATTTATAATAATATTTGTAAATTATTCATTAAAAAAAACGGTAAGCAAAACTTAAACTTAGCGCAACAAATTAGCTCGTTACATTTTTTTTTCCCCGTACAATTAACTCTTGACATGAGCAACCTAAGTATTCCGAAATTTCCATCACCTTCAAGAAGTCAGCTTCAAAGTGGGCTCTGAAGCGTCCAAATGAAAAATAAGTGGGGGCTCAAAGGCCTCAAGCTCAACCAAGGCTTGTGTATGAGGCACAACAAATCCTTTGCTTCTTTCTCAAACAAAATTAATGTCAAAGTCATTTTTTTTTAATAATTATTTATTAATGTATTGGTAGTTAGGGTAAACCCCTTTAGTCAAGATTTGATTTTTTGGGACATTATTATTTAATCTTTTTCTGGGATTTTTTATACTTTCATTCTTTTATAAATTCATATCACAAATAAATTTGTATAATTTAAAAATAATGCTATGTTAAAAAAGAAATATTTTTAGAATATTAAACACACCCAAAATTTCCCCAACTTCCCAAACAGCCCATAATAATAAGAACAACTACTACTATAACATATATCTTTTTAATACGAGCAACTCTCTCTTCACTTGTTCTCTTCAGTCTTCTCTGCCTCTCCCTCTCCTCTGCCTATTGGCTAGCTCTCCTTCCTCTAATGGAAGATGCTAATTTGTTGAAATCTCTAATTCATTTCTGAAATCTTCAGTTAATCTGTATAATTTTTGATCTGGGTCTTTAATACTTCCCACTCGGATCAAACCTTTAATCATCATCTTCAACTATATAGTCTTTATTTCTCAACTTCAACTGCTTTTGTAACTATTGATATCTCAACCAGAAAACCCCGTATGATTTATGGGGTTTCTGTAGTTTTTCTTATTGATATAATCAGATTATAAAGATGTGTTTGGGTTGAAGATGCAAATGGTGGCTGTTTTTTATGAGTCCTGCTTGATGTGGTATATGTCGATCTCTCTTTCTATTTTTATGCAATCTCTTTATTTTATGTGTTGTTTCTGCTTTCCGATCAAACAAATGTTATCTTATGTTTCTTTTGTGTATTCTGTTCAAAATTTCAAATAAGCACTTTTTAGTTACTGTTATAATTGCAAGTGTTCAAGTATGGATGACATGATTCTATTTATTGTGTAGTTATGTGTTTAATTATTTTTTTTCTTTCACAATTATTTCCACTTCTCATGAATCCGGATTTCTATCAAAATCTAGAACCCTATATTTCAATGAGATTATTTTAGATTATGATTGTTTTACTTGATTTGGTTTTTGGTTCTGATTTTTTCTCTCCTGTTCAGATTTGATTGAAATTGATTGTATGAAATTTGTCTCCTTATGATTTGATGTTTATCTTGCTCTCTATATATATAAATTTGTGTGTATGCTTGTTTAGATTTAATTGAATGAAATTTATGGCCTTTGGGTTCTTATGAGAAATTTATTTTGTTTGAAAGCTTTTGATTTTTCAATGGTTCCTTGCTCTTTGAAGATTAAATCAGAAATTACAAACTTGTACATATGCTTGCATTGAGAAACAGTTCTTTGGTTTTGTTTCTTATACAGTCTCCTTATTGGCAAGTCTGACGAAATTTGTAACTTCGAAAAAATGAAAGGCTCAAATTGTCAATCGATGTTCTCAATCTTAATCTAATGTGATTGTTGTATTTTCATCTTTTGAATCTTTTTGTTATGTTTTTCTGGTAATTGATTTATTCACGACATTCTCAGTTCTGTCGTTGATACTTGTAAAAACATAATGGTAGAGATGGTTAGACAGCAGTTGAGGCCTCTAATCACGTATATCTTTTCTTGCAGATACCATTTTCAGGTGTGTGTTCATTTTTATCTTCTGTCACTTAACAATGGGTAGAAGTAGAAGAAAAGGGAAGAAACAGACCATCAATTTCACACGTGAAGATCCTGGGAGTGGCGAGGAAGAGAAGATACCAGCTAAGCGAAGAGGAAGGCCACTAAAGGCTTTGAAGAATGATACTCAGGAAAAAGAAGTCACTGAAAAGGTAGAGGAAGTTGACGATGGTGAAAATCCAAAAGGAATTCTTTCCGAAAAGAATATTGAGACACAAGGTGTCTTGGAGAATGGCAGGAAGAGGAGGAGGACTTCTCAGATTAATGGAAATCATGAAACAATCAAGGAAGAAAACAGCATGGAAACTAAAATCCACACTAATGATTCACTTAAACATGGTGGTTTCAGGCAAAATGGGAGCAGGCGAAAAAGCAAGCCACGTCGGGCTGCTGAAGTTGGTGTTGAATGCAAATGACATCTAGGTTTGTAATCGTGAAGCTGAGGCATTTCTTTTTCTGGATATGTTTTTTTTTTGTGTGCCTTTTTGTTATACGGTTTCAATTTTTTTTACTGTGCAACTATCAATTTCTTAAAATGGATTCTGATTCAGAGTTTTGCAGCAGTTCTATATTCGTTTATTGTTCTACATCCAAACGTCTTACATAGACTTGTTTTGCGATCACATAAGCAGCAGTTTCTCTCTCTCTCTCTCTCTCTCTCTCTCTACACACACACACACACACACAAACACAGACTCATGCTTGTCAAGACTTCTACTTTTGGAGATGACCTCTAGCTAGCTGATAAAATATTAGGCTGAAGTTAGACTAATCTTATCGAAGCTTGGAAAGTTGGACTTGTTGTGTGGAATAAAGCATTTTGTCATTAAAGGTTTTGCTCAAGTTTTGGCAACTGATAATGATATGATAAAAATGCCGCAATTTTAGGTTTTAGATGGTCCATGATATATAGACACCTGGATGCTACAGATCTATTGCTATAATTTTCTGCTAGTTTTATGATATTAGAAAGTAAAGGTATTAGAATATGACACTTTGTATGATGATTTTGTGACTTTGTACATTATATTGAATTTTGGGAAGTTCTGAAGTTCATCGCGTTCCAGAATGGAGTTGGTCTTCTAATGACCAAAACAACAGAGATTTATGTTGACCTCCTTTCCATGGGATACCTTCCAAAAATCTTCTGTGCTAGGACAATATTTTGTACCAAATGTGATATATTTGTCTTTTCGTGGCATACTAGTCTGCAATTGTTGATATTTGGGTGTAGAAAAATGAAAACAAAAACTGCGTTTCAGGACATAATGTGGGTAGAATCTTGGCATAGATCTGCTGCATTTTGAACTGAACCAACTAAATTTTGGTAGTGAAGGTTCAAGAACTGTTTTGATGCAAAGATATCGATTATATTTTCAGTTGATTTGGATGATGAAGATTATCTTCATGGTGAGAATGCTGATATGATATCTGCATCACTGGATGTGTTGAAGAAGCAAAACTAAGCACGGTAGTTAATATTATTGTACATCTGCTTCAGATTCTACTGTTATTGTATATAATTAGGTGTAGGTTGTGCATTTTTGGTAGCTTGTTTATTTGGTCTTCTGAAGCGTCTTATTTATTTGTTATTTTGTCCATACAATGATAAGATCTCAAATTATTAAATTTTATTATCTTATGATTCAAAATGATAAAATATCAATTTTGAGTTTAAAGTGAACCAATTGATGTCACAATTAAGATATATTTTAGCTTTGGAACAAAAAGAAAAGTATTAATGCAAAGGACTTGGCTATAATTCATTTGTTGTTCTCTGGAGTTATTATATACTTCATTTGAATTTTATAATCAATTATAGGAACACTTGAAAGTGTAAGAAAAAATTAGATAAATAAAATATAGATTGACATTAACTAATCCCAAGTTTATAGCCACTTTTGACAATTCCAGCTTAGTTGAGTAAGATTGGAGACTACAGTTTCATGCTTTTTAGGAGAAAATAAGAGATGATCCTGATTGTCCAATTACAATTATCTTAAAACTATATTAAATTTTTAATAAGAGACTTATAAAACATTTTCGGTATTAAGTCCAAAAGTGGTCATTACAATTAATTTTAGGATCTAGAAAATAAAGGTCTTTGTATACACTATTTTTTACTGTAATTGAACTCGTGGAGACAACTTTGTTTTTAGTTCAATTTCCAACCTAAAATGTGGCTCCATTTCAAAAGCACGTTTCTAGATTGCAATTATTTAATCAAAAATTTAAAAAAAATATTTAATCAAATAATAATAAGGTAATTGTACTATCTGTCTGCCCATAATTTTAACAAAAGCACGTTTATAAATTACAATTACAATTATTATATCCTATATATATACGATTGTACAAACTATGTGCCCATAAACTCTGACAAAAGCGCATTTACAAACACAATTATCTAATCAAATATTGTTCTAATTTTTTCTATAAAATAATTCTTTAATTTTTTTTCTTCTTCTTACATGGCAAAAAAATTATATATCACAGTTCACAATCTTAATATTTTCTATAATATACTTCACATTAAAGTTCCTTTTAATAAAGAGAGATTCAGTCTCAAAGATAATTAAAATTATTATTAAAAGATCACAGTTAATAAACCAAGATCTATCGGTGTTCTTAGATCTAAAAGTATCTAAATTAAATATGAGAGATGGACCTGAAGCAGTTGGTTGATCTTCTTCTTTTTCATTTTTCCCCAAGGCGTCTAAATAAAATAAAATGTAATTATTTTTATTGAAAAAAAGCGTCTAAATAAAATAAAATATAATTATTTTTATGAAACGGAAGGATTACTATTTAGTTAGTTGTTTCAAGAACTAAAATGAATGAAACAAATGGATATGTTAATGAGCTAGCAAGTGGTAATGTGGTATGAATATATTAGTGCAGTACTCAGTTGAATACCCAATCCTAGCAGATGAAGTGAGGGTGTAAGGATTTAGTATATTTAATATTCAAGCACCAAGTCTAATTTTATTATCTTAGTCTAGATATATTTATAGTTTTACATATTTTAAGTGATATTTAAGTATATATTATTTATTTTATAAAATTATAATTCTTTATTAATATGAAATTTTAACTAAAATACTTTTAATTTCATATTTTTATGAAGTAATATAAAATATTTAATATATATTAATCACTTAAAAATACGTGTAAGACGTATCACCTGCCGGATGACTTGTAAGAAACAATTCAAACTCAAAAACCCATTAACTAAAATGAACATAAAAAAAATGAACTATTATTTCAGCCAAAAACAAAACAAAAGTGTGGTCTGTGTGGATACAACTATCCCAAAGTATCTTGGAAATTGAAATTATCATGAAAGGTTCAATTGGCTAGAGATATAAACGTGTAGAAAGAAATTGAATTTAAATTACCTGCTAAATATGACCTCTAATTATTATTTTTCGGCAAAATTTTATTGTTTCCCACTAAATCTTGACCGACTTTTAATTTCACTCTCTTTTTTTCGTCACTTTAGTTCTTTAAGTCGGCTTTACCCACATATCTGTTCCTCTCACTCAATTTTATAAAAAAATAAAAATATTTTAAAAGAAAAATTGTCACTTTAATATTCTCTATAATATACAAATATAAACATACATTATTAAATACATAAATACCAATAAATACACTATTTCAATCAAAAAAAAATATTGTAAACATAAACACAAACAACAATAAGCAATAATAAAAATAAACTTACAACAGAAAAAGTAAAAACAAAGAAATATCTAAAGTTTATAAAAAAAAATACTTATTATATTAAAAATACACATACATGAATACACACATATACATAAAATGTGTTTGAGCACACATTGTGCATGTAAAAATTCGAAACAAATATAAATATAAATATAAATTATAAGTTTAATATGTATTTGTAATTCAACAAGTATCTTACTTATTAAGTTTAGATTCTTATTTATATTTATATTTGCTATTCTAGATTTATTTTTGTTTATCGTGTATTGCATTTTATACCTATATTTTTTATTTGAATATTTCATATATAAGTTTGTATGCATTTATGATGTATGTTTATATGTATACATAAAAATAATACAAAATGACAACTTTACCCCTAAAATGTCACATGAAATTCTTTATTTCACAAATTTGAGCCGAAGGAACAGATACATAGTCTTAACAAGACTTAGAGGACTAAACTGAAGAAACTGAAATAAGAGGGATAACATTAAAAATTGACCTAAACTTCGAGCGATAGAAATTAAATATTGCCATTCTTTTCTTTTTTTTTTCAAAGACCGGATGTTATGCTAATGTAATGGAGAAGAGAACAAAAAATCTGCATAACAAGCCAACCAACGGCACTTGCAAAACCAAATGAATCATCTATTTTTATTAAGATTAGATTTTAAATATAGCCTTGATATTATGAAGTTCAATACAGTGTCACAAATAACTTAGCATCTGAGATGCTAAAGACCCTGATTTGTTACGATTTCACAACAAATCTCAGAAGTTTGTACGAAATTTGGATAATAACACTGTCAAATTGATTGAGCTCTAATACGTGTTGCGTATAACTTGTATAATCCTATGAAATTTAAGTCATATTTGAAATAATAATAATAATAATGGTACTTATGAGAAATAGATTAAAAAACACCATTTGTTGGGGACTAATAATTAAAAGTTGAACATAATTGGTCCTTAGTAAAAACTTGAGCAAACATGGATGTCTTCTCGGGTAGAAATGATTAGGCTCTCCAATGTGAAGTACGAAGCAAATTAATTCATTGTATATTTTTTATTTTAAAATTAAAATACAATAAAAAAAATAATATTTGTGAATAAGATTTGTTCCGAAAAGAGAGCAACGTTGTATAATTTTTTTATTATAATGATATATTTTCTAAAATTTGTTATTATAATTTTATATTTAATTAAATATTTATAACATATTTTATGAGAAAAACTCATTATTAATACATATAATTTTTAATAGAAACTCAAAAATTCAAATATTGTTCTTTCTCGTCAAAGCCTATTAATCGGGAATTCATACTTTTAAAAAGTATGATCTAAATAGTGGTTGCTTTAGCTCGAGATTAGGATTGGTGTTGATTTAGTGTATTGGTAGTCCAAGTATCTTTGGACATATACTTTTATATTTATATATTTTAATTATATTAATAAACTAATTTTTTTCTGACAAAAAAAAAAAAAAGAGTGCAATGAGTTTTCGTTTTAATTGTTCCCATCTAATTTGCTCTTAAATAAATGTGTAAAAAACTTTCAAGTTTTATGATTTAGATTATTATAGGTAAATACTGCATTCATCCCAAAATGATGGCTTAATTATTGTACATATCGTATTCTCTCGATTTTTAAAATAGAAAAAAAGAGAATTTTGAGAAGTTTATATGTTTGAAAAAAAATATTTATTTTAGGTTTTGAAAAAAATCTCAAGCTCTATTCCTGAATCTATTTAAAAAAATTATGAGACTTTCTTCAAAATGCGACGATTTATTTAAAATCATTTTTTTAAAGAGTTGTCACCAAACAATAACTAATTGAGTGTGTTAAATCACCTCATTAATTTTAGTTATTACAAGATGTTTATTTGGTTGGGGAGTTACTTATTTGAAAAATGTAACTATTAAAGGTATATAATAGAAAACGGTTTTAAAATTAAATGATTCCAATTTTGTTCCAAGTTCGAAAGTTTGGTTGAACGATGAGAATATGTGAGACACCCCTCATTCTCGTTTTCAAAACGACTATATTTTAACATTTTTTTAAAAACATTAAGAATAAAATTTTGTCTTTTTTTTAAAAAAGTCAACTATACTAAACTAAGCCTCATTTTGAAAACAACTATATTTTTACATTTACTTAAAACATTAAGAATAAATTTTGTCTTTTCTTAAAAAAAAATTAACTATACGAAACTACGCCATAAGTGTTTTGTGTGTGTTGATGTGTGTGTGTGTGAATGTGTGATTTTTCATTATATTGTTGGTTTTACATATTATAAGAATATAAAAAAAAACTCCATAACTAAAATTACATTATTGGATACTATACCATAATGAGTGTGTCATTAATTTGAATGATTCTAACCCCTAAACTTACAAATAATCTATAAATATAAAATTACATTTTGAGAATTTAAAAATTATATTTTTTGAGAATAAATACACGAAACTTACAAATGAAACTACACAAATTTACAAATGAATTTAAACTAAATCCTAATTATATGCAAAAAAATTTAAAAAAATGTAAGAGTTTCCTTTGTAGTTGAGACGTTTGTCCAAGCGTAAACATGCTCTTAAAGAGTTCTCTCATCATCACAATTACAAAACAAAAGTATAAACATAAGTCTTTATACATTCCAAATAATTTTAATAATTAAAACTACTAATCTACCTTTAAACACAAATAAAAAATTACAATCTACACATTTAGCAACTACAAATTAATTATTTTATAATCCCATGACATGATAATTATCTTCAAATAATCATTTATAAATCAATACAATATTCACAAACTATATTTATTCAAATTTTTCTAAGTATTATAGGTATTTTTCATGCAATTTTCATGTTTATACAATAAAAACAATAACATGCACAAAAAAAATATTTACATACAAATTGTAATTTCTATATCATGCATAATCACTAAGTATTCACAATACTATCTACAATAATTATTCATTCTAATTATGAAAAAATTAACTACTAATTGCAATACATTTATTTACATTAATCTCTAGACATGCTTACATTAACAATATTAAATATCTACAACAACATTCACAATTTAATAAATTATAAAATAAATAAAAATACTTTATATTTACATTAATAAATTATCCATTCTAAATATGAAAAAATTAACTACTAATTGCAATACATATATTTACATTAATCTCTAAACATGTTTACATTAACAATATTAAATATCTACAACAACATTCACAATTTAATAAATTTTAAAATAAATAAAAATACTTTAAAAATATTTAAAATGCTTTTAAAATTAAAAAAAACTCATTTTTAAACATTTATATACATATATATTATGTTACTTTAGTGTAAAACACTCATTTAAACTATTTCAATGGTCAAAATTTAAAAATTAAATTTAAAATATTTACAAAAATATTTGTATCCGTATTATAATTTTTACAAAATATATAAAGAAGTATATTGAGTGTTTTTTTAGAAATAATATAGAGAGAGACCAATAATTAGAATAAATAGAATAAAAATTCAAAAAATAGAAAATAACACAAGTATAATTTTAATGTTGTGAGATGTACATCATATATAAATTTGAGTATTAATTTTGGAAGGTATTACTTAACTTAAACCCACTTTGATTAACACTAATTTAAGAGAGAAATAGTAGAAGTTTAAATCAATACAAATATATCTTAAAATGAGTTTTTATTTTTTGATAATTGATAAATCTACAACTTTAATCTTCAATAAAGTTATAATACACACACACACACAAATATATATATATATATAACCCTATCTATAATCTATTTTTCTTTCTCTAAACTGTTCTCTCCCCTGCAAATAAAGGCTTTCATCATATTTATAAGGAGGCAACTAAGCATGACAACATGACAGATATGAGACAGGTGAACTGTTTCCAAACCCTATCCGTTAAAATTATATAATCTCACAATCCCTTTCCCTCGGTCCTGTTAACGTTTCTACCAAACTTATCCTATTACCTAAAAATATATTTTTTAATTTAATTAATTATTTTTTCCCATTGTTTTTTTAAATTATTCTTTTACAAAATTTTCTAAAATCATTATAAAATATGTTTTATATATAAACGGGTCAGAATTGGAGTTAAATGGAGTGAGATGATAAATTTCATACCCTACTCTAACCCTATATGATTCAAATAATTGAATTTCATTAGAGTCAGATTTGAGCAGATTATTAACAATTGGAGTGAAATTGTCATCCCTAGAGGCACCCCCAATTGTAAAGTGTAGTTATCATTCTTAGCCATTGATCTTAAAAATGATTTTATGGATGACTTTTGTCCTTCTTTTCTTTATCTTCCTTTTAGACTCTTCTTTTGAGGTTTTCTCTTTATTTCTTTTTTACACATGGGTTTTTATTACTTTTCTTTATTTATTTATTTTTTTGTGTTTACAATGAAATCTGTACAATAAAATAAGTATTTAATGATAATTTTAATAAGGATTTTTAATGATAGTTTTAATTTAATAATACCAATAATAAATAATAATAATATAAATCAACAAAAATGTAAAGTTCTATTTTATTTTTATTTATTAAAAAAAATTAAAAATTTGAGGTGTCTACGATACACAACTAAGAAAATTGTTTTATAGAAATAAAGAAAATTATATTTTTGAGATGGGTCTATTTAACATTTTTCAAAGATAAAAGATATATTTATCATTTTTTTAAGAAAGAAACGAATCCACTTTCATGAAAAGAAACAAACTTTTTAAATATATTTAAATCTTTTTTTAAAATAAAATTTTATTATACTTAGGTCATCTTCTATAAAAAGAAGGGTAATAGAAAGAAACTTGCATACATTTCAATTTAAAATTGCGAGAAATTTACCTTAAACGGTCGGTGATAGAAACTCCCAGTTGGAGAATTATTTATGTAGTAATTTACATCATTTATCAGTGCATAAAATTCTTTGAATATATTAGGATCAACTTAAACGTTTAAAGAGGGAAACATTATTAATCGCGAAAGCACTATCCAATTATAACGCTTTCATTCATTCCCAGACTTTTCTTTTTCTTTTTTGGGTTACAATTTTGATTTCTTTCTGTTCACAAATTTTCAGATAGAGGTCTAATCTGGTTTTACCTCATCCTATGTCAGGTTGGGGTGTTGGTGTGCGGGGCGGGGGGGGTGTGGGGCTGAGGAGGGGAGGGGGGGGGGGGGGGTGTGGCGGGAGTTCAGATGTGTGGGGGGGGGCGCGTAGAGGGTGGGAGTGTAGGGGTTGCTATCAGGACCTTTTTTCTGGGGTACTGTTCACAGTACTTCAAACTTCAACTACTTAATACAAAAAAGAGGTGCCTGAATTGAGATATTGGAAGTACAATGATAAAGTAGAAATTAAGAAAAGAAAAGGGAGAGACAGGTTTGTTCTCCCATTGGCCTTAATTGGAATCCACTAATTAGCTTCAAACACCAAACATGCATGCTTTCTTCTTTAGGACTTGTTAAACTAACTAAACTAATAATAACTACCAGCATTCTCTTTCTATTCGACTCAGTCTCTCCTTTTACTTTTTTGATGCTAATAGCACTTTGGACTACCTACCCTAATCATTACCATCATTTTCCCAATTTCTATATCTATATCTAGAAACGTATAGAATTGAGTCAAATAGTACTTTATCAAACTTTAAGTTACTGAACAAGTTATTAAATTCCGTAATTAAATTCATTACTGGAATCAATTCAAATATTTATTGAGTTGTTCACCAAGACTTCACCAATAGTTTAAAATATTTAAATATTATACCTCAACTTTCAAAATCGCACCAATTAAAATAACATGTAATATTTAAAATTGAATTATGCTAATTACACATACCCACCCCTAAAAATGTAGATATTGAAATAATTTGGGGGGTTGGAAGTTGGTCGTACACTCATTTGACTACGATGTGGCTCGGCTTGAGCACGTCAATCAAGTAGAGACGTAAAGTTCAAACAAATTATTCGTTTCTTTACAATTTTCGATCTAAAGCTCATTTCAATCAATTTGACTCTATGGATATAAAATAAAGTGACCCAATTCTTAAAATGACACAAAAATCGCTGGGCAGTGGTGGAATCCGTATTTAACTTCTGTGAGTGCACAAATTTAAACGGATTTTGGGAATAACGTTTTTAAAATCTTTTTTTCCCCACAAAGAAAATAACCATGAAAGAAAAATATCATTTTAAACTAAATAATAATGAGTTATTCAAATCTAGGTTTTCATATAAGTCATTCAAATTATTTATTTAACCTTATTTGAAGAGGCAAAAATAAAAGGAATCAATATTGTTGCTATGAAATTTTGAATTTTAGACCTTTAGGTATAAAAATATACAATATTATCATTGAACCAATACATAACTTGACATCCTCACTTGTACACATTATTTTTAAAGTTTGTAAATTGTTTAAAAACAACACTATAATATAATTATCATAAATATGTGACTAGTGTGTATGGGAATATACGAGTGCCAGTCTCCTATCTGTCCAAAAGAAAAATAAATATAATTTCTGAATAACAAATATACATATTTGAGTATCGAACTCTAATTTGATTATTCAATCTTATTATCTACACAGAAACTTTGTTTATTTTAATTTAAATTTTAAAAACTCTAAATCCTTGTAACATATTATATCTTCGGAAGTTAAATTTTTTGAAATTTAAGCAAAAATACGTGATTATATATTATCCGCACTCAGATTAAATTGTGCTAGCTGTCATGCCAAAATAATAGAAGAACCATATGTTTCATGTATGTATGTTGTACTATAGCTCAGTAGGTACAATTCAGCTCTTATCAAAAATCTTTATTCAATCAATAGTAGCAGAGAACAAAAAGTGGAAACAGTGAAAGTAGAGATCTTTGATGAGATGACACACAATCTTTTAGAAAAGAAAAAACATGCAAATAAATAATATGATTCATTCATGTGTGGAGCAGAGTAGCCCCTGATACTTTTTTTTTAATTGATGGACGTGGTTTCGTTTTCTCCACCACGGGCCACACCTACATATTTACCACCCTGCAGCTTACAACAAAGACTGAGCTTAATTGTGTTGTGGGCAAAACACACATAAAATCATTCACATATCTCTAGTTGTCCCTATTAGATTCTCTACTCATTCTAGGGTTAAATGCTACTTTCATCGTGGAACTACACCTACGAAGGATTTATTAAACTTTTTTTTCTTACAAATGACTCATTAATTTTTTTTTTTCAATCGATTAATTGTACCATATTTTGCTTATAAAACTTTTAGATTTATGTTATATTTTTTATTTTTAAAGGTAATAATATGTCAATTGAGTCTAAATTTGATCTGTCATATCACTTAAACAAGTCACGTTACTTTTTTGTTTGATGACATGTCATCACTTAAGCATGTCAACTAATTTTATAAGTAAATGTGGTACAATTGATCGATTGAAAGAAAAAAGTTTAATAAGTTAGTTGTAAGTTTGTGTGTAGTTCAGCGATAAAAAAACATTTAACTCACCAATTCTATTGAAAATATTTTACTAAATATTTTTTTTTTAACATATCTATCTAAATTATGAAGAGCAATGCTATATCCAATAGGGTCGAATAAGTCACGAATCTCTTTGTTTTTTCGTTCATTTCTTTGTTTCGTCCTTCTGTCTGTCCTTTGAATGCAGCAGGATTGTGTTATTTTTGGATATTCACTTTGTTTCGGGATTTATTCGGTGTTATGCACCGGGGAAGCATAACATTTTAAATTATGAAAGTCTTGTTTTTCTACCATTCTACGGAGTATTTGACAAGATTTTGGAAAAAATAACGAAAAGAATAATATTTCTATCTAAATTATGAAAGTCTTTCTTCAGTTTTCTTTTCTCATTGACGGTGGAAGGGGAAATTAGTATCTATATTATTTGTTTTGATTCTTTATGCATAAACTCGTTCCTTGTTTCTTTTTTTTATTTTTTTTCCTTCTCAAAACTAATTATAGTGTCATTTCTTGTCTCTTATCTGTGATAGCTGATTCCCACATTTTACAATACTTTTCATTGGAAACTTTTTCGTTTTGGTTCATAATTTGCTTCTACCATTATTTTTTCTTCCTTTTATCTATTTTGACCTTGTTCTCATTCCGACACAAAATAAGTGCATCATTCACTTAGACTTGTGATAGCGAAGCTAGCTACATTCTCCTTACATTCTCTTTTACACGTTATTTTTAAAAAATATGTTTATTAAAAAAATTATTAATTTTATATTTAATTAATTTAAAAAGTTATAAAAGTGTAATATTGTCTTTTAAAATTTTATTGAGAACATTAAAAGAGAAATAAATCAATATTAAATACAAAAATAATATAAAAAGTTAAATCATCAATATTTCATTAGAATTTATAAATTACATGTAAAAGAAAATTCTTTTTTCCTGCAAAAAAAAACATGTCAATATGAATCGAATCGACTATTTCACTAACAAAATTTTTTATTTTATCCTTGGTTGAAAAGAGTAACAATTCCTCTCCTAACTCTTTTCGAAACAAGTGAAGTGGAACTGCGACTTTGATCAACTAAAAAAATGTATACTACTAAGTAGATAGATTTTATTAAAATGTCGTAGTTCTGATTGGGCGAAATTGTCTATATGGGACTAAGATTTCTGAGTCTCAACATATATTTTTGAATCTATTAACAAAGTATATATTAAATTTTCTACAAATTTAATCTGAAATTATTAAGAAATGATATATTTGCAATATAGACAACCATTTAAACCAAGTAAAAAATGTTACTCGGTATTAATCTAATACAAATATAAACCAAACATATCTCATTTTGTGAAATAAATACAATAAATTTCTTTTAAATGAGGTTCATATTACTCAATTATGTCATATAAATATATAAAACAAGGGTCCACTTAACACAATTTTTTTATATAAATAAAGATGTACCTTCGTATACTTTTGACGACATATAAATATGCTTTTAACTTCTTGTACTTCCTCCAAGTCTAAAATTATCAAGATGTTGCCAAAAAAATTGACCCCAGACCATGAAGACTACCAGAATGTTTTTCCAAATCCGGAAGTATATTAATCATTTGTACATCACTGTTGTTCATTGTTTATTAAAGTAAAAGAATACGGAGTAATAAAGTAGAACAAGGTACCATAGAATAGATAGATAGGTAGACTAATAATATATGAATGGTGACAATAATTGGTAAGTAAGAAATTTTGTTCAAATAATTAGACATTTAGTTTTATGTGATTATATAATATATACATAATTATGTAAGTAAAAGTAGTACAATTATATTTTACAATCACTTAATATAAAATATTTAAGTACTTAGATAATTTTATTTAATTATCCAGCATTATATATTTTACAAAACTATAACTTAAAGTTAAAAGGTAAAGAAAATTTGCTTCTCAAAATATGTTTAAGTAATAAAATTATGAGTAAATAGGTAAAAACTAGTTTTTTAAGTCAAAAATAAAAAGTAAATGCTAAGAACGCATTCCTTAGCGACAATTCCTATCATTCGTTAGCTTTTTTTTTTTTTTTTTTTTTGACTACAAAAATATTTACATGAAGTACATGAAGAGAACTCTTCTAAGGTCAAAGTATGTCGAATGTGGTATTTATAGGTTATTCGTCAAAAAATAGATAATAAAACTTAAAATTTTTAACTTAATAAAAACACCTTTTAAGGTTAAAAGTATGTCGTATGTGATATTTATAGATTATTCGTCAAAAAACAGATAATAAAACTTAGAATTTTTAACTTAATAAAAATACTTACTACATAATGAAAGTATTTATTAATTCTTATCAGTTGAATAATATTTATTGGTCATAGCATTCATTAGTTACTCTTTTAAATAATAATAAAAATTAAGCTACAGCATCATATATGTCATTTTATCAAAAAAAAAATTGTTTGACGCGTGTGTATCGTTCTTCATCTTTTTACTTTTTTTGGTTTTTTTTTCTGTCTTTTGTTTTTATTTTCTTATATGAATGACACTCGGAGGTTTAAAATATATTCACTAATATCAAACTAAACGCATTCATCAGTTCTACGATTGGATAGTATGCTTTGCTTTATTTTTTCTTATTTAAATTTTTGCGGGCTTATTATCTGTTTTATTTCAAGATAATTTATTCTCTTTTTTGCAAGTAACTTAACTGCATTGGAATCTCTAAAAAAAAGCACAAGAAAATTTTCATAAATTTATGATCCAAGAAATATAATACTCCCTCGTTAATATAAAATTAAGTTTGAGCTTAAAATTTTTTAATAAACAAAAAATCGATTAAAAATCAAATTTTAAACGAATCAAATACAATCTTATTTGTGAAAGACTCAATCTATTAACTGTCCTAAAAGAGCCGGTTCTTTTCTTTCATTAAAATTTCAACTCCATTTAATTTGAGTAAATCCAAATCATTTATAATTTAAAGTTACTTAGAATCTGCTAAACTATTTTTATTATTACATGAGCTAAGGCCAAACACAAATATTTAAACTCATTAATTATAATGAATTCTTCTTAAATTATTTAATACTACATCATCACACTATCCGTTAGCTAAATCTTAACCAAACATACTGTGTAAAACTAATCCCCATGATTGTATATATCCTCACTACTGCGGACCATTCTCACCTTAAGCAAACAGTGCAACAGTAGTCTCTCTTGAGAGTGCAGAATAGAGCACAAAACCCCAAGCTGGCAACATGGCCCATCGTGTCAGGTCTGTGCTTTTCACTGATGCCACAACCACAGCAACCATCACCATCATTTTTCCCAAAGACCATCTCTCTCTCTCTCTCTCTCTCTCTCTCACCTCTAATAACTCAACCCTGCACAAACCCATTAAACCCCACTTCCCCTTTTCTATATTACTCTTTGAGACTCACCTCAAATGGCCTTCCACATGATTAAAGTCTAGTAATAACCTCAACTGGTGGACATGGCTTCCTCCAAGTCCTCTTCTACTTCTTCCACATCCTCTGAGTCACTCAATGGCCTGAAATTTGGCCAGAAGATTTACTTTGAGGATGTGGGTCTTGGAGTTCAGGCCAAATCCGGTGGTGGGTCATCTTCTGCCAGCCGCGGACTGCCGCCTACACCGGCCAAGAAAGGAAGGGCTGCTGGTGGGGGTGGTAGCGGTGGTGGTGGGGTTGTTCAAGGTGGGCAGCAGCCACCTAGGTGTCAGGTGGAAGGGTGTAATATAGATCTGAGTGATGCTAAATCCTACTATTCAAGGCATAAAGTCTGTGGTATGCACTCCAAGTCACCCAAGGTCATTGTTTCTGGGATTGAGCAAAGATTCTGCCAGCAGTGTAGCAGGTCCGCCTAATTACTTAATTTTTGCTTATTACTAATATTCGATTCTTTCCACAAAAGTAACTGCACATTCGTGTGGATTTATTACAACAATTTTAAACTATTGCTAGTTTACAGTTCAGTAAGTAGCTAGCTCCATAATTTAAGTTATAAGATTGCACAATTGCAGTACAAATAAATCCAATTGTAAGTTGTTCCGTAGGAGGAAAGCAGTACTGTTTACACATAGGCATGTATCTATTAATATACTCTTCTCCACTTGTATAGCCGCATTCGCTAATATTTTTATTGTTAATTAATTAATTTTCCTTTTGGAAAGTTAGGACTTGACCTTTTTCCAATGGACGTTAGGCATGTCAATTGGGCGTTGTGGAGTATGACAAGTTTAATATTTTATTAGCTTAGTTTATTTCTTATTGAGCTTTATTTTTGTTTGTTGAGTGCTTAGTTTGGGTTTAGCGTTTTATATAAACTATTTTGACTCATTGGCTACATTTTGTTATTTTGTGTGGGGTTGCGATAGTTCATTATGCTTTTGCTTGGAATTGATAGTTTAGGTATGTTTAGCAAGTAGGGGAGTAGAGAAGAAAAATTATTCACATGGACTTGTTTTCTGCTAGGCCTTAGGCACATACATCTTGACCTGATCAATTATTCAGCAATATTCCCCTGTTTCCCCTTGTTATTTCTCAATGATGTGCATCTTTAGTAAAATGGACTTGCTAATAAGTGGTGGAAGATGGTGAGATATGTTGTCATGTTGTTGAGGAGCATGATGCTTTCTGCTTGCTATACATACAGTAGTTCTTCGTATTGAGACAAATGTTGGTAGTAGATTAAACATGTTTACGTTGTAAGAAATTAGGTAGGCAGAGTTTATCCTAGTTCAGAAAGTGAGTTGCGCCAATAAATGTCTCTGGCACAGCTTCGAAATGACTCTGAAACTCTTATAAATCTGTCTTTCTAGAACTTGTATGATCTATTTTAGTATGTTTGAATAGTTTCATGTAAGCGTGTGATGCTACATTGTTTATGTGGGTGTAACTATAAGGGCCTTGGATTTTGTATGTCGAAGAATCATCTGTATTTAGGTTCTTACTGGTTTTACTGTACTAAGTACACAAAAGGGCCTTATAATTAAAGTTGTCATACTTATAGTACATTATATATTCATATGTACCGGATATTGCCACAAATTAGTACATAAATAAATTAAACAAAATTACAGGATAATAATAAAAACAAAGAAAGTATTAAGGCACATGTACTATGTATAAGAATCGGAGTACTTGAAATGGAAAAAGAAAAATGAAAGGGTTACAGCAAAGAGGGGAAAAGATAAAGGTGGAATTATCTATTTTGAAGAGACGTCCTGGTTATAGCATGCAGAAACAACATTATATTGAAATTTTACTATGTTCTCGGAAGTAAATAGAAAATATTCAAGCAAACTGAAACAACTAATTCAGTGAAGTAATAGTAGTTACAATTAAATTTTAATTTTTCAATGTACATTAAGAGTGGTAGATTGGCGTTCAAAAAGAACTGGTGAGGAGTGAGGTTGAAATTTGGTCTAGGGAAGATCTATTTAGACAATCTGCATTCATATAATGCGAGATATCAGAAAAACCATGCATTCTCTGCTTAAAATTAATAATGTGTATCACATTTGTCTAGTCCCATTCCCCATACATGGGGACCTTACATAATAGCAATGATGGAACAAAGATATACACAAAATGGGGGTATGCAATTAGATTAATCTCAAATTGTTCACTGGGCTGTGTAATTTTTTGGCAAAAGAGAATACAGATAGGCTTATTTGTGATTGCGCTGAGGTGGACTGATCCTTGGCCACCGTATCTTTGCGGTGTGATCTGCATATAGTTTTAATTTAGATAAAAGACATGCAGAGTTTATGTTGTGAGGGTCATCTTTGTAACACTGATAATTAAGCCTTTAGATTTGCTACCAATTCTTCTTATTACTGGGAGACAACTCATTTGATTGAGAAATAGCCAGGCATTTAAATCTTAGGAATTTCTTCTTGTATCGTAATTGGGGTGCATTATTTTCATATACTGAAGATCAGTTGTCATGCTTTTGCTTTGTGTTTAGTGTTAATAGCTTTCTGGGTTGTACATTAACAGGTTTCATCTGTTACCTGAATTTGACCAAGGAAAACGAAGTTGTCGCAGACGCCTGGCTGGTCATAACGAGCGTCGTAGGAAGCCACCAGCTGGATCTTTGTTGTGCACACGATATGGAAGTTCATCCATCTTTGGTAAGATATCCTCGTATGGTGATCCTCATTCCTAGTCTTTTAACTTTCATTAAGGCTGTATTTTCTCTGTTTTAGCTCAACTATTGGGGAGAACTAAGTTCAAATTTTGATACTTAAAACGACAGAAACCAGCAACGAAGCTGGAGGCTATCTGCTGGACTTCACTACATACCCAAGGCTCACTGGAAGGGATGAATGGCCACCCACAAGAGCATCAGAGCAGGTCTCAAGCAGTCAGCCCCCTGGATATGGAAAGTCTCTACCACATCCATGGCAAAGCAACACGGAAAGCCCTTCACTTGAGATTCAAGGTTCAGCTGATAGGACCCCCTATCCTGGTCGTGGTATTCCTCCCGGAGGATGTTTCACTACTGGGGTGTCCGACTCCAGCTGTGCTCGCTCTTTTCTGTCAAACCAACCCCATGACTCAAGAATTCGATCTTCGAGTCTTGGGGCAAACTACCTGCTTCATACTGATAGTTCGCACATAGTTCAACCAGCAGTCACCCATGCTGCCAACATCAGTCACTTCTCAAGCAGCTCTTGGGGATTCAAGGGTAATGAGGCTGGAGCCGGTTCATTTGATATGCATCCTGAACTGGGACTTGGTCAAATTTCACAACCTGGTAACAGTCCATACACTGGCCATCTGCAACTGGCCCAGCAGAGTGAAAGACAATACATGGATCTTGAGCATTCAAGGGCATTCGACCCTTCTCCTCAGCACATGAACTGGTCACTTTAGGTTGTCATTCTGCCATCCCTTTTATGGCCCTTACTACCTGTGCTTCATAACTATGAACTTCAAATTTCTGGCATGTTCCTTTCCTTTTGATTTTGCGGGGAAAACCCAAGTCGGCTCGTTAATCATCTTTTGTTTTAATTTGTCGAACTGAAACAAATAAGCAGGACTTGATAATTTGTGCTTGTTATTTGATTCTGATCACTTGATGGTCAAAGAAGTTAGCTCCACAGCATTATCTTGATCATCTCATCTGGTGACCCCCATAACTAGCTGAATGACATACATGGTTTGATTTAACTTAAATTTTAGAAAATACATAATCTTTAAAATTTAAATCGAAACAAACGATATCATAATCTGGCCAACTCTAGAAGCAGAACTAGCCAATTGGCACAATTACAAAAACTGGAATCAATGTCTTAAAGGCCAAAGGCTGATCAAAGGTGTTAACAATAGATCCAGATGATATGGTTATTGGATATAGTATCAATCTGGTTTCTGTTTTCTACCTTATGATGAAGGTGTGATATATGTTGGAAGTTAATGAGAATGTGAATGAGAATTGATTTTTTCCTTTGGAATGGAAGATGCAAAGATGAGTTAGTAAGGGGAACTTTGTCCCACATCGAAATTTGGAAGGGTTGTTGATTACCTTTTATATGATTAAACAAGCTAACTAATCAAATTGACGAAATTTGTAAGTGTTGTTGCTTATCTTTTATATGGTATGCTCTATCCTTCACTATCCCCAAATATTTGAATAACATCAATTGCTTCCAACAACATTTATAAAATCAAATTAATCTATTTTTACCAAGATCAGATGTCAAAATATAGCCTTGATATTAGGAAGTTCAATATAGTTTCACAAATAACCTGGCACCTGAGATGTTAAAAACCAGGTTGGTTACAGTTTCACAACAAATCTTGCAATATGTATGAAGTTTGGGCAACGATCCCGTTGAATTGCTTGAGCTCTAATATGTGTATTATTATCAATTCTAAACAATCAAAGTAATAATAACCCTCCAAAATATGATAGTGCAAGTTCAGCCCCCTTTCCCCCTCCCCCACCACCCACCCCCCCTACCCCCACTATGAAAATTAATTGAATAGAGTTAAAATCGAGTCAAACACTGAGTCAACTTAACTATTGACCAAAATAATTACGATTATCTTGACACTAAAGAAGTCTAAGTATAAATGTTACATTAAAGTTATAATAGTTGTTGCTATGGATTATGAATGTGTAAATGTGAGCATGACTAAGAAAATAGCTAAATAAAAAGTGACAAAAAATAATATGTTGGCCGGATAAATCCTAGTAGATATTTAACTAAGAACTAACTATTTTTTAAGAATATATTTTTCATTTATATTATTTTTAAAAATATTTTTTTAAGGTTGAGAAAATGTTAATTTGATGAGAACATCTAATTCACATACCTCAAATGACATAAATCATATTATATCGTTCGGAACAAAATGATGTAAATTCCTAAAAATTTGTCGTTATTATCCATATCACTCTACCACTAAAATAAAATCACAACATTTTAATACAATAACATAATATTAAATATATATTCATGAAATAAAAATTATTTTCAAAAAAAGAAGAGAAATTTATTTTAAAATTTAAACCAAACCGATCGTGCGTGTATTTTTAGTCGAATGCATAGGATTCGCGCCCACACCTTTCAGGCTACAGCTATGAGCAGCAGCGTAACCGCTTTTTTGTTGACGTGTCATGTATACGTATACATGTATCTATATATCCGTACACTGTTCGTTATAAGCCCGCCCTTCAACTGTTAACAACCATACTCTGCTTCTCTCTCTCTACTCTCTATTCTCTCTCATGTCTGAAAACCCTTCGTCTCAGGTACCATAAAACCCTAATTCTCCATTTCTTCGATCTGCAGTTTATTGTTATATACATTTGTGTATGATTCATATGCTTTCATCGCCTCTGAAAATTATGGGTTTGTTTCGTTTATAACTGTATTTCCGTAGTAATTTGTGCGCAATTTTCATTAGTAACAGTGCTAAGTTCTGTTTATCTTCAATTTCTACTTTAGTTTCCACTTGTTCTTGAAGATTGGTGAATCCCCACTATTGGATGCTTTTCTTGCATTTCACATATACTCTTTGTTCGTTACAGTTTGATCAATAATCTATTTTAATGTTTCGGTTGATCGATCATGTTTTCTTGCGATTCGATTGTTCGTTTCTCATTTTTTACTGTGTCTAATTTCAGGGGAATTCAGAGACATTTCTTGGGAGTGTTAATTGCATGAATAATTTCATAACTCAATTTAGGTTTGTTAGCAATGTCTAATCATTGTTTTTTGTTATTCCTCACTGCCATTGTCTTCTCGACAATTCTGGGTTTCCAAGCTTCCGCTCAAACTAGTCATCTCGATGGTACTTTTTTCTCAATCCTTCCTTTCCCTTTTTGAAAGTTTCTTGTAAATCTTTGAATGAAATGTCTCCGTACATTGTTCTTTTTGTTCATTTATTACTGATTTACTGGCTTGTGAATGGGATCAATGATCTTGTTTTACATAATTATTTACTGAAAATTTTGACATACAAATAAGAACAGGGATTCAGCAAAATAGTGAAGAACGGGTTGATTCTTAGGATATGTGATGTCAAATTCTTGATGGAATTGTTTTAAGAATGTGGAAATATGAACATATTGATTTCTATGTCAAAGGCCAACCATGCCATCATTATCTCATAATTAAGTTTTTTCAAGAAAATATTTATTAGAAATTGTATGGTCGCACTCTTGAAGAATTCCTTATAAATATGATTCACAGTAGTGGTTATTGAAATATTAATCAAGTGGCTGAAATCAATCAAACATACATAAGTTTCCTTATGAAATATTGAATATAAGACATACACGCACAGAAAAACATACATAAAAACAGTCGCCCGGAGTTACGAAGTTCTAACTTTCCTTATGCAGTTCAAGCTCTTCAAGATCTCTACAGAGCCCTGAACTTTCCGTCACAGCTCAAAGGATGGAAAAAAGATGGCGGGGATCCATGTGAAGAATCATGGACAGGAGTTTCCTGCAATGGTTCATCTATTATCTATCTGTAATGACAAACACCCTATCTGCAATATACTCGTTTATCATAATAAATGCATGAAGAATTGACCATTTCTCTTGCAGTAAAATACCTGGGCTTGAGTTGAATGGAAGTCTTGGGTTCCAGCTCTCCAATCTCCATAATTTGAAGCAGCTGTAAGTTATCTGCTCACCTGTGATACACACGCACACGCGTGTGCGCGCACGCACACACACTCGTTTCAATCACATGCCTAAAAGCGTTATGTTTAGTTGATTATTATTTACAAGTTTTTTCCCCTACCAGGGATATTAGCTCAAACAACATTCAGGGCGAAATCCCATACAACTTACCTCTTAATGTCACACACTTGTAAGACATCTAAATTATTGATTTCATCGGGCAGTTTTTCTTAGTGACTCATCTCAGAGGAGTTTATTCTTATTACTGCTTTTTTCTCCTTTATTTTCTCTTCGTCTCAGAAACATGGCCAGCAATAAGTTCAGCAAAAGCATACCATACTGCTTACCTGACATGAAACATCTTCGGCATTTGTGAGTTCATTGTCCATTGACAGCCTCATTTTTCTCATCTATATATTATATGATTGACTCAATTGTTTGTACTTCTTGCAGGAATCTAAGCCACAACTTGTTATCTGGACCTATTGGGAATTTTTTCACTAACCTGACGAACCTCAGAGAAATGTAGGATATCTAACTCCCTACTTATCTGCATATATAAAGTTTGACTAGGGTAGATATATGAATAATCGATACGTTGCTGCTGGATTTTTCTCATGAACCAGTTTACTATTGCCTTAATGCCAATTGCCACCTACAAACCTATAATTAAACAAGCATGTGAAAACTTTTCTCTTACATAAAAACTGGTGACAGTCAGGCATCGTTAGATGAAGTATTCTTTAATTATTAATATTTCTAGTTGATTATATGTAGAATGTAATGCAAAAGTTCTCTATGAATTCTGAAAGTTAATACTCACATTGCATAAATTCAGAAAAATCTTAATAACACAGATCATGGATTGCTATATCAGCATTATATCCGTTGGTCATTATGGAAAATGTAAATAAACTTTTATTGAGTTAAATCATAACGAAAACATTAATAAAGATTTTCTTTCAATTCCATCTTTTAATTGAAACCTTTATCGACATGTTCTGAAATGTTAGTTGGTGACGTCCATGTTCTGAAAAAATTCAATCTATTTTTACAGGGATTTGTCATACAATAACTTCAGTGGAGATCTCCCCAGTTCATTTGGATCTTTGACTAATCTTACAAAATTGTTAGTTTTCCTCAACTTGATAACTGGTATTGGGTTCTGTTTGCTGTATTTTACTGGCATCATCAAGTACTGTGAATGGTCTGCAGGTTCTTGGAGAATAATGAATTTACTGGATCAGTTATCTTTCTAGCTGACCTTCCACTTTCTGACCTGTAGGTTTTGTTCACAAAGAGCAAATTTTCATTCCTATTGTTGGATTTTTATTTTTTGTATCTTTCTTAAAACTCACCCCTATTTGTTATCAGGGACATCCAAGATAACCACTTCAGTGGTGTCATTCCAGAGAAGTTCCAATCTATTCATAATCTATGGTATGGTACCAGGATCCCCATTTTATTCTCGTCTTGAGCGTGCCCTACGATACTATTTTTTATTGTCATTGTAGGATTGGAGGTAACAGGTTCCAACAAGGAGGAAATTCTCGACCCTGGAATTTTCCATTGGAAACTATCCCCAACATTACTAGTCCACCATCTACCGAGTCAAGCGCCATTAAGAGCTTTCCATCTCATAAAGTACGTGGACACAAAAAGAAAGGGCTTGGTCCTGGTGGAATAGCTAGTTTGGTTGGTGGAGCTACACTGGTGGTAACCGGTGCAGCTTTCATCATGGTGCTTCGTGCTCAAAGATCAAGGGGAAGAAAGCTGAGACGCTTGGAGAGTAGTAATGGCTCGTGGCACTCTCTTCCTGTTAGTATAGGCAGAGGTGAGATAGTATTTTATTTCATACATGTAGTTTAAGTGTTCATCCCGTTCATATTCTCTAGGGCTACAGAAAGTATCTGCCTACCAGTTCTGACTAATTTCTTTGCTTTAGTTGAGAACTGTTCTTCGACTGCTCCAGATGATAGCCCACAAGTCTCAGATAATAACTCTCCACCTCTAATTGATGCAAGGAATTTACCACCTTTTCCAACCAAAACTATCAGACTAGGTCAAAGAAGAAGTTTCTCTCGTAAACACAGAATTCCAATAGGAGCAAAGGTCTACAGTGTGGCAGAGCTTCAATCAGCAACAAATTGCTTCAGTGAAGAGAACCTTCTTGGAGAAGGATCGCTGGGCTCTGTTTACAAAGCAGAGTTCCCCAATGGACAAGTACAAACTTAGATTCAATATTTCTTGTTATAAAATCTGAAGAAGTACACAATTTATTGCAATCATTTAAATATTCTTTCTTGTTTACAAGGTTTTTGCTGTGAAGAATATTAACACAGTAGCTCTGGCTCTCCATGAAGAAGAACAATTTATCGACGTGATATGGAACGTGTCACATTTGAGGCACCCCAACATTGTAAAACTTGTTGGCTATTGTGTAGAGCACGGACAGCATCTCCTTGTCTATGAGTATGTCAGAAATCTGTCTCTGGAAACTGCTTTGCATTGTGACTCATACATGCCTCTATCTTGGGCCCTTCGACTTCGAGTTGCTCTTGGTGTAGCTCGTGCTTTGAAGTAAGTACTTCTCTTACGAATTAGAATTAGTCATTCTGGCTTTTAAGACCACAGAAACCTATCTGAATGCAAAATATCTCGTCAACCAACCACTAGCTGTATAACAACTAGTGAAATGTGACTTTTCAATATTCTGCCAAGTTTTAACTTTCTATGCTGCAATATTGAAATCAGGAATCATGACATTGGCATATGCTCATTCTACTGCATAAGTTTACTCTCCTTGTTATGTAAGTGCTGATATATTTTAATTCTGTATGATGTCTACAGCTATTTGCATTCTACATGCATGCCTCCGGTTGCCCACAGCAACTTGAAGGCAGCTAACATTTTACTTGATGAAGATCTTATGCCCCGTATCTGTGATTGTGGGTTAGCTGTTTTAAGGCCTCTTACATGCAACAGAACCAAGCTTAAGGTACTTTCATTTGACTAGCACCAATATCACTAGTGAACTATTCTTGCTTCTCAAAAGCTCTAGTCTGATGTACCTGCCATTTTTAGGAACTGCATGTAACAGAGAACTTGCCTATGTCAAACATTGTTAAGACAATTTATAATCTGCTGTTACTGTTAATGAATCAGGCTTCTGAAATGGCTATCCGTGATACTGGCTACATTGCACCTGAACATGTTCAGCCTGGAGTTGGTAACACAAAAAGTGATGTATACGCTTTTGGAGTATTGCTTCTAGAGCTTTTTACTGGAAGGAAGCCCTTTGACAGGTTTAAGACATTATATCATAATGAATGAATCTATGTTATTATCTTTGATATTTTCTCTTAATGTTTTTATTCTGAAACAGTTCAAAACCAAGAGGAGAGCAATCGTTGGTGAGTTGGGCTTCCCCGCAGCTTCATGACAATGAGTCTTTGGAGCAGATGGTTGATCCAGCCATCAAGAGGACGATTCCATCTAAGGCTTTGTCTAGGTTTGCTGACACCGTCTCCCTTTGTATTCAGGTATTAATCTGTACAAAACATAGGTTCCTACGTATTTGATAAGCATATATTAGAATGTTTTTGCATCTTACTGATGAAGAACTAAATTCTTATGTTCTACTTTCTGACTGAATTCCAAACACAGCCTCAGAAAGAGTTCCGACCCCCAATATCTGAAATAGTTGAGTCTCTAATGTGTCTCCTACAAGAGCATCGCATAGTGAGGAAATTTCCTGCAGGAGATGGTACTGAAGTTGAAACGTTTGAGAGGTCATTCCGTTCAAGCAACTCACGCTTCTTTAGTTCACCAACAGTCAGCTATCTGTCGGCTTAATTCTGCAGCTGGCCAGTGTTAGTGCTGACCTTCAGTTTCAACTTCTTGCATCAAAGTTCACAAAAATCAGATCTGTTCTTTCTCTTCACAGAAGTATGTAAATGTTTGTAATCGTAGATGTAGATTACTCAGAGAACAGTACTGGCTTAGGATTACTTGTATAGCCTGTTGCTCTCATGCATTGTTAGATTTCTTGCATTGACCTGATAAGGCAATTTTACATGTGGATAAAGATGACACTTTTGAGTTGAAATTTGTACTGATCAATTGACGATGTGTATACAACTGAGTTTGTTGCTTTCACCGGGGTTCTTGAACGACTATACCGTTTTATAACTTTTCTGATACACAAATGTTTATAGCATCCATGTACAACTAATTTATTTTTGTATAAATTGTGTATTTGAGAACACACAATTTTTGTTGAGTAAGTACATGTTGCATATTATATATCGTAAACTATACCAATATAACCTATACAATTATTGAACGATTGATAAATAGATAAAACAAATAATTTATTGAATTTTAAATGAAGTTTGAGTATTATTCCATTCGATTCGTAATAATTATTATTTGACTTTTTTACACGAAAGTTTGGATAAATTTTTTTAGATTTTGAATATTTTGTTTAATTTTAAAAAAATTAATAATCACAAATATTATAAATAAAAATTAATTTGAATAAATTTTTTTACTAAAATAAAGTATTTAACATATAAAAACATACCATAGACCTAAGTGCATAAAAGTCACCGGAAGGAGTACTTTCTATACAATCTACAATTGAGTCTGAGCGGTTCAAACTTTTCAAAAGTATAATCCGAATATCAATAAAAATTACAAAATTGAGAAAATTCGAGTATTCCCACACTTCAAATAAGAGAAAGTCGTAATTTCGATACCAGGATTACAAAACATCAGGGCCAAAAATAATCACTCACAAATACTACCTGATTCCCATACGCATAAATAGGTAGAGTTAATCCTGATACCGCAATAAAATGTTATTAATAGTATACAGTACTTTTTATCTTTCTTTTTGCCAATTGAAGTATACAAACTTGATTGACAGATGATAACTAGTGCTCCGATTAGTCTCCCATACCAAATGATGGCCATTTTCTAACAATGTTTTACAAAGATAACAGATCTAATTTCAACATAAACCATTAATCCTATGATACAAAAAATTATGATTCCTCTCCTAGCTGCAAGTGAGTTGCTCAAACATTTCATGCGCCTGCATTACTATTCAATATGGTGTTTATCTCACCGATAATATTGACCGGTCTTCCATCAAACATGGACGAAAGCGAACTCTCACATAGCTTCTTCAGCTCTCTGGTTTTTGTTAAAGCTGCTTCCTGCAATTGAATATGAAAATTTTTCAGAAGATCACCCCCTCTGGGAGAAAAAACAACAAAGCACAGGGGAGTTTCTGTCCCTCTGTTACTAACAATTATGTCTTCTATTATTGTTCTTGATTTATTTATCAAAAAAATAATTAAAAAAGAACTGAAATTAACTCAAAGGCATTCACTCTAAGATCCAAGAACAAGAAATAATCAGAGTAGACATTCAAATACATCATCTACCACTGAGTCTAATGAAGGAGTGGGTTAATACTTCAATAAGTGAACATGACTCAATAAACAACATATCCGTTGATGGTAAAATGCAAAAGTAACGTTATATCTATATATTGGCAACAAGATAGCACCATTACTTTTTCACGAATTCGGTATGAAACTAAACAACAATTTGTTGTTTAAGTGCACTTTTGACATTCTGAGCTCAAATTAACGTCTTTAAAGATTGACCATTGAAATGATATATCAATCTTTATTGAGTAATATTAATAATTTAAACCACCAAAGAAATAAGAATCATCTCATTTCAAGACTAGCACAAAGCAGGTGGCTTGACGGCAATCGGTAGTTATGCCTCGCCATGGCTGAGAGGTAATGAATGTGAGATAAAGATTTGGTGGCAATGGCTCATGATATGGCATGGCGCAACGCAGAAGTAAATACGGAGAATGGAAGAAGACACGACGAAGGTAATAAAGATCAATTCCATCTTTTTTATAAATAAAAAATATAGACTGCACCATACTTCTTCCGTTACCCACCAATGAGACCACACCACACGAGCCAGCAAAAATACTGCTTCTTCTCCATTTCATCTATTATTCTTTTACGTTCTTACCAATGTAAGACATCTTTTTTTAATTGACTTATTACTAAATACTACCCCCTTCGGCTCAAATTGTTTACACCGTTTTCCTTTTTGGGCAGTTCCGAATTGTTTGTAACATTCTTTTTTAGAAATTTTTGTTGGATTAAATGACTACTGTGACCATTTTATTTCTTATTTTTCGTCATGGTTCCACGTGTTATGGTTACAATATTTCATCATTTTACTCTCTTACGGTCTTACCTATTTTTGGCCAAGCGCGAAGCTGGTATAGTTGTCAGATCGTTATCTTTACTTAAAAGGCCATAATAGCTTTTAGGATGTATTATTATACTATAAGTGCAGTGTATCATTCAGAGCACAACATTTTGTCGAACCAAGTAACCATGAATTGAAAGGACTCACTTGCTTTGGCCAAAATGAAGACAAAGAATTCTGTAGCTCCATTCGTCTCACTGCCAGGTCCTTCAATCCCTCTTTCAGCTTCACTTCATGGCGCTTCTTTTCTTCCAGTGTATTCACCATTCGATCAAGAAATCTAGAATCATAAGGTCACTTGAGTCAACAATCAACATTGATTTGGTTATAAAGGCTGGAGGCAATATAAATTATGATGCGCAAACTAAAGCATTAGAAAAGGCGAAGATGGTTAGCAAGCTCAAAGTTAATTTAATTGACACCACTCCAACCACATGAAAGATTAAAGCATTCATAAAAATTAAAATAACAGAATTATGACTGGAAAAGAACGTCTGTATAAAATTCAAGGAATGACTAAAATGCAATACAATTACTTGAAATATCATGCCAAAAGAAAGCCATGCATATTCAATACAAGTTTCATATACAGCCTATACAAGGTATGAAGTGGTGCTCAACAGAAAGCAGGAAATTGTTCAATTGAATATTTAATAGCTCACTTTGGTTCTTGTAAACTACAATATAAGAACATCAAAGATAAGCATTGAAGTGATTAAAAGACTCCCAAGCGATATGCATGAGAAAGAACAACAAAAATAGTTTAATAGCACCTTTTTGAGTTGAGAATCATGATTAGGTCCCGCGTTTTTCCGTTTGTCAGCAAGGAAATGGCAGAGGATACATCAGACAACATTTTAAGTATTGCATCAGAAGTGTGTTGCTGCAAAACAAATGGAGCAATTGCTTGAATTTGATGTTGCAAAAACAAAGTTTCTCCATTTGTCAACTCGATCAATCTTTGATTCAGGAATGCCTTAATCTGGAATTGAATAATAGATATACAAATGGTTAAAAAGTCCAAAAACCTGACGAAATATTACCATTAGAAATCTCTAATTTCCTCAAATATATGGGTGGAACTAAAGATCTTATATAAACTAAGTTCATAAAGAGTTGATAACATTGACATGCAGACAAATGGAAAATATTTCGCAATTCTGGATGATACAAGAAAGGGCCAACAATGAGAATATACCTCAAATAGATCGTCAAGAACTTTGCTCCTATATTCTGCCTCCAGAAATCGACTTCTCTCTTGGGTAATTTCTTGGTTATCTCGTGGAACATTCAACCCAGATGCATGGAGCTCTGCCATTGTACTTGACAAACCTGATTCTTCAATCATATCGGTTTGAGGATTCTCCACGCTGATATCCCAAGACATATCTGATGCAGAGACCTCCTGGACCAGGCTTTCCTCTTTACTTAATAAGGCCTGATCAGTTTTTAGAGCATCACTTGATGAAGAACTATGCTCAATATCACTAGCATTGACAATTTCATACGAAGTCAATGCATTAGCATCTTCAGTTTCCTCAACAGTGCCAAAATCCCAATCAATCTGAGAGTTGTCCAAGGTAATATCCCAATCAATAGTGTCACCAATGGCATCCATATCCCCAGTCAAGTGTTTTGATTCATTAAGCTTGGTTTGAACATTTACTGAATCAAGAACTTCAGAGCTCACAGAAATGTTTAGAGATGGAGGATTTTCACGGATGTTACTCAGATTGGCTAATAGAGTTGCATTAATGTTCTGCAATCAGAACAAATGACTTTTATAATGCATTGCATCACAAGAAGTAACTTTTACTGCATACAATGCTTGAGAAGTACCCAGTAAAACCACATGAGAAGACAATTTTAACAAAATCTTACATCTTTATCTCTATGAGCATCTCTAACAAAATTAGTGTAATAATCAATAGCTTGCGAGACAGAGTCGCCATTTAGAACTTCCAATACTTTGGAAAAAGTTTTTGGAAGTGATACTTCTGCTGTCTCTAAGAGTTCCAACCTCACATCTGTTCCCTGTGAATAAAAAAGGTTGTAACTTCTAAAATTTGTGAGTTTTGGAAAGGAAACATCACATGGAAATCACATTGGGAATCTCAGCATAATACTTGACCTGCAAACCTAGCTCTTGGCAGGCCTCTGCATATTTAGCTGCAGAAAGTGCTGCACTCCTTTTAATATCAGCTTCCTTACGCTCTAGTTCAGCTAGTTGCTGTTGAGTCTTTTGAAGCTGCTTCTTGTGATATGGGCTTCAAATATGAAAAACAGTGTATCAATAACAACATTCTGAGAAAACGCATTATTAATGCAATGTTTCGGATCAACCAACACAAGAATAAGGTGCCACCTACATTTCATAATTAACATTTTGAACCATTATCTGAGCTGCCTCACCAAGATATATATATTCCTTCTCAAAAGCTCGCACAATTACCTCCCAGACTCCCTGTTCAAAGTTCAAATACAGTTAACAAAAATTTGTCGTACGCGAAGAGAGGGGGAGGGGGAGGGGGAGGGGGGAGGGGGAGGGGGGTGGGGTGGTGGGGGTGGGGGTGGGGAGTGTGTGAGTGAGAGAGAATGTCTTTTTGGGCCTTACAGTAGCACCTGAATGCCAACCAAAAATATTACGGCTTTCAGGAGTTGACTTCAGAAGAATATCGTATATTTTCTTGGCTTCCGAATAACCAATCTCTAGAAGAAAAAAAAGTGAAAAATTATGTATAGTACAAGAATTAATGGATAATCTGATATCTATTCAAAAACTAAAATTCCACAATCCACATTTATGTTCTACAGAGATTCCTGAGCCTACCTTATATATGGAATCATGTATATTTGCACTTGATATTTTATAAACAGATCCCCAAATTTATACATTATTCACTTGAATTAAATTTTCATATCGACCTCAATTTTTAATCATTTAATATCTATGTTCAACTGAGCTAAACAACACCTGTTATGCGCTATTTCAAAGAAATGTTCTTTAACTCTCAATATCCACAATCTTCTCATCCACCAAAGCCATAGCTGAACCATCTCTTTCAAACACATTTACAAGTTGACTCTACAGATATATTTCAAGTTCATCATGAATCATTCTTTCAATCATCTTTTACAAGTAAGACAATTTCTCCTTAATATTGTCCTATTGTAACTCCATCTCCCGTTGATTTGGAGTAGACATTCTACAGTTGAGTCAATTTTATTGGTTTTCTTTGCAAATTGCCTTTCAGAATACTTTCACTCCATATGTGTGTGTGTAGGTGGATGTGTAAGTATATATATGTCAACATTCAATATAAAATTTGTTGAACATAAAATGAGATACTAAATAGGAAAGAGGAAATGTATTGCAGTTAGATCAGAATTAAGTTAATAAGTGACACATAATTGAGTGGCTAAGAATTGGCTAATTACAAATGGAAAATTAAATGTGAAATGAAAAGGAATATTGAAGACTTGAAACTGATATTGCGTTACAGAAATTAAAGAAATTTATATATTTGAAAATTCCTTTATTTTTTTGCTGTTGGTTACCTACATTAAAAGTAGTACTAAGCACATAACTTGGTATTCTAAGAAATTTAAAGGCTTAGCTTTACATTAAAATTTTAGGATTTTACAATATGAACAGACTAAAACGGGACTCCTTAGTGGAAAGGTGGGAGTATTAAGTAGTAGTAACAGTTGCACCCATAAACATTGAATACTTCCTCCATTCCAAACTCGGAGACATTTCAAAACTGACAGTACATTTGCAAAACTCTAAGATTCTTTGATCAGCTCAGAATATTAACTAACTTCTTGTGATAATTGAACTTAAATATATTCACATCAACTTCAAATTTCACGAATTCATAAAGGAAAACAAATATATCTCTAATTTCTAAACACAGGGATTAAGTCAGCAAACAAATTAAATTTCTCGATTAAGATCAATAAACTCAGATTAGTTAGCTCAGCTGAAGCATTTCAATAAGCAAATACAATGTAAACAAACCTTCAGGGTCTAGGGTTTGAAAATAAGGATGGATGTCCTTGGGAAGCGAAGAGAAAGCGGTGGTAATCTTGGCCCTGACCGCCGCCAACCGTTTTCGCCAATCGGCCGGAATTCTCTTCCGATCGACCAGCCATTCTATAGGAAAATCAAATGTAAAGAGCAAAGAGCATCGGTCATCACATTTCAATCTAATTATATGAATTTCTGTACAATTTATACATAAAGAGAGAAGGAGAGAGAAGGATCATTACCGCCAAGACGAGCGAAAGCGATATCAATTGGGAGATTGTGAATACTGTCCTGATTACTCAGCATTTTCCGGCGGGATTATTATGTTTTCTTCCAGGGAAATTCGACGGCACCGTTAGCTCAGCCGGTGTATATAGACTATACAAGCACTCGTAATTATTTATGTTGTCATTTCTCCGTATGTACTACACAGTAGTTATAAACTTATAAATTTCTACAAAAAAAGAAAAAAAGAAAAGAAAAGAAAAAGGGATAAACTTATAAATTACTCTTGTGAACAGTTTAGTCAAACTTACTTAAATGGCTTTTTACTATGTAAACCAGAAAGAAAAAAAAAAAAAAAAAGAAGGGCTTTTTACTACCTTGGCTTTTGACATTTTTCACATAAATTCAGGTAAATTTTTTGTTTTATTTTAAAAAGTATTTAAATTAAAGTTAATAGAAATAAAAATTTATAAGATATTTAATATATAAAAAAATTTACTAAACTTATGTGCAAAAAAATTATATGACAATTATTATAAAACGAAAAGAGTAATTGTCACTAGTAATTTTTAGACTTAACTTTTCTTCATTAGTAGTTTTTTTTTTTACTTAAGTTAATAAATTACATAATTTATTTATAAAAGAAACTACACTCTCTTCATCCCTCAAATTATAGTAGGAAAATATTTCTAACTTAAATAGCAACACCAGTAACTCGGTAAGATACAAATTATAATTATTTGAATTAGAGTAAATTTAACTAATAATTAATATTTTAATTATCACTAATTATTTCATTGGTCTAAATCACGTTATTTTAATTATTATTACTTTGAATTTGTTCAATTAACTTTGATTACTTAACCAGAGTTAAAAAATCTTAACCAGACTTCGACACGCCCAATGCCCCAACGAACGACGACAGACCATCGACGCACATTTTTGTATGCTTCCTTCGTCCATCGGAATCAGTCTCTGGTAAGTGCCGACGCTTGATGATAATGTTTGATTGTCTTTCATTTCTTTCCAAATTCAATCTCAACAGATGCAAAACTTAACTTTGAACAATCTCGACAATTTATGTAATCTGGAATAATGTATATGCCCTTGATCGCTACTGCTTGTTTGACCTAACGTAATGTGTCTGATCCACTGGTTAGATGTGTATAGAGGTTGTGGTATGCTAGATTTCAACTAGTAATGTAATTTTGTGAAGAAAAATTGTATTTCTCAATTTGGTTTGTGTTAAATCTTCATTCAGTTCTAGTTTGACCTGAAGTCAATTTTTTTAGGTTAAATCAATTGTTTCTGGTAGTTTAATATGCTAGTGGAATGATTGCAAGACGAGAATTTTGTGTGATTCCTTGATTTTAATTGTGTTTACCCAGGTAGGGGAGAAGTATGGATCCATCTGAGCTTAGGTATTTGGAAAACGATGACACTCCAACCATGAAAACAATTAAAGGCGCGACTACAGGTCTGGTTGCTGGCACTATTTGGGGAACCATTGTTGCTACCTGGTATGATGTGCCCCGGGTTGAGAGAAGTGTTGCGCTTCCCGGGTTGATTAGGACATTGAAGATGATGGGTAATCATGGCTTGACGTTTGCTGCCATCGGTGGAGTTTACATAGGTGTAGAACAGTTGGTACAACACTATCGGATGAAGAGAGACTTTGTCAATGGGGCTGTTGGTGGTTTTGTTGCCGGTGCCTCTGTTTTGGGTTACAAAGGTCAGTTTTTTGTTTTCTAATTTATCCTACTTGCACGACTTTTTTTTGTTTTGCACATTTTTCGTTAGTAAATGGTTTACTAGCTGTTGTGTAGCATGTATTGATATGAGTACAATATATCAGATACTCTTCCCCAAATTGTTATTCTCCATTTCCCCTACGCGCCTTGGTGCAGGATATGTGGTAGCGCTATTATTTCCTCTGAATGATGACACCCTTTCTGGTAACAACATAAAACAACAAAGAAGCACGAGTAATAGTACTTTTTTGGAAAGCGTAGAGTGTTAGCTTTAAGTGATACTTTGCACCAACATATCAATGTAAGAGCATCAATTTGTTGCAGAATATCAAGTGGCTATATAGGTTCAAAAGAAAGGATACACTAGCTCTTTTCTGACCAATACAATACCATTTTCCGGAACTTCAATATCATTGTTCTAGTTAGCAACTCTGTAAGTGTTTTAGTGTTGGTACTTGCCTTCAGTAGATAAAGTACATCCATTGCGTTTTAGACTTCAGAGCTTTTGAGATGCATTTGGCACCAGATTATTCCTTGTCCAAAACTAAGCTATTTATTTAATGGGAAACTACTTCCTTCGGTCCTAAAAAGCTAAGATGGACTTCGGTGCTAAGAAAGGTGCTTCTGTAAACATCATATACATGTACGCCAAAACGGTAGGGATCCAATTTATCCCAACAAGCAAGAGTAACAGTACAGTTTATGATGCTATAACATCTAGTGTGGTAGGTAAAAAAATTTACAGATAGATTAAATAAGAACAGTTGATGCTTCGCCTTTTATGATATCACCAATCAAGATTGAATGGATGTCAACTGTTGACCTTGGGGTCCAATTTCTTTTTCCCCAACAAATAAAGGCTTTTGAAAGGATAAACTTTTGGTTTGCTATCTCTAATAAAAACTGAAATTTGACCAATAGAAAAGTATAAGAAATTTAACATCTTAAAATAAAATTAAAAATATAGGTTGTACTTGCAATATAAAAAAATTAATACTAATGTGCTTTTTAGCCAATATCACTTCCTTTTTAGTTTATATGTATGTTTTTCCTTGTCCCCTAAAATGTATGACCTCATTAAAATACTTATTGGATAAAATAGTCTTTATTGCCATCATATAAAATGATGAAGAATAGCTTGTGGACTGCACATAAATTTTATAATAACAGGCAATTATGGTATGAAATGGAATATTTTTCTATTCATGCGCTCGTGTAAGAGTATCTATATAAACGTAGATGGAATTTGTACTATGCTGATGCATAGACAGATGAGGTGGTTGACAATTTTTAATTTACATACCCATATGATCTTGTTCTAAAAAGTTTAGGTCTTTCTATTAGGTGGAACGAGAGAAATGGTTGGTATGCTTTATCAACATCCCTTGTTTGAAAATTTTGCCTGACATGCATCTCATTTCTCAGGAAAGAGCATTTCAACAGCTATTTCAGCTGGAGCAGCTCTCGCGGTTACATCTTCACTGATTGATGCTGGGGGCCAAACCACAAGAATTGACAATGGAAAGGAGTACTACCCCTACACCACCAAGAAGAGGCCCAATGTTAATTAATTTCTTATTGTTGCTTCTCCCGAAAGGCAGATGTTGATATGTCCCTTTTCGAGTCAAAGACTGTTTTCTAACTTGCTCTACCATTGTTGCCTGGGCACATAGAAAAAGGCACTGTTTCCCGTGATGCTCATCTTTTTCCTGATTTCCATCTCTGAAAGAATATGTTTCTAATAAACTAGTTATGGTGGAGAACAATATGTGAAAACATATAATCCCAGTTAAGAGTTCATTATGCTGCATTATGATGGCCTTTGTTAATTATACATGATCGCAGTCAAATATTAGTGGAAAGTAACTACAGTAAATGTTCATTTCTCCCTTTTGATGTTCTCCAAAATCTTAAAATCTGGCATCGTTTAGTTGTGTTAGATCTATTTTCCCTATTAGATGTTCACAAGAATGAGTAGCAATAATTTGCTGTTCTGCTTCAGCAGTGTTAATGTTCTCTCTTCCCTCTTGGGAAGGTTGTCACATGGTGGCTATCTGCAGCGGGAGGGGTTGGAAGAAGATAACTGAAAGCTCTACATTCAAATCTAAATTCGAAGAGTAAGGTACTACTTGAAATGCATCTGGTGGTGTGAAATACTCCTCTAAATAAATAAACAAACATCGAGTCCATTTTAGTTTGGGCTAAAAGTCAAAGAAAATATGTGTAAGTTTATGTTTGTCTTATATAAAAATAAAAAATAAAAATTGACGTAACGACTTATTTTGGGTTTTCCCCCCTCTAATATCTTATAATACATTATTTAACCTTTAAGACTAAAATATAATATCTGTTTTATTAAATGTTTTAACTAAGAACACATACGTTCGTATGTCACATGAATACATATTCAATTATTCATTTTGATCTTCACGTATGTTTAACCAACTGCTCGAGATGCAGTCCATTTTTTGTTCAGTTTCTTTTAAAATCGTCAAGCGTAAAATTTTAATTTTTTCAATAAAAAGAACTGAATAATGGGTGAATTTTAATAGTTCCAACCAGGAAGGGGTTTATATTTGAGTCTTTCAGCACAAAGTTAACTAATTATGAATGTGTTTCCATACAAAGGGGCCAAGTAAGATTAGAAAATAATCTTTTGATTGGTCTGATATATCCTGCAGTACAGAAAACAAGAAAAATAAATCTTTATGCCATCCAATCTAATCCAATATTTTTCTGTCGACACGTGTCAAAAACCCATTCACCCCTGTGAATTTCTTGGGCCATCCATCGAAATGGGTACCTGGCAATGAAGCAAAAAAGCACTGCAGCCTTACCAGGAGAGAGAGAGAGAGAGGAAGTAAACATATCCAGACTCCGATAGAAATGGCGGGCATTGGGTTCTGTTGGTCGTCCACACTCTCTTCTCGTGGGAGGTAATGTATTTCAACCTCTTTAATTTAAACCATGGCCGTGTATGTAATTGTACTTAAATATTTGTTACTACTTGCTATAAATAACCAGAATAATATCAATCAAACACCAGATTCTAAAAGTCTTCAGACTTCCGGCATGTATTCTTTTACGTGGATTCAATGCCCTCGCGATAATCCAGTTGTTACTGCTCGTTCCTCTATAGTACAGAAAACAGTATTAGTGTTTCTAGGGGGAAAGAAATTATTTTTTCTTGACTTTGGGGTGGGGTGGGTTTTGGGCGGGGGGGAGGGGGGGGGGGGGTTGTGGGGGAGGGGAGTGTTATCTTGGATTCTTGGAATATGCAATCCTTATTGGTGAGTGATAGATTATTTCGTTTTTTATGAATGGTGATTTCCCCATTTTAGTTATTCCTCATGTAATTTTGCTTTAAATAAAGAAGAACTGAATTCAAAAAAAATCTAAAAGAAATTTTTATGTTGGTGTCACTTGTATCTGTTTTTGCTCATTACTAGTGTTAAAGATCTTTCACCTGATATTTATGGGGTTATCAATCTTTACCTTTTCTTCTGTTTGACAAATTGATGGTTATATATATTGTTATCTTGTCAATGAAAGTAACAGACTAAATGCGCTTTCAGCATTCTGGGGTCATCTTCTTTGGCATTTGAGAATCATACAGCAGGAGCCCCGGTGGGAAAAACAATTCAGCGAAGAAGTTTGAGTATTAGAGCAGAAGTGAATTTTGTAAGTTCTGAAGAAGCAAAGAAACTCATAGCAGAGGGATATACAATTCTTGATGTGCGTGACAGAACTCAATATGAACGAGCACATATAAAAGAATGTAAACATGTCCCTCTTTTTATTGAGAACAAAGACAATGACCCAGGTAATAAAAACCAAGTATTCTTTTGTGCATTTGATGTTTGGACATGTTACCTGAAGGTTTATGTCTATAATTTGTGTTATGTTAATAGTTTGTTTTGCATAGGTACAATAATAAAGAGGCAGCTGCACAACAATTTCTCTGGTCTATTCTATGGTATACCATTTACTAAGCCCAACACTGAATTTGTGCAGTCTGTAAAAAGCCAGTTCTCACCTGAAAGCAAAGTGTTAGTCGTTTGTCAGGAAGGATTGAGGTATGTTTTTGGTACTTGTTGCAAAAAAAATAAAATAAAATCACTTGACCCTCTATTATGACGCATTACATTCTGGAGCTGCTCTTTATAGCTCAAAAAGCTTAGCATATTGAGAACTTGGAAACTTGAGCCCTTCTTTAGGACATTTGCAGTGATTCAGTTTTAGGCTTGGTAGTTAGTATCATAGCTGACCAAAAAGAAAACTGTCCTATACACTTCCGGCAGGCAATTTATGATAGTCCCACCATTCAAAAAAAGAGTTACATTTGAAAAAAAAATTATTCCAAAAAAGAATTACATTTAAAATTTTTCTTTGTTATTTTGCGATAAATTAAAAAAAAATTAATTACAAACTTATAGATCTCGTCATAAATTTATAACAAATTTCGCGAAAAAAACTTATGATTTGTACATTTAATTATTGGTCAAAAATGTAAAATTAATAATCGTCAAAAATCTAAATATTGCTCTTTTTGTAGAACGGAGGGAGCATGACTTACCCTCTTTTTTCCCCTTAAGAAGCAAATCATCACTATGTTCTTCTGAACGTTTTATATGATAGTGCAATGATAAGTTAGAGAAATCTGAGTGAAGACTAAAGAGGGCCACTTATAGAATTATTTCGTATATGCCTTGTACCTACACAACTTGCCAGCTTTTAATACTGTTTTCATGCTCTTGATTCAAGGTCTGCTGCTGCTGCCAACAAGTTAGATGCATCTGGATTTGAGAATGTAGCTTGTATAACATCAGGGCTTCAATCTGTAAAACCAGGTTAATACTGAAATGGAAATCCTTGCTTCTCCAACTATTTCTCAAATTGCTTGTTAAAAATATTAAAAGGGGCGTTACGCCTTCTGTAGGAACATTTGATTCTGTTGGTTCTACCGAGCTGCAAGATGCAGGAAAAGCTGGTCTAGTTACAGTTCAAGGGAAGATTTCAGCAGTACTCGGAACTGTACTTATCTGTAAGTTCTTTTCAGAGATAAATTATATTTGTTCCCAATTTGTAGAACCTGCAGTTTTCAGTAAAACTCTGTGGAATTTATATTGCCATATGATACCTTTTCACTCTGAATGAATCCCAGGTGCATACCTTTTCATAACCTTCTTTCCGGATCAAGCTGAGAAGATCCTTGCATTGGTTCCTTCAAGCTAACACTAGGACAAACCCAAAATTTTGCAGCTTGTTCTCCGTGTATACTTCAAAGAAATTTGAGATAATGATGAGAGCAAATCGAGAGAAAGTTGTACATGAATAGTGTAATTGGCAATATTTCTTTTATCTAGTCGTGCGACATTTGATCCTAGAAAACATTTTTAGTGGTTGCAACTTTTTTTCACTCTACATTGATCCCAGTGACCCAAGCTCTTGCCTCGAGTTGAGCCCCATAATCTGGAGTGCAACCAAGGACCATACTTCTATTTTCAGTCATTGTGACACCATGTAGTGAAAATCATCACAGAACAAATGCACATGGAATATACACTCAAGCAGCAAAATTTAGGATTATAAAACTGCTGGCAGGAATTAAGAACTCTATATTGCCATTCTTCTCGTGAAAAGTACGTGCTAGAGAAAAGAAGACAGCTATTATCCATTTGGCAATTTCCTCATATTGATTTACTTCAATAAATAAATAAAATCTCTACCTTCGATTCATTGTTGGACACCTATCGCAACAAAAATCTAAGCTTCAAGCTACATGAATTTGGTGTTCAAGTTTCCCAGAAATGAAACCTAACTGAACAAAACATTACAATTACACTTCTTTTCCTTTCTTTCCCACTAAATTTTAAAATAAATAAAAATAAAAACAGAAGATAACAGAAAGTTAGCAAACTATCTCCGTTTATTGCATACTGCACAGCACTCCAATACAATGGATTGATTTGACCTGGCAAAGAACATTGTGCTGGAATCTCCACTGCCTGCCTGAGGCAACAAGAATGGTAACCTGAAGCACCCGAAACTCAAAAATTGTTGGAAAAACAAATACTTGGGTCCCAATTTTTTGATTGTGCCTCTGCAACCTCCTTTTATTCACCTTGTAGGCAATAAAGTTGCCGAATATTTCCTGAAGCTGTCCACCATAAGAATAAGTCAGTCAAGACTAAATTATTGATTTATCATCTCTCCTGAGATACTACAAATGTTGTTTGCGTTAAGTGAAAAGAATAGCATCGCACAGATGGAAACAGTAATAACATCTATAATATATTTAAGAGCTCAAATAGCTGCACATCCCCTAATTTGATTATGGTCATGCTTTTCATTAATTAATTTAATTTGTTATTTGGTTCACTTTTCCAACACTGGCTTAACTTTTCTAGTCAATTCGATTGTCCTACCTTAATATGATATTATTAAAGCATTAAACAGTACAGCACATTATATTGTCTACCAAAGAAACAGGATAAATACAATCAGCTGGCCAGCTGCAACCATGGGATGATAAAATTATAAACTGATTATTGATTGCACTATTAATGAAGTTAATATTTAACTACTAAATATACTCTTTAGTATTAAAGGTAATAAAAATTAAAAAAAATGAAATTTAATCATTTAGATGAGTTTGTAAGTCCTCCGCGCTTTGCACAGGGATGCTAATGGTTAGAAGAGCATGGTGAAACATGAGAATTACAGGAACTTAAAAGGCAACTGAATGTAAATAGCAACGGAAAGGCAGTGATCTCTAGTTTGGTTGAGTTGTGGAAGAAACCCTTGCCAATAAAACGCAGAAGTAAACCACCTTTTTTCTCACTGAGCCATACATCTCAAAGCATAAACATTCACAGAACCTGCTAATCAGTATGATATATGTTCCTTCCGCTACTTCCATCCCACAAGAGAAACCCCATTTTCAACATAAGAAAAACATGATTTAACAAAATTGATGGTGTCTAATGGTAATCGATGATTTAACATGTACATTTTATCTTTGGAGACTCCAGACTAGGAAAGCAGTGAGCTAACTAAAAATCTACAGTTAACGGAACAGTTTATAAAATCATATAGAATATATGTATTAGAAGAGTCTGACAGTGCAAGAAAACTGCACGTGTATTTACAAGTCATAACGGAGGCAGTATCTCTGTAGGTTTCTCTCAGAACCAGTAACCATATCTTGCCATAATGCACAAGTTGATCAATCTTAAACTTGATCAGCTGACAGCAAAAACAATGCGACAAAAAAGGGAGTGGGATGAAATATATCTTGACCATTTCACATCAGGGCACAATATTTGCGGGAATCATTTGAAGACATTGAAATAAGCCCGTGGTAAAAGAATAGTACTAAGATTGTGCACAAATGTAATTATAGTTTGGTATCATTACCCAGCCACTTAAAATAGCTTATTACGTTGCCTTTTGAAAGACATGCAGAAACAGTCGAGTAGTGTTTGCAATCTCTTTACACAGACTAAACAGGTAGTACAAAAGGCGCCAAATGTTGAGGAACAATAATTACCATATAACCAGTCTTTGAAGTAGACATGAAGTGCACTTGATAAATCCCGTTTCCTGTTATCTTCAAGCTGTGTTTCCTTCAAAATTTGCTTAATCTCCCCAAGGTTCTTGTGCTTGAACAAAATAAATAAACAACCAATAATTTTATTTCGACTGAACATTTGGTATTTGAGTTACAATCATTCTGTATGACTTCAATTTTAAAGGATCAGACCCAAAAATTTTAAATTACATATTTAAACATCATTTAGTAAGCATTATGGTTCCTGAACTCACATTTCTCTGTTGAGATGTCATATAAGCATCTGGTAGAGGAAAGGGATTGCTTTTTGTGGACCCAGGGCATTCTTCTCCAAACCAGTTTGGTATCTGTTCAGCGAGATAGAATGCATATTACCGACATTAAAACCACGAGGAAAAGGCACAAAGGCAATAGAATCGCCATTAAAAGAAATGTATACAATTTATTGAGTAAAATACACAGATTAACTATAACAATTACACCAGAAACTCAGAAGTAACTAAGGCCAGGCCACCCCTGAAACTAAGAGGGTTGAGGAGCCAGTCCTAAGTTTTTGAAAGTTCTTCCGATACCCCGGGTAAAGAGAAATAAAATAAATAAAAAGCCAAAACAATCCATTCAAAAGAAGGAACCACCTTGAGTCTTAGAGGGTGTTCGGCATTGATTATAAGCAACCTAACTTGCTTATAATCTCCCTCCATTCCACAAAAAAGTGTTGCAATTGAGTTTTCGACAAATATTAATATTGCATGTTTAATTGAGAATTATATGTTCAAATAATAAAAAAAATTCATGAAATTTGTTAGAAATGTTTAATAATGATAAGATAAGAAGATTGTAATGACAAATTTTAGAAAAGATAGCACTGTAATGAAAAGATTATGCAAATGTAACTCTTTATGGAACAAATCTCATCATTTTCATATGTAATTCTTTTTGTGGAACGAGAAAGCAACATTTGTTAAACACCTGCTTATCTTTACCTGCTCATAATCAAATAATTAGAAGCTCCAATTTGATGCTTCTGATCATAAGCAAAAAATTGACACGCAGGTTTGACCAAGTTACCATATCACCCTGACTAAAAGTAACAATTATCCTCGTTAACTGCTGTAACTTTACAATCTTTTATTATCTTTTCAGTAATTTACCATAATGATAGGCATCATAAAGCAGTTCTTTTCAAAACCAAACAATTTTCACTTTTTTATTAGTTTAAGTACTTTTAAACTACCAAACATGTATTAATACTTTTTAACTGCTAATAAAAAATTAGCGATCATAATCAGTAAGTAATTTTTCTAAACAATCCCAAATGCCCTCTTAAATAGCCCGATAGAATGTAAGTACAATAAATAACTTACCAAGAAGTTCGTAAACTGATCGGGGTCCATCCGAGAAGCAGATTCAGTCTGAACATCAGAAACCCCTGCAGGATGAGATAATGAATTGTGTGGGTCAACCACTCCTAGTGCCACAGGTGCATCCCATCTGTTGACAGTAGGCTCAATACCAACTTGATTCATGTGCTCCTCCAATTGCGAGTAATATGTATTATATGGGCCAACCTGGAGGAAGTGGTATGGGAGTAAGAATTTTCTTCACAAAGTTCTTTTCTAGAAAATGACAACAATTGCAACAATATTAACAGCCAACATGAATTGTCTATTATAAAGCTCTTGTACCCAATATTTCGATAAGATTAAAAGGATGACACATGAGCAATAATTTTCAGTACTAATGAATCCAGGTAAAAGACTCATCTACCCAATATGGATATAAATGTGAACATAGTGGCTCTAACATTACCCTATACATGATGCAACTAAATCTCATTCAGTCTATAACTTCTAGAAAACAAATGACAACTTATTTCATTCAATCATAAAAAGCTGAGCAACATACCTGCAGCTTATGGTTATCTCCAACAATCAGAGGAGGTTGGTTTATCCCCAAGAAGAATACACACTCACGACAATTAGCAATACAGATTCTTTTAGCTGCTGTAATCAAGTGAACCCGCTCACAATGTTCAACTCTTACAGCCTGTGGATAGAAGGTACATCCAGAGGATCACATCAATAAAATGTATTTCTGATGTATCTCATACATAGTATTTCGCAGAGGTACTAGCCTAAATATTCCACGTAAATAATTCTATATCCAAGTTCCCTACACAATGGAACCAGATCAATCGTTTTGTGCGCATGCACGAGCACACAACCACAGATAAATATTTGGAGGACACTTATTTTTGGCAGAACATCGGAACTGGGCCAAAGAAGACTGACAATGTAAGATGCTTTTTAATTTTTAGTGTTTCATATCTTCCTTTAAATGCTTTTGTCTCCTTTTTTCTTTCGGGAGGGAGGAAGAGAAAGAAATTAGAACAGGAAAATATATTTCAGCAGTAGCAACATTTTTATTAGAGTAAACAAGATTGATTCTGCCTAGGCGGGGCTTAGGCACCTAGCCAAATTGAGGCACTAAAGGACTGTGTAGGGCCTAGGTAGGAATTAGCTGGACATATATCTTTACAAGTTAAAACACTGCCACTTTCTCAAAAACAGCATATATTATTTATCTACATTATCATGCTAGTCCATCTAAATCTGAGGAAGAAGAAAGTATAACATAGATATTGTAATCATTACCTTGCCAACAGCACCCAGAACAATAGTTGCATCAGAGCATCCATAAACTGTAGCATATTTTAAAGGTGCTAATATATAAATGACAGATTCATGGCAATTCACAACCTGCAAAAACAAAATAAGTTACAATAGCCAACCAAAAAGGAATAAATGAAGAAGTATTCCAAATTGCCAATCATAATGGGATGCAGTAAAAAGACAAATTGGGAAAAACAGAGAGATAAGTTACATTTTGGGTTTGAATGGAAAAATAAGTTTGATGGTCAGTATTTTGGAGTAAGCTGTTTTTAGATTTTAAAGTCTATGGGTTGATATGGTAGAAAGCAAGGGAATGGAGGGGATTTCTTTTGTTTTTTAGGAGTGAAAACGACATGGAGGGAAATCTGGGAGGACGAGTCTTCCATTTCTTTTGGTCAGATCTCTGTGTTTTACATTTCGCCAAGTTAAACCTCTGTCCAATTAGTTGTGCTCATATTTCGTCTGCCCAAAAGGTCTACAAGGAGTGCGCAATTAGGGAGTTTTTTCTCAGAAGCAAAAGTGCTTCTCATTGCCTCAATGCCCCCCTAAGGACAAGCAAGAATTATTGGTTTTCTTCCTCCTGCTTCCTCATCAGCACCAATCCAACTCTTTCTATGAGGTGGTTCTCAGCTAACCGTTGCCATATTCAACTAGTGATAGGACTTATTCTCAATAAGCAATGATCGATAATGAAGCTGGTTTAATCGAATACTGCAGATGAGATACAAGAACTCCAAAATAGTTGATGTATAGGTTACCAAACAATGTAAAGGGTCTTCCTTCTTAGCTTTCCTTCAGTTAAATCTATTATATAACCAACAGAACCGAGAAACACTTTCTACTGTCCCTAGAGTAAGGTAAGCCCATCTATCCTAACTTTCAACCTTTCCACTTGTCCATCCTTGAACGAAATGGACCGGCATGGTGACCTGAAAACTTTAGGTTCAATTCTTTTACAGGGGATGAGAACTCACAGTTCATAACTTTACATACTAACATATATTAATATTTCTTGGAGTGGAGACATAAACAAAACCACATATTACATTATTACATTTACTAAAAACAATTTATGAGGCCATGTGTTAAAAACAATAAGGCCTGTGAATCCGTGATCAGCAGACCCAATTACCTAGAATGTGGACCTTTTCAAATGTTGTGGATATTATCCAGACAGAAGTAAGATGATGGCGTGTGACTGATCTTTTACTATAGCAACTCCAATACTCAGAATAAGAATCCTATAGCAGTTATACACAAAAAGTTCTAGTCATCCATTTCTTCAGAACTATCTTGCATGATGAGAAACCCAACAAGTATACGAGCTTTAAGTCCCAGCTTACCATTACTTATCCCACAATTCGGTGAAAAGGTTGTACTGGTTCTCTATACCACTAACAAGAGAATGTAAAATGCGCCACTAGGGTCTTGACAAAGAAAAAATCTATTGCCGTAGTGAACTGGATATTAATACATTTGCCAACTGAGTTGTGATATGATTTGGATAGAAGACACTACAGATTAATAGCTAGTCCTGTAATAGTAGGTTGACATGATTGGATGAGGGCCGACAGACAAAAAAGACTCGAAAACTGATTGATAGTATGTGGATTTAGTTTTTCTATTATTTTTTTTATACAATACAGAAGAAATTGAATTAGATGGTTACATCTACATTGAATTACCATGCTATTAAGATAAAATTATACTATTGCAAGTTTGCAACTTTATTGACCTTGAATCACCACCAAATATAAATATGGACAAGGAAAGAGTAGGGACAACCTTAATGGAAGAGCTTTTCAGATCAGATGCTTTTTTGACAAATGATGACTTAGAGATCCCCTCAATAAAACTTGGACCCCTTGCGCTGGTCGATGCCTTAACTGGACTAGCAGAAACATCAGCCATTGGGACATCCTGGTCAGAGGCACTGGTTTGTCCACACTCTTTTGCAGAATTTCTTTCAGCCATATGTTCCAATGTCGAGGATATGCTCTGTAAAAGCCAATCATGAACTTCTGTGGCAGGAACAGGAACAGCGGGCATGTCGGGATCTGAATTAGCAAAAAAAGGTGCATGCTGGCTTAACGGAATTCCCTCCAATCCTCTCTCTCCAAAATAGATCAGAAGTCCTAGGTGCTCAAACTTTTCCATACTTAGAATCTGGCATAATTAGGGAGATCAGTATGTATTAGAGCAAGACTCATACAGTCATACATATCCTTACAAAATCTTAGTGTAAATCAACCATTTATGTAGGATATGCCCAGGGCATGCTTTCTTGCACATTTAACAACTACGAATTTGATCCAATTGTTTTATGTCATCAGAGAGTTCGCTCCCCATGTATTACATTCTTGCTATTTAAGTCACATTTTAAATTATAAGTTTAAAATGCACCAATTTCCAATAAACAACAGCCCTGTATAATTTTACATATGTATTACTGTATGTATTGCTTTTGCTTTAGATGTCTATCTTAGGATATGATCTACCTAGGCCTCCAAATTTAATAATGGTTTAAATATGTCTTATGCGTGCAGGTGAATAATGTGATCTAGCAAAATTACTATGGTCTAGTCCATACATTTTAAGGGCACTTTTGAACATTGTCTACCTTGTTTTAAGCACCATAAATGTCTCGGACACCTGTTTTGGTGACCAATCCATCACAAGGAATTGATGGGTAGAATTGTATTTTTCTTTTGCATGATAGATTTAGGGAATCCAATAGTTCGCACAAAAATTTTCCCAATGGGATTTCCGTTATTTACTTCTGAATTCTGATACTTGTTTCTCCATGTTTGCAAATGTATACTCAATTCTGGAAAAGTAAATGTAATATAAAAAGGAAGGTGTACAATAATGTAAGCAAAGCAAGAAATTGACAAACCAAAGAGTCCTCGCCTTCCCCTTCTGTGGAGTCGGACAAAAGGGAGACAATGTTGCCTAAATGTTTCTGTAAATAAGATAACTGATGAGCCTCTTCATCTGCTTGTGATGGCATAAACCTACGGCCGTTGCTGCGCACAAGCTGCAATTAGTGGAAAGTTAAGCCCATGATAAGCATAACCATGTGTCAAAAATTACAGATGCATATATAAAGTTACTCGATTCATTCAACAGAAACCAGCAATTAATTTCCGTAGTGATGGATACCTATATCTAAACTCTCAAGACAAACTATTATTATTTTGCAGACAAATAAATGAGCAAAGACCTACGGTCTGACCAAAGTAGAATATTATGAACTTGTCAACCAAACAACTTCTCGATCTTTGTTGACCATGTGTTATTGGCAAGCATAGGGAACAATGCACTAAAATTTACTTCTATTTTTTCCATTGCCTAGTGGCACCAGAGAAATGTAGCTTACAAATTCATTGAACAATTTGCGACTTCAAAATAGCATCTTCGGAAGCCATTCTTGTTCGTTATGAAATTTATTATCAAATGAACTTCTCAAACACATCCAAACTTTAAAAACCACTACAAGCCCCTAATTTTAATAGCCAATACAGGTCCATGTTACATATGAATTAACAGATGTATGTTAGCAAAGCCCACATGTAAATAATCCATTTAAAAACTGTACATAATTAAAAAAAATTGCATAAAATACATATAAAAAACTTCATTAAGTAATAAGATATAGGGAAAGGAAATATGACATTTATAGGCATCTCACCATTTTTCATTAATGGCATTTATGGCATTTCACTATTTAGTGATCAAGATGTTCTGATGTTTTGTTGTACATTTAATTTTCTAAAAGATATTTGATTAGAAGAAATAATATACATTACTTCCACTACCGCGAAGGAAATAAAATAAATAAATAAATAAATAAGATGAAAGAAGTCTCACTTCAACTTACAATTTTACATTTTTCAATTTTCTTTCTTAGTTGTCACAGTTATTCAAAACAATGGACTAATCTATATCACCTAAGCTGAGAAGTAGAAATTGCATTTAAAAGTATTTCATGTAAAAAACGAAGAAACACTTAAAATGGTCTGCAACATCACATTGTAAAAAATATGTATACACTTATAAATAGTCAAAAGGTATCCTATGTCAACAATACATGTTACCTCTGTTCCACTTAAAGGAGAACTCTCTTTTCGTTATATTCTTTTATTATTTACATATTTCACAAAAATAAAAGAATATTTCTCCTTTTTAACTTTAAGAAATCATTTTAGTAATTCTACGACAAAAAAAATGATTATAGCGATTACTTGTCGATGTTGTAAATACTAAAATTACCTAGTCATTAACCAAAATTAGTTACTTTTCAAAGATAATAGAATTTAACCAAATTTTAACTTAGAATCTCATATACTCACATATCCTCTGTGGAAATTAGGTATATGATCGGAACTAGACGTCATTCTTTCCCGTCTTTGTTTCTTTTAATCAGTTCTTGTCCTAATTATTTCTATTTTTTCATATTTATGTTGTTCGAATGAATACTATTTTTATTTTCTATAACTTATTTACTTTATTTGTTCTTTTGTCATTTATAAGGATTCATCAACAGTTGACCCAATAGCTAGGGGTTAAGGCGACATTGATGTTGATATACGAAATCGAATCAGATAAAATATAAATTACCAATCATGAATCAAGTTCAAGATTGAACAACTTTTTTAGAATGTAAAAGATTAAAAATGTGTTGAAACATAAGGATAAACATTCTTTTACCAAAATATAAACAAAACAACAAAATTATGATGACAAACAATATAACCAAAAAAATTAGAAGTTACAGCCACAAAATACTTTGAAAAAATTAAAGTGAGAAAGATGTATTGAATGAACTCATGCTAACCATAATGACGAAGAAAAAAAATACAAAAACTCGTAAGATAAATACCATAAACATAAGTTGCTAATTAAAACCATAAAAATGATAATACGGCAATCATAAAATAAAAAATTCTGAAGACATTTTAGATCACATTAACAGCCCATGCCATGCTTCACAAATTAGCAAACTATCTTATTTTGCAAATAAAAACTAGAATCGCACAGATATAGTAATAAAACAGAAACAATTGCCCCCACCCACAACCAAACACCAACCACTCCTTCAACAGAAATCAGAAATAAATGGAAGGGTTCAACAAGTACACCTCACTAATCATAAGATATTTCAACAATTTGGAGTTAATTATTCTATTTTACTTTGTTAATTGAAATAGTTATAAAGTAGTTATCTAATTACAATCCTAATTTGTCAAGTTAATTGTTGGCTTTATGACTCAAAAGATTTTAAATTTGAAAAGATAAATTGGTGAATCATTTATATTATTAGGCATCATTAATAAATTAGGGATTACGGGCATTATTGATGAACTTAATGACAATGGCACTTGAGTATTAATAACAACACAGCATGTTTTATAAAGGACAATGAGCTAGTTAATAAACCATTACGACACAATTTTTGACAAATACAAAATGCAATAAACCACAAAAGCAAACTCATATTAAATCAAATATCCAACCATTTTAAAATATAAATCTGGACTGGTTACAAGCAAATTTATATTCTCAGATTTGCTCATGATTGAAGTTCAGTTTAAGAAAATGTAAATGTAGTTAAAATTTTGAACATAGACACATTTATTTATTTATTTTATGCAGAAATGATGTTAATAATAACTTAACATTTCAACATCATCCCATGATTTAATGGCTTGCTCATTTTGTAACTTAATGAGTGGGAAGTTTTCTGCCTTTAAATGTGCAAACTAAACTTTATCTTTCTCAAGTTGTGAGTTTGTGGCCACAGATGCTAAATATGAGGCATTTGTGAACGGCTGAATGCAAGCCGCAACTTCAAAAAAAATGTACACAAGCTGTAAAAGCTACTGGAATCAGAGCTATGTTTAGCATCCAAACACACCTAAAGTATGGAAGAAAGAAGCACAATGAATTGTTAAAATCCAGCTTAATACTTCAAGTAAAACTTCCTCAATACTTCTTATAAACTGCTGCATCAGTGCCTATATAAATTTTTTTTGAATTCTTTTTGACAATAACATTTTTATGTCACTGACATCCCTTCTCCTTCAAGAGACATTAATTCAACCAAAAGAGTAATAACAAGAAACTGTCATAATCCAAAAATATCTTACCAGATTATAAGTCAAAGAACAATTTAACTATGCGGAAAAAAATACGTTCTTTACAAATGTACTTCAGTGAAAATCTAAACAGTCAAAGAAATTTGACAAATCCAATTTTCAGAATTTCAGACCCCATAACCAGGCAGATAATTGAAAAGAAATGCAACAACTGCCCATCTGGATGACAAAATCGAAGAAACCAACGACAGCATTGTCAAATTAACAAAGAATAAAGTACCAAGCCAAATTCAAATCACCTGCAACGGAGAAAGGGCCGACAAAAACCCATCGAAAGCTGAAGTGGACGGCCACACATCAGCAACCGCAGCTGAATCCTTGTGCCCCCGCGGCAGTAAGCGTTTGTATGACTGTATGTACAAGAACAAAATCAGATCATACACATCAACACCAATCGAATCAACCTCAGAGGGCTTTGCTGCCACGAGTGGGTCGGACTCGGAGTGCAACACCGATGCGATTGTATCGAGGACGAGGCGAGCGTGTTCGGGGGCAATCTGGAGTGCCTCGGCGATGGCGGAGGAGTTGACTCGGTGGGTTGAATCGGTGGATAGAGAGAGGAGCTTGAGCTTGATAGGAGCTAGGGTTTGGATTCCGTCTGAGAAAACGAGCTTCGAAATTGGAATTAGGCCATGCTCGAAAGGCTCTCGTCTCGGATAAAGATAAGATGATGATTGTTGTTGCTGTGGAGGTGGATTTGTCGGAGAAGATGTGGATGGTTCGACTGGGTCGGACTCGGACATGGCTGAGTGTTAGAGAGAGAAAGTGGAGGTGGGAAATGCAGACTGTAACAACAACAGATCTTTCTTCTGGAGAAGATGAATGTTTGTGTGAGGGGGAGAGAGGGCAGTGATCAGATGTGGTTGAGTTCAGTGGATCTTGTAGCACGTGGCAGTACGTGATCGAACTGATCCGGTGATTGACCTAAGATGTTTAGGGTTGTTTGGGTTGATCTGTTTTAATTCTTGCAGAAGCATTAGATAATTATTACGGTCAGAAATGTTCCCAAACGAGACGCTATAATGGTATTGTTCACACCCTCTGTTAAGAAAAAATCTACTTTACCAAATCAATCAACAAAGTTATACACACACCGAGAACCAGCTCCACCACCATTACCGTTACCATTACCATTACAATTACAACCCAGAATTAAGCCGAACTGTTGTATGGATGACTATGCAGCGCATCATACAGATGTCCTCTCCTTTCTATAAAAAAAAAAAAACTTGTATTCGTCTGATATATTGTAAATCTCGATATTAGAATCGTGTAATAACTTTGTTAATCTTTTCAAACATCGGTATTTCGGTTTTTATCATAATTACGATATCGTGATCGGTTTCGTATTTTCATGAATTCGGTAATACCATATTACTGAATTACTCCAGAATAAAGAACAGTACTTTCATATATATCATTTTTGCTTCTTTATTTTGGTTGGTAGTAGTATCGCCCTCTTGGATTTTTCATATTCGGTTTCGATACAATTTTTCGGTATCTGTTGGTTTTTGTATCGATATTTTGATTCGATAGAATAAAATAATATGAAAATTAAATAAATTTTATATTATTTATTAAATTATATATACTTAAGATTAATTTATTACTTCACTGTTCGTTTGTTAGTTCATATGTATTTTTTATGGGGATTATATATTTTCTCACAACTATAACTATATACATAATATATCATTTTTTTTCATTCGTGTATTTTTTTCATAATTTTTTCATCTTTGACTTTCTAACTTACATTTTTTCTTATATCCACTCATTACATCATTGGATCATTCAATGTTATTATCCAACCAAGTGAAACCAAAATATACATTTGTTTAGAAATGGAGAGTATTACATTCTCGTATCATGCTTAATAAATACTTATTTCATTCTAAAATTAAAGATATATTCTTAAGACAATAATTTTCAAAAATAATTTTTATATTAATATACATATTATCATGTTATTTGAAGTAAAAAAATAATTGATGAATAAAATTGAATAAAATTATTATTTTATCCAACTCAATCTAGACCATCTCTCATGATCTTAGATGTTCTAGAATAAAATGTATAATTTTTTGTGGCGGATGGTAAATAAAAAGTGGGGGACGTGGCCCCACGATGAAAATTACACAAAAAACTCTCGTTCTTGTTTGTGAGCAGCCCACGTTCGCCATTTTTGTGGAGGACGAGCAATTTTTTTTTCCCCAGAATCACAACTTTTTAAAATTTTCAAGTTTTTTATGTATTTTTTTTCCAATTCTCAACTTTTTTTAAATTTTTTTTTAAATTCTAGATCATGCCTGCCTCTATTTGTGGATTGTGGCAGACGAGATATAATTTTTTTTAATTTCGCTACTCAATTTTTTTTTAGTTTTTAGTATTTATTTACTTAGATCATGTCTGCGTCTTCTTTTTTTTGGCGAACGAGAGACATGAAATTTTAAAAAAAACACAATTTCTTTTAACTTTTTTATACAAACCACGTTCGCCTCTTTTTGTGGCGAACGACTCTTAATTTTTTAAAATATATTTTATTTTCTTTTTTTATCATCCTGATATGTGTATATTTACACAACACGTCAGCTTCTTCTTTTTTTATCTCGTCCACCACAAAAAGTGACAGACGTGATTCGAATTTAATCCTCTCCGACTCGATCTTTCTTCTTCACCTTTTCTTTTCCAACCCTTGAAAAATTCCTTCATTTTCTTCTCCTCCTTAACTGATTCTTCACCGTGACAAGACAAGTACTTTTCTTGACATTTCATCCGCCATAAATAGAGGACACTTACATGGGTATGTAGTATATTCTTTTATAATAGTCGACTTCGTTTTTCATGTCTGATAGTAACATGAATTTGAACACTTGGGTTATATGTATGTATATGTGAACTATAAATTTATATATATTATTATTAATAGAGAACGTTAAGATAGTACACCCCATTTGATTGGTAACCATTGAGTTGATTCTTGATTAAAGTGAGTTGTTATGAGTTCAATTAGTTATTAGTCATACTATCTTAATTTTGGTGTTTAATGTGTTTCTCTTACTATTACTATTTATAATAAAGATCATACACCCTTTATATCCATATAATATATTTACAAGACATTCTAAAAATTTATATTGTTAAATTAATCTCTTGATATACTACATATAAAAACAATTATACATAATGTAATAAAAAAATAATTATATGTTATTGTAAATATACGTTATATATTAACTGTATATTTTCATAAATACATTACATAATTTTATACACACATGCATATATACATATCCAAATAGAGATATATATTATACTTGAACACTTTTTAGTTTTCATAGATTTTATTCATTATTTTATTAAAATTTATTTATAAAGAATATTCGCATGTGTTTACTAATTTAACTATTAAAATTAATTTTTCTATTATACCTCTTTCATGATATAATCGAGTTCCATAGAAAATCTACAAACGAATGAAAAAACACATAATAATCAATATATGGTGTACTTGACAAAATATAGACTTTGCATATTTTATTTTTTTCATCTAATGAAATAAAATGATGGCCAGTTTTAAATATATTGAATTTTATCTATATTTAAAAATGGGAATAAATAGTAAAAAAATTGTCAATTAAAAATGTGTATGTGTTGGGCACGGACTATGTGGTCTAGTTTGATTTGAAAGTTTGGTGTATGATAAAAGTTTTGGTTATATGTATGTCAACACACTTCGGTTATTTGTATGATAATGAACTTGGTTGTGAACATGTACATGTATGCACAGCTTGAATTTGAACATGTTTCACTTAAAATATTGTACAATGTTGTGGCTAAAAAATGAAATTTAACATTGGACCTTCTCCATCTGATCTTCTTTGAGACGAAGGAGATGTGTATAGTACGTGTAGTATTTGAAAATTCGATGTAAGTTTATTGTCATCTAATTTTAGTAGTAAAATTTAATTTAAATTAATGTATAAGCATATAAATCATTTGATATTTACGACTATTATCATTTTTGTTATGGTGTGAAATAGATATAGAAATAGAAAATTGGGGACATACGGTTCTGATCCGTAAGATTAAGCAATGGAAGTTTAACAAAAGGCAAAAAGAATTACTTGATCATATCGGATTTAGTGTTTTTTGCAAACACAATATTGCCCCCAAAATATTGATCGATTCTTGATGACCATTTTGATGGTGCGGTGAAGACCTGAGACAAACACATTTTACATTTCTTGAGATAAAATGATTGTTACACTTGAAGATGCTCATTTTCTACTTGGTTTACCGGTTGTTAGAATATCACTTTTAACAAATGAAAATGTATAGTATAAAGCTAGAATATTATATATAAATAAATTTGGGCCATATAACAATGACTTATCTGAGGCCACAATTCGTGAAGTTATAAGTTTGAAATGATTATTAAATACATTTAGTGATTGTCCAAATGACTCATCTGATAATTCAATAGGAATCCCAAAAATAAAAATATGTTGTCTTTTAAATTTGTGTATTCCATCATACCACTTCAACATGTACATATCTATGCATGGCAGCATCTATACTAGCATATCTCGTTGGAGGACTTTATGAGACAACACACCCAGATGCATGCAAATTCGTCATATGCAACTTGCTACTCCATGTATTATTTGTTTTAATTTTGAATTTAATGTTAGTTAATTAATACATTGTATAATAAATTACTTAATTTTTTATTATTATAGTTAAGGTTGTGGGAACAATTTGTCATTGGTCAGACATTTTTTTGAAAAAAAATGTCTTTCTCAAAATTTGTCAGAACATTGACATGGGCTAAAGGAAAAGGCGTGGGTCAAAGAGAGGATCCATATCATAACATAATTTTCTACCATGTTGAATTTGACGCATTGACACAATGGTAGTCGGAAGTGATTTGGTGACCATACAAGTCTTTTGACTAATGTTTTGGGACGAAAAAAATATGCGAGCATAATTATTGGCATGTTAGTTGAGTATGCTCAAACTCCTCTAATTTGTTTTGATATTGTTGAGTAACACTTAGCAGATAGGGTCTTGTGGTAATTTGAAATAATCCAAACTACGCAAATGCCACCTCTGTCATAGAAAAAAATTAGATCTTTGAGGGAAAGATTGGAAGATTTTAAACTTGTAAGCAATTGGACTCTAAGAGGTGAATATAAGTTGGTATGGAGTGAATGGAAAGGGAATTTGAATGCTTTGGTTATTAATGCTCGAGATGACGACGATTTAGAAGATTATATGGAATGGTATAGAGTCTGCATCGTGCCAATAATACATAAACTAGAGAAAATATCAACCTACACCCCTTAGTCCTTCTTTAATCAGAATAACACATTACAACTGGTATGTGTTGCTATTTTTATACACATTGTTCATTCTTTCTTTATGTGCATCCTTTATTAATTTTAGTTTTCTATTATAAGAAACACTCTTATGAGCTCATTCAGAAGATGATGCAAAAGAAATAAGTACATGATTTGGTATAGAGGAATCAAAATATTCAAAGTGGTTACCAAGTTTACTTGGGGATGTATCATTCATTATGTGCAAATTTTGTTAGATATACTCAGAAAATTGAAGGGTCAATCCCCGAAAGGACTCAATGAGAGACTTCTTATCAGGTTTTACCATTTCCTATAGGTGAATCTCAACCTTCTTTTTATTTAATGCATTTTGTCTTGCAGATGTCTACACCTCAAATTCCCGTTTGTCTCAGAGATATGCACGTCTTCCATGGTTTTTGAAATTGCTCTCATCGGATCATATGAGGTGCCATAAGAAATGCCTCAAAAACAACGTCTTATAGGTGTTATTGTGTATTTGGTATTTTGCAAGCCGGTAAAGGAGCATATGTATGTGAATTGGTACAATGAGAATAATAACTCTAAAAAGTTAGTCGTTTCACACCCATAAAATATATACAACTTGAGGTATAATCAAGTGAATGAGCTTAAACTGAAAAAGGAGATTCTCAATACCGTACTCGAAGCATATGTTGATTTGTTGAAGCTACGAGAGTGGGAAATAAGACTTCAAGGAGATCAAAAAAACCTCGTACTTCTTCATATATGCGGTAATGTTGGAGCTTGTTGTGGTTGTTCTTTTAACCAAGAACCAACAAAGGATTATCTTAGCCACATTACACATTTCTTGACGAATGATGATTTTTAACATTCGTTTGTCCTATTTGAAATGGTATTCATCCATGTTTGTCTCAAAGATCATTTTGCATTGTTTGTTATTTGCAAGAAAAAATGGCAAGTCATATTTATAGATCCTTACTTTGATGATCCAAGCCATCGGGCTAATGAGATTTATATTACAACATATTCACAAGTTATATTTTCTATTATGTCACATTTATTTTTAATTTATATCATTAATGTATACTTACTTTGTTTGATATAGATCCGAATGATACCATTCATACTACGTCATCAATTTTCAGAATAATAATTTTTAGAAGGTGATATTTCATTCTCGATAGCGCAAAATAGGCCAAAACAACAACACTTCAAATTAGGAAAATTTTGCTAAGGAATCAAGGCAAGTATATATTCACTCTATTTTATTTCAATTAATACGTATGATTATTTCTTTCTATATACGTAATGTATTCAATATATTATTATGTCAATATTCATAATTTAATTTTTTCACAGATAAGTAATGTATTATCATTTGATCCGATGTACGTGAAAATGTTGTATTAGAATCAAGTATTCTTAGGCAATTGTTAGCTATTCAAATTCGCTAACACGCCAAAATAAATCCTATACGGATGTAGAAAAACTTATTTTTTTACCACATACTTGTAAAGTATATCCGTGTGGGTAACTAAAAGTTAGTGAGATGCATCTGCCTGACATCCCGGGACTATGATCTATAGGAGACAAAAACTGAGTTATCGGTAACTGAACCCTCGCAAATAAAAGATTTCTACATTGACTACATATGTCATTATGATGAAGTCAGACGGTGGTCAGGCTGACCAACTGATATACTGTTTGATATGAAGTTCCTAAGGACACGTGTGCCAAACGAACATGGATATAAGGCGCATGTGAAATTATTCTTTATTCTTTTAACGATCAAATTCCTCCCTATCACTCAGGAACTCTAGAATCTATCTTTCTCCCAAATTATTAAGAAGTGTTGACATTATTTCTATCCAACCTCATAAACACTTAAACCCAATAAATTATCCATATTTCAAATCTCACCCAATACTTGATTATATACTTACGAGGGTAAATCACTCATGTTGCTATTATCAAATGTTTTGCAGGATATGGCGAGAAGGCTGAGCCGTCTGATAAAGGTAAGACAAGGGTGACATGATGAACGTTTCCTGATCGCCCTTTTATGGATAATATTCAGGAGAAGAGTGAAGCGTAAGGCGATTATCGAGATGTTTAGATTGTAAGTCCTGTGTGGGTCCCACATAAACTTCCGTTGTTAGACATTTATTTTTGGATTAATGTAATATAGATTTCTAATTATTTCTCTAAATTTAATAATATGCATGCTTGGATGTTATTATTTTTCTTTTGTTAATTATTGACAGTATCCGAAATCCAGTATAAGATTTTTGAGACCACCACATTACTAGTTTGATAAACTTGTGGTTAATGAATTTTTAATTTTGATTTTGTAAATTTATAGTTTAATGAACTTGTAATTTTGCAACACTTCTAGTTTACAACATATTCAATTTACATGATTAAGTTATGAAAATATGCATGTCTTTTTATATTTCAATGTAATTTTCATTCTACAGTTGGATGCTTCGAAAAGATTACAAAATAAATAAATAAAAAACACTATAATCCAAAATTTAAAAAATTGGTTGCAGTCAATTTTCAACATTTTCGTATACATATGTACATACGTACATATATATACATGCATATGTACGTATACGTACGTACGTACATATATATATATATATATATATATATATATATATATATATATATAAATAAGGGAAGAGCAATATAATACATGTCTTAGGTAAGGTTGCTTAAGGTTAGTTTTAATTTTGTATCATATTTTTTTTATTAATTATAGTATTTTTTAAAATAAGAAATAAAAACCCTATGAAGGGCTATTGAACCCTAAAGTACGTAGTTTTAATTAGTGATTTTAGACAATCTTGTATAAGGCATGCCTTATATTTCTTTTTTTCATATATATATATATATGAGAGAAAGGGAGGTGCTGAGCTGTGCATAAAAATACACATTCACCATTTTTATGTATTGTAGTATTTTGTAAAATTGTAACCGTACAGATTAAAAGATTATCTAAAAATAAGGAGAAATATTTTTTTTGGAATTTTGTGGGTTTAGTTCATATATTATAACCATACAAAACACATTCTTTTAAAGAAAAAAATACATTAATATTGTATGATTATAATAACAATGCTAGATCTTATAAAAAAAAATTTGAAAACAAATTATTCCTCATTATTTTTGTATGAATTTTTAATTCGTACAGTTGAAATTTTTCAAAATAAAATATAAAAATAAAAAATAAATTATGTGTATAAAATTTTCGATGCCCAACCGAGTACTTCCTTTGATCCCTGTATGCGTGTGGTGGTGGGTGGGGAGCAAAGTGCAGAAAATGTTTAGGCAATTAGAAGGTTCAATTTTGAATAATGAAATGTAACATACACTATTGGAACTACTTCTTTCCAAAATACTTGACCAAAGTATAATACAAATTAGTTAAGATTCGGACGGAAAGTAAAAAAAAAAAAAAAAAAACTCACTTATATTTAAATTGTGTCTACAGTAGATACTTATTGTACATGTTCCGTTATATTTAAAATTTATGGCATCACACAACGGTTATTTCTAGCTAAGTCAGTAGTAGTTCAGGTCATGAACCCACTGTTTTGTCACAGTTTAAGAAACTAAAATACTCATACGTATAAATTTAAATATAGAAGCAATTAATAATAATGATCTTTACATTAATTAGATGATAATATCTATACAATCAGTTCAGATTTGAAATTTATGGTCGATATAGTTATAGCTTTAAGTTTACAATATTAATGAAAGCAATTAGTAATAATTAACTTCATATTAATTATATATGACCATATATACAATTAATCAATTATGAAGTAACTTTATTGACATCTGGGGTAGATAGTCGTCGGATATCTTTTTCATATTTGCAATTTATGGTGTTGGGCTTATGAAAATACAATGGTAGTGCATTTAAGCTTAACACAAGTGATAAACTTTTAATTTTTTGGGTTACGATAAACTTTAAGTTTATTGTGGGAAGAACTAAACTAATTTCATTATTATAAAATCTAAAAGTGGATCATTGAACTTCATTGAATATCCAGAATTGATAGCCACTAGATATCTTTTTCATATTTGAATCTTATCACTTAAGAAAAGAAAATAGTCATGTTTTTGGAAATGTTTAACAACAATCACCATTAAAATAAATTATTATTATAAATAATATTATTAATTTTATATTCATTATATTAGATGTTTGAAATTTAAATTAAATTTATCAAGTTTTGCACATATTGATTTATAAATCATAATTCATAGAATCTATATAAAGAGTATCATTGGAAACACATTAAAATGATCTAATAATATGCTTTAAATCAGTTGTGAGTATTCAAATATTGAGGGGATTATAAAAAACTTTGGTTTCACATTAATTAAGACAACTAGTTTATAATACGCTCTAATTTAAAGATTTCACATATTAATAAAGAAATAAGTTAAATGAGATCTTTTATAGTAGTAGTAATTAAAAAGGAAGATCACATTTATTTATTATTCTTAGAAAAAGTGTAATAGTTATAATAAAGAACACCCCTAGAACCGGAGGTTGTCATATACATCACACATGTGAGGGGTCCGACCAATGTTCTCTCACGCGTGACCCGGGTTCTCCGGTTCAGTGGTGATGCGGTGTATATCTTTTTTTTTTTATACTATTCCTCAACAGATATTCATCAGGATTCTTACAGACATTCACCACATATACACATATTACCTCTCTTTTTCTTTCTCTCTCTAAAACCCTTCTCACTCTCTATCTCTCACTCATACCCACCGCTTTACTTTTTCTCTCTCTAGAATTTTTATTTTCTCCAAGTTTTTGATCCAGAGATCAGCAGAACTGCATCTCTGTTTGTTCAGCACTTGTTCTTCTCCACCATCTTCCATGGATTCTCCACTAGATTTGAGGTATATACATATTCCCCTTTTGTTAGATGTGATTTATTATGGCTTTTAACATCTGCTTTTGCTGGGTAATTTGTACTGCATTCTGATTTATAGTTTTGATTTAATGCTTCTAGGGTTTGTTCTAGCTTCACAGTGTATGAACTTTTGAAGTTTTCAGCTTCTCATTTGCGTAGCTCTGGTCTTATAAAATTTATTTTTTCTCTAATAAATCACTCTGTTTTGTGTTTGTGAAATTTTTGTTCTGTTATGTTCTGTTTTGTTTCTGCTTATTTTGTTTTGATTATTTGATTTGTGTTACTGTTTTCCGGTTTTTGTAGAGATTTTCATTTTGCGAAGGTTTTATTATATGCATTGTTGTTGTTTAATTAATATTTTGATTGTTTCTTTGTTTTTTATTCTCAAGGACGAGTAGAGTTCAGATCTGAAGATTTGGATAGTGGTTTTGCTTTTGTCTGGCAGTGGCTTAACAGGGTCAACAGGTGTGTGCTCATTTTTGGTCCTTCTGCTCTTCATGTAATGAAAGATCTGGAGTTCGGTTCCGTATTTTGGTTTTATCTTTTATGCTATATCCTAAAGCTTCTATTGTTTTCTACATTTCTGTCTACTTAGGGAGCTGAGTTATCTTAAACTGTAATTTTGTTGTTCTTTTGTAATCAGGTTTTCCAGATCTTTGGATTTGCTGGAGCAGCTAACCTCTTGGCAACTGCTTTAACTTCAATCGTGACACCTCCATTTTTGCTTTGAATCTTTTGGGTTACTTAGTAATCAATCATGATGCAGAGGCCTCCAATGGAAGATTTTTCCCTCAAGGAGACCAAACCCCACCTAGGTGGTGGAAAGATCACTGGTGATAAGCTCACAAGTACCTATGATCTTGTTGAGCAAATGCAATATCTCTATGTTCGAGTTGTGAAAGCAAAAGATCTACCTGGGAAGGATCTAACTGGTAGTTGTGATCCTTATGTAGAAGTCAAGCTAGGAAACTACAAGGGCACAACTAGACATTTTGAAAAGAAATCAAATCCTGAATGGAGCCAAGTGTTTGCCTTTTCGAAGGATAGGATTCAGGCCTCTGTGCTTGAGGCCACCGTGAAAGACAAGGATGTCGTGAAAGATGATTTCATGGGCCGGGTTTTGTTTGACCTCAATGAGATCCCTAAACGAGTTCCTCCTGATAGTCCTTTGGCCCCACAATGGTATAGATTGGAAGATAGAAATGGGAACAAGGTGAAGGGAGAGCTGATGTTGGCTGTTTGGTGGGGTACTCAAGCTGATGAAGCATTTCCTGAAGCATGGCATTCTGATGCTGCAACTGTTAGTGGTGCTGACGGTCTTGCAAATATACGTTCCAAGGTGTATCTCTCTCCTAAGCTGTGGTATCTCAGGGTTAATGTCATTGAAGCTCAGGACTTACTACCCACTGATAAGACGAGGTTTCCAGATGTTTATGTGAAGGCTATCCTTGGAACTCAGGCTCTAAGAACTAGAAGTTCTATGAGCAAATCGATTAATCCAATGTGGAACGAGGATTTAATGTTTGTAGCAGCAGAACCCTTTGAGGAACCCTTGATTATAAGCGTGGAAGATAGAGTTGCACCAAACAAGGATGAAGTCTTAGGAAGGTGTGCGATTCCTTTACAATATGTGGACAGGAGGTTAGATCATAAAGTCCTCAACAGTAGGTGGTACAATCTTGAAAAGCATGTTGTTATTACTGAGGGAGAAAAGAAGAAGGAAATTAAATTTGCTAGTAGAATTCACATGAGAATCTGTTTGGAAGGTGGTTACCATGTTCTTGATGAATCTACTCATTACAGCAGTGATCTTAGACCTACTGCTAAACTGCTTTGGAAGTCCAGCATTGGGGTTCTTGAAGTGGGAATTTTGAATGCTCATGGGTTATCACCAATGAAAACAAAAGATGGAAGGGCAACAACAGATGCTTATTGTGTTGCCAAGTATGGTCAGAAGTGGGTCCGAACAAGGACTATCATAGATAGCTTTGCTCCTAAGTGGAATGAGCAGTACACTTGGGAGGTTTTTGATCCATGCACTGTTATTACCATTGGAGTGTTTGATAATTGTCATTTGCATGGCGGGGATAAGGCTGGAGGAGCAAAGGATTCGCGGATCGGAAAGGTGAGGATTCGTCTCTCTACCCTTGAAACAGACAGGGTTTACACTCATTCATATCCACTTTTGGTTTTGCATCCAACTGGTGTGAAGAAAATGGGTGAGATTCATTTGGCTGTGAGATTTACCTGCTCTTCTTTGCTGAATATGATGCATATGTACTCTCAGCCGCTGTTGCCAAAAATGCACTACATTTATCCGCTAACTGTTAGTCAGCTTGATAGCTTGAGGCACCAAGCTACTCAGATTGTCTCCATGAGGCTGAGTCGTGCTGAGCCACCGCTGAGGAAAGAGGTAGTGGAGTATATGCTGGACGTGGGATCTCATATGTGGAGTATGAGAAGAAGTAAAGCTAATTTCTTCCGAATTATGGGAGTTTTAAGTGGGCTGATTGCTGTTGGAAAATGGTTTGATCAGATTTGCAATTGGAAGAACCCCATTACAACTGTTCTGATTCACATCTTGTTCTTAATATTGGTCTTGTATCCCGAACTCATTTTACCAACCATTTTCCTTTACCTTTTCTTAATTGGAGTTTGGTACTACAGATGGAGGCCAAGACATCCTCCTCACATGGATACTCGCCTCTCCTGTGCAGACAATGCACATCCTGATGAACTAGATGAAGAATTTGACACATTTCCTACCTCACGTCCTGCTGACATCGTTAGAATGAGATATGATCGTCTGAGAAGTATTGCGGGGAGGATTCAGACTGTGGTTGGTGACCTGGCAACTCAGGGGGAGAGGCTGCAAAATTTGCTGAGCTGGAGGGATCCTAGAGCTACAGCGTTGTTTGTGATTTTCTGTTTGATTGCTGCCATTGTCCTCTATGTCACTCCTTTCCAAGTTGTGGCCCTTCTAACAGGATTTTATGTGTTAAGGCATCCAAGGTTCCGTCACAAGCTTCCTTCGGTGCCACTCAATTTCTTCAGGAGATTGCCAGCAAGAACTGACTGCATGTTATGAGAACAATCACTTTCAGCCGCAATCTCTGTAGCTGTAGTCAAAAAGCCGGTTCCCCTGGTCTTGTCTGTCCTATTGGTTCCAGTAATATCCTTACAGTCACGGAGACGACGGAGAAACAAATGGAGCAAGTTTTCTTTCTTTCCCCATGCGGTGATTGTTGGGTTCTGTTGTGATGCGTAAGAGTAGATTTTGTTAAATTTTGTTTTATTTGTCTTTTTCAGATTGCAGTTCTGAAAGCTGACTCTGCATTAAGTGCTCCATGTTAATTAGTTTTTAGTTTCTGTGGTTTCTATTTAATTTGTTTTGAACTCTTTTTATCTTTTAAATGTTTATTAGATAATGCTGTTATCAGATTTTTTACCTATAGTTATATATATATAAACACACACATATATATACGTATGTATGTATATTATCATATATGAAGTGTGGTTTGTGTTTTGACCTTCGCATGCATCAACAAATTGCGTGGTATGTAAGATGGGTTTCATCCTTTGATACCGAGACGGAACAAGGTTTGAAAAGTTTGTACTTTGTAGTAGCGTTTCGAGTGAATTTATCTATCTGCACTTTGTTGACAATATTATTTGTTCTCGAAGCAATTCATATGTTTGTTAATTGTTGCTCTTGGACAACATCTGTCCTTTGCTGTTATATATTGGCCTATGAAATTATCCGGCTCTATTTGCTGCAATACTTACATGTGGATTTCACCATGAAATGGAGCCTAATTTGCACTTAATATATTTCATCTAATTGGCTGATATAGGCCCCCCTCTCCAAAATTGTCCTTAAAAGATAACCAAAATATATCCCCTGTTTGAGCAATATGAAATTGCATCAATCTGCAAGCTTGAGTCTACCTGTTGAAATTCAATCGCGGGACACTAGTGGATAAAACGTTGGAAGTCGAGAATATGGTAGTGTGTTCTGTCCCTGGTATGGAGGATTCTATGTAGTAATGTGCCAGGGCCTTTATGTAGATGGCCGGTTTGGCCTTATTGTAGGCTTTCCAGCTGTGATCCACACCCAACTTCCTCTCTCCCTCTCCCTCTCCCCCCCGTCCCCAACCCAACGAACACTTTTAACTTTTAAAGCGTTCTTATTGTCGTGTCAAATCACTCCGAAGAAGACAAGGTAATTTACTACTCTGCATCATACCTAAAATTTAGGCTATATTTTTTACTTTAAAATTTACACACATATATAATCTAATTTTTTTTGTACGTATTTTATAATTTTGTCACATGTATATATTTATAAAAAATGCAAAAATTTTGATTGAAAAATAATTGACTTAACTAAAAAAAGTCAAGTAGTGTCGATTACTAAAAAACAAAATATGATATATATCTTTGAAACTATGTTATTGTAATAATGAGACTTGAAAAAAGACTATTGGAGTAATTGAAAATAAAGGCTAAATGAGATTGTTAAATAGTAATTCTGTTTTTGAAAATTGGTAAATGAGATTGTTAAATAGTAATTGAAAAAAGACTAAATGAAATTGTTAAATAGTAATTGCATAACAAAAGATACTCGTTCTTTATTTTTTTTTTATTACATAAGAGATTATTGTCTAAAAATTCACTCATATACCTATCAACTCTTTTCTTGGTTTAGTTGCACCATAAAAGTGTTCCCTGAGTTTTGCTACATGTGTTAAAATTTCAGCTAATAAGTCGTGCCAATTATTTGTTGAGGTTTCGATGTGGTGAGAAATTGGATAATTATCAATAGAGTCTCTTATCAATATATAGAAAAGTTCGATGACAAGTTGCAATTCATTTTCCGCAAGAATAAGTCCGCTCGCTTGGACTCCATTTGAATTATAAATTTTTTTTTTGGATAATTTTAAAGTGTTTAAAATATTTTAGTTTTTAGTAACCTCCACATTAATTAGTTGAATTAAGAAAATTAACCTCTCTTTTTGACTTTTTATTTATCTATATGTTATTATTATACTCTTTCCATTCCACAAAACAATGCAACATTTGAACTTTTGACGACTTTTAATTTTGTATATTTAATTACGAATTATATGTAGAAATAATAAGTTTTTCTCATTAAATTTGTTATGAATGTCCAACTAAAGATCATCTGAGAAGATTATAATGGCAAATTTTGAAAAATATGACATTATAATGAAAAAATTATGTAAATATTTTTTTTTTTGAACAAATTTTATTATCAAATACTGATATTTTTTTGGCATGGAGGGAGTAACATTCTATCTCATAATTTTCTCTTTCTTGCATTTTTACTTAAACTCTATATTTGTCTCCCTTATTTCTCTCAAATACTTTTTCTCTCTTACATTTTCTTCTACTAAGTTCTTTTTTACCAAAATTTACTTGAACAATATCAGATTATATTAGACAATTAACATGAAGAATTAAGATTGAAAATTTACAAACAAATTAGAATGGAGAAGTGCATCATTTCGCTTATTTGCGACTCAAACTGTAAACTTAAAATCAGTTTAATGTGGAGCTCCCTTCAAAAGTTTAAAATTATAATGATATGAATTATTTTGTTACTCCTGAATTCCTGATATAGTCCTCTTGCCCCACAATGGCATATAACTATATATTGGAATATAGGAATGGGAATTAACAAGGTGAAGGCAGAGCAGATGTTGACTGTTTGGTGGGGTACTCAAGCTGCTGAAGCATGACATTCATCACATACTCCATATAAACCATTATATAGCCAAAGATGCATATAAAGCAACATGAAATATACGGCGTGGTAAGATTTAGTGCGATTTACTCATAATTCGACACATGAAACCCTTTGGGTGTACTTTTTAAATCTTAAAACCTTATATGAAATTAATAATATATTTTTTTTTCTGTTTCTTCCAATTTAATATGCCAATCAACTAATTAAAATTATAATTTAAATTAGTCTTAAAAGAATACAACATTCTTTATTTTTTCAATTGTTCAAAACCAAAGCCTCTCCTTCTTATTCTATCTTTTATTTGTAGATATAAATTAAAAATTTCTATTCTAGACAGTGCGTGACCTCCTTTATAATAATTAAAAAAAAAAAACAAATTTCCATTCTAGGATAAGTTCATCCCTCTCTCGCTGTGTGAACATATTAGACTATTGTATAGTTCTTTCTTTTTTTTTTTTTTTTGTTTGAATTTAGACTATTGTCTAGATTGTGTTTAATTAAAGTTTCACTTTCAGCAGATAAGTTCAATTAGGTGATGGATATATATCTTCTGGTTGGTAGACTTTTGTCCGTTCATGTTGTGACTTCAATTCTACTTGAGATAATTGTGACCTCGGTATGGTGGACTACTTTAATTTTTAAGTATTTTAGTGCCTTCGGCCGTTACTTATTTTCTGCTCGCAGTAGATATAGATGTATTTATTTCTAATATTATTATATATATTACAATAATTTTTTCAAAACAATATTATAAAATATTTTATTAGTGTTACAATTACTTAGTATTGACTGGCCTTTTGAATTTTAAATTGATTTTGATCACGATAAATTTAATTAAAATATTATTCCGGTTACTATGTTACCATATCTTACAAAATACTTTGCATTCTTTATTACCGGATGTACCACTAATTTGTGTTAAAGCGTAGAACCATAAGATTTTGTTAGTTGGGGCTAAATTTGTTTTGATAGTGATAAACATCACGATCATGAGAAACGAGTGAGCGCACACCCATACACATATAATAGTTGTGAGCGCACACCCATACACATATAATAGTTGTGTTTTTTTTTCCTTGGTCACTCAAAATTACTAAAGGTAGCTATTAAGAGATCTAGATCTTTAATAATATATATATATACATATATATACATATATATATATATACATATATATACATATACATATATACATACACATATACATATACATATACATATACATATATATACATATACATACATATATATACATATATATACATATATATACATAGATATATACATATATA
>CM025783.1:15218652-15228652 GCA_014636745.2 Centella asiatica | reverse complement strand
ATGTCATGGAGTGTTGTCTGTTTGTCTTTTTTAACGCTTTGTTATTTTTCTTTCATTTAATTTATACTTCGCATCATTTTTGTTTTATTTTATTTTGGGTTGATCATAAACAAGCATATGAACTTTGTTAATTAAGGTTTTAACCTTTTATTCTTTCAATTTAGATGAAATTGCAGCGTTATGTCACTTATTATATATTGATGTATTATCTGACGCGTTAAAAAATACATTGCGTTAAATATTAATTGGTAGTTCATATTTTTATTTTTTTCAATACTTCCTATTAATCTAGGATATAATTGAAATGGATGAGATTATTTTTGTTGGCAAAAAATACTCAAAATGTTTACGTACTAATTGAGCGCGATATGTTAGCAATTAGTGATGTGGTAGTCAAACTTAATCTAAATTAAATATTTTAAAAATTAAGATCTGATTGCGAAAATTTATAATTATAGGACATCTAATTAAAGTGGAAAACGTGTAAAAGACACCCCCCGCCGCGGCGGCGGCGATCTTAAGCTATTTATTTATTAGCATATTTGTCCAGTTTCTTATGGAAAAAAAGAGAGAAAGATTAAAATTATATATATATATATATATATATATATATATATGTATGTATGTATGTATGTATGTATGTATGTATGTATGTATAGGTAAACAGCTAGTATATTTGGTTATGCCCCGCCAGATGTGCATCTTGAGTTAATTATAGGAAATCCTTATCGTATTTGGGGCTAATAAATGAGATTTATGTACTCTCTTAGTTTATATTTATATGAATTTATAGAATAAATTTGTAGTTCATAATTGGATGATTTTAAAATTTTAATGTACTTATCTTAATATTATTCTTAAAATAATTCTACTTAATTACTTAGTCAACATTCTTTTTCAGTCAATACAATTTTCAATAAAAATTATATTAGACAATTATTACACTTTCACTTATTTATAAATATTTATCTTAATTATAGTACTAATTTCTAAAACGTCGAACCGCGATAATATTTTGTTTCTTTAACTTATTCTTTTTATGATAAACTCATATGAGAATGATATGAGAATAGTTTTTAAAAAATTGGTCTAGGGACGGTTCAATTTAGGACTAGCTAGTTTGCAATCTTTAAAAATTGGCAATATATAATTGATCAAACTTAGCCTGTATATAATAGTAAAAAGACTGATATGTGATTGAACTTATTAAAAATTTCAAATATTAGACTTATATTTTATTGATTTTTTCTCAATTTATTATCATTATTTCAATAGCTTTTATACTAAATTTGAAAATCTTATATTAATAATATAATTCTAAAGTTATTCTATATTTTTATTTTTTTAATTTCAAATTTGTACATTTCTAGTAGAGAATTAGTGTGTTATAACTATGATCGTAACAATTTCATCACAAAAATTGAAAAGTTAAATTTTAATATTTATTTTCAAAATAAAATAAATTTATGTTAGAAAACAAGAAAAAAAAACTGAGATCAGCCTAAGACTGATCTAATCTAAAATTTTGAATAATCATCGTTTTATTAAATTAAGATTGGTCTAGTTGATCAATATCAAAATCAATCCAAAACTAAATTAATTAATGTCAATTTTTCAAAGGACAGATTCGATATCTGATACAATCGATCTGTATATTTATTCCAGCTGGGCCACATAAAATGGTATAATTAGAGAATTGGATTGTATATCAAATTCTCTATCATATAATTATATAAATATGGTGCCTACCGAATTCTTATAATTTGCAAAAATATTAAAGAGAAGTTGTTGAAGCATTAAAAAGGAGTCGTTAATTAATGAAACTTAATTTGATTATTTTTAATAATCCGACCTCACTATACATTTCATTAATGCCATATCTACGGTAAAAGATGCCTAACTATGTTGACAATCGTTTTATACTTTAATTTTCAAAATAGCATGGAAAATTTAAAGTTAAAAACGAAAAAGGAAAATAATGAAATAGGACAAGGAGGGCATTTGTGTCATTGGAGAGAAGCAAAGACTGACGTTTACACACACATATCCTTTTAGGATTTTTAATTTTTTTAAAAAATTACTTTAATATGTTTCATATGATATACACATAATATTTTCAAATAAAATGGTTATATTTTTTTTAATTGGTGTTTCCATTATTCATATATATATATACACACACACACACACACACGTTTGAGTATCGAAAAAATTATTTTATTTAATATTTGAGTTCAAATTTAAATATCTTAAACTTTTAAAAACTTATTAGAATAACATTTTAATATGATAGCGTAGCTCAAATTCAACTTAAACTTTGTTTAAGTGGAGTTATATCCTAGATTGAGTAAATTATACCAAATCCAATGATGGTAGTTGGGAATAATAAATGAGATTTAAGTATTTTCTACTTTAACTGATTGTTTTTATTAATAAAAACAAACTTATTAATAGTAGGCCAAACAAAATGATATATCTAATTCTATATCACATAAAAATGGAGGCCACCCAATTCTTATAATTTGAATTTTTGTAAAAATAAATTAGTTGTCAAAGCATTTAACTAGTGTTCTTTAAAATACTTAATAAAAAATTAATGCGATTTATGCATTTATAGTGAAAGAAGACAAATTAAGTAAATAAAATATTTTCTTTATACTTTTTTCGCACACCATGCAAAAATTAAAGTATAACAAAAGGGAAAAAATGAAATAAGATAAGGAGGGCATTTATGTAATTTGAAAGGAGCAAAGACTGAGATGGTAGAACAAGGAAGCCAGGGCTTGTCCAGTTCCCACAGCCCCCATATTTTTTTCTCCAGGTCTTGTGTGGTTTTTGCCCTATTTTTAGAGAGTAGAGAGAGAGAATGTTGAAGAAGGACACCGCTTTAGCTGAAAATTTTGTTTGCCAAAACTCGTCTTGTAGCTAGTAGAGAAGGAGAGAGAAGGAAAAAAAATTCAAATTTTCAATAAAGAAAAAAGATGAGAACTTAAAAACAAATTTGTCCTATGCATTAGCATTCAATTCTTTCTCACACTACATCTTTCAAAATTCTATCTTCTCAACAAAACCATTTGTTCAAATCTGCAACTGACCCCGTCTAGATTCATCCATGCAAATCCATATTAATTGTCCCAAAATCAAATTTTCTCTGTTTTTTTTTTGTCAATATATTATACATTTCTTTCTCATTTCTACTTACCATCCGTTTCAGTTTCACTAGCATTACTACCCCTTTATTTTTATTTTTTTAAAAAAAATATTTTATCCATAAAATTTTATCTATAAATATAGAGCACTCCAATATTCACATTTCATCATATGGGTAGATTTGCAAGAATTAGTAATTTTATTCAGTCTCCTTCTTCATCTTCTTATTGTTCCTCTTCTTCTGAAGAAGAAGAACAAGAAAACAAGCCCTTTTTTCTTGTTAACACATCACCTAAAGCTCCACTTTCTGCTTTCATGGCTTCTTCAAATAGAAACAATAGCTACAACCCCATGACTAATAGTAATACTAATAATACAGCTACTAGCCAAACTAGTACTAATACTACTCAATTGCTAGGCCTTCAACAAGTTGGAGTTTCGGATCGTCAGCAGTATCAACAACATCATCAGCAGATGTCTTATGGGATGATGATGCATACACTTACATCATCTTCTTCATCCACCATAAATCCTGCAGCTGTTGCTGCACCCAACTTTTTGTAAATTCTATATATACACACACACACACTCTCTTTCTCTTATATACGTGTTTACTTTGATTATAAGTTCATTTGTATATATATACTCTTTTTTATTGCTTCATTTTAATTTTGATGGGTGTTTTTATATTTTGTGATTGTCAGTACTAATTGTGTTTGCGATGAATTGTTGTGGTGGAGCAGCAACAACAACAACAACAACAGAGATGGTGGATCTTATGACCAGCTGGGAGAGTTTGATCAAGAGTTGTTTTATTATTTGGATGGTGCTCATCAAGCTGATCCTTCTTCTTCTTCACCACAAGAACAGAAGAGTGAGTGATCTTTAAAAAATAAAAAAAATAATTAAATGAATAAATTCTCTACACCTCCTCTCCATCTCTCTAATTACATCATTTCCAATTAATACATATAAATTAAAGAAACACACATAGAGATGTATCATTTTGTATGCCCTTTTAGGGCTTTCAATTATTTTTTTTTTAAAGTACTGCAAGATTTTCGATATCACATGCGCGAAATTTTTTGGGACAAAATTGATTAAATTATTTTAAATGGTGTTTTAGCTGATGTTCAATTTGTTTTAGGATTATACGGAAATCCTATAAAAACATTTGGCAATCTAAAAAGAAATAAAACAACTTTTGATCGAAACAGAAATTGAAACAGGAGAGTTCAGATCCCTCTTAGGACGGACAACTCTTGGATAATTCACAAGAAATTAAGGCATCTATGTACTTCATTCGACCAGATCTTTACGAGTCCTTATATGTGTGTATGTTTTTGTGTGCGTTTCTCTTATGTATATAAACGCACAAAGACATAGATACGTGTGTGTATATATATATATATATATATATTTATATATATATTTGTAGAAATCTAAAAAATTTTAAGGCAAAGGAAAAATGTTAGACTATTTTAGAGTATATATGGACCACGACATGTAACAAACAAACATATTTTGACAGATCATGACCGATTTCTTTAGAAATATTTTGGTTATACTGAAAAACTGATGATAGAAGTAGAAAGGGATTACTTGTTTTCTGGCTTTTCTCTTTGATTCTTTCTTCTTTCCTTTTATAGTTGTAGAGAAAATTTGCGTGACCCCAAACTCTCACTCCCACTTCACTTCTTTATTTATACCTAACCATCAGTAATTTTAATTATTTTTTCTTGAATATATTTGTTTTGGTATTTTAATTTTTATGTATTTAATTGTGAGTTAATACTATATAAAATGAATTAATTGATGATCTATGCAGACACTTTTGCGTTGCGGCCACCTACTCTAAATATTTTCCCATCTCAGCCTATGTATGTAGATCCCTCAGCATCATCATCTACAAAGGTAACCATAATTCTATATATTTATACATATAATCCTTTACTTTTTATATCTAATTAATTTGACTTTTAAGATGAGATATACATATAATTATTTTTTTATTCTATACTCGCGTTTAAATTCACTCTTTTTTTTTAAATGTAATTAATTCATAATGTTAATTAACTGACATACATATAGTAAACTTTTTTTTCCTAGAAGATTAATTAATTAATTTTTATATATGTGATTGGTATATATATAGTCTATGAGCAATACTATGGAAAGGGCCTCTACAGAGGCTAGCGGCAGCAAGAGGTCGTCAGAGCCGTTAATGGACTTCTCGGACAACAAACTCACTAATTCTCATCTTGCCCCTCCGCCAGCTGCTTCAGGTTCGATTACGGCTGCTGTTGGCGGTGGTTCTTCTGCCGCCGGACCTTCCATGTCACAACCGGGCAAAATGGTTAAGGTAAAATTAATTTTGTATATCTGTGGAGTGTACTTATTTAAAATTTATTTTATTTTTCATTTCAACACCATTAAAACTCAATAATTACAAAGATGGACATATTTTAAATATTTCATTAAGGATCTATACCTAGCTATCTTTTGTAAACAATTCATTGACATGTAGTATAAATGTATGTACAGACATATTTTAGTATATATCGACATGTAATAGCACTACATTGAGTTTTAAATTTTTAATTATCTTTGTTGACATTTTCATATATGTTTGGTTTTAATGTTTTATTCTTGTTTTTCATTTTTTTTTTATGGCAGATCGAAGGGAAGGCAGCAGGAAAGGCTGTGGCGTCTACCTCTGAACAACATGACAGGCCAAGAACACCACCAACAGATCCGAAGGTGCAAATTAGCTAGTTTTAATTCATCAATTTCAATTTCGGTTCAAATTAGTTAATTTTATTGGAAAATACACAGTAGTGGATCCATCCATTCTAAAAGAAATTACATATTAAAAAGTTGTTTAGAAATTTTTGCGAAATTTTATGATTTAAAGTTAATATGAATTTAATAGATTTTGATCGTAAAATGATTGAAATTACAAACACATAATAATATTTGTTATCTGAAAATCTTATTAAAAGCAGAAGAAAATTTTTATTTGAAGATTCCACAACTTATTACAAAAAAAGTTAAAATTTTAAAACGTAACTTCTTTTATGGAAGAGGAACCGAAGAGAGGAAGTACTTTTTTTGGTTTGTCTAGTAGAGAACACATAGACATGTACAAAAAATGTATTACCTAGCTTTTATGATATACAAATATTATCTATATACCTTGTGTGTATATATTGATGGAGTAGAAAAGTTTGTTTTTGTTGTAAACAGACATTGAGGAGATTGGCTCAAAATAGGGAAGCAGCAAGGAAAAGCAGGCTGAGGAAGAAGGTCAGTACATACCCAAAATTAAAGAGAACAGAAAAATGAGGAACAAACAAATTAAAAGGAAAAAAACAAAACCTCCTACTACTTAATTATTTTTTATATATAGAAATAAACAACGTTCAGTGATCTTGATTTAGCTTATTTGTTTTATTTTTATTTTTTATTTTTTTTGTGCTCATGTGTTTCATATAAATGCAGGCGTATGTGCAGCAGTTGGAGGCAAGTCGTTTAAGGCTAAACCAGTTGGAGCAGGAGATACAAAGAGCACGAGCCCAGGCAACTAGTTTCTATTTTTTTTATTAATTGTTCTTCTCTGTGATTTGTAAATTAAATTTAAAAATTTTACTCTTATATAATTAATAAAAACAGAATTATTAAATAATTAAAATTTGTTGTTGGAATTAGGGTTACTCGGTAGGCGGAGCTGCGATCGTGGGAGCGGAGCAAGGGCTTCCCCTAGCCCTTGGTAATATGAGTTCTGGTATATATATATTTATACTCTATACATCATCTGCAAACTTTACCAAGTATATATACATACAAAGAATATTTAAACTTTAATTTTTCTTAAAATAATACTTTTACTTTTTTATTCATTCGGTTTCAAAATTAACTATACATTTGACTTCCTATCTAATTTGACGGGGAATTCCTATGTTTCAATTTTAATTCAAATTTATTCATTTAACTCGTGGAACTAAAATTTTTATATCTATCTACCTATCAATCTATCTAGTTATACTTCTTTCGGATCGATCTTTCTATCTATACTTCTTTTGGATATAATTAGAGATATTTTTTTTAGTGTGCGTAATAGCATGTTCATATCTTACATATAATTTTATTTGTGATATGAATTCATAAATATATAGAAGTATGAAAACTTGAGTAATCCTTATATATTTAATGATATTTCACTTTAAATTTAACAAAATAATCTAATTCCTTTTAGTTGTAGAATTTCATAAAGTTATCTAGTGCAAAATGAAATGTAGTTATATTTTTTTAAATAGAGTGAGCATGTATACACATGCCCCAATTTAAATATATACTAGAATTTCAAATATATATATATATAAAATCAAATTAGAATGTATCTCTAACTTTAGTTTCAAGATAAATGGAGCATTAGGTTTCTGTATAGTCTAATTAATAATTGTAACTTTCCTTTCTTTCTTTTCAAATCATACATTGCACCTGAAGGTTAATTAGGATTTTATTAAATTTTTTTTTTTGAAATGTAGATGCTATTCTATTCGACATAGAATATGCACGGTGGATTGAACAACAAAACCACCATATATCTGAACTCCGGGTTGCCGTTGATCAGAGGATCTCAGAGAATGAGTTGAGGGACTATGTAGATAATTGTCTGTCTCATTTTGATGAGCTCATCAATTTGAAGTGCCTGCTCGCGAAGGCGGATGTGTTCCACCTCATCTCCGGTTCCTGGAAAACGCCGGCAGAGCAATGCTTCCTGTGGATAGGAGGATTCCGGCCATCGGAGCTAATCAAGGTAATTAAGATCCAAACCCTAGCTAGCTGCATACACTAGTTAATTAATACTAGTATTAATTATATTCACTTTGTTATATATTTAAGCTGCTGATGATGAATACACCACCCAAGTATCCACCGTATATATACACATCATAATTATTAATTAAAATGCTTTGCAAACTAATATTATGTAACGGGTTTGACCCGGTTTGGACAAACCAAAAATTAATATGAGGTTAGGGTTATATGATATTAAATGGTTATGCTAATTTTTTATTTTTAATAAAGGGTATGTATATAATTAATTAATATTAGAAACATATATTACTTGAAGTTAGGCGTAAAAGCCCTTGATCAAGTGAATGTAAGTGATTTTATTAGTTAAAATATTTATATAAAAAACTAGCTAGGTTTATGTGTTGAATTAAACCTAGCTATGAGAATTGATGGCAAGAGAGTGACATGAGAAGATATGATGAGTTGGTGCACGGGGTATTAATTAGTAAGGGGCGAAATTAAATGCAAATCTTACGTATATAATTAATGATGAAAGGGAATCATGAAGCTTTCCATAATTGGATAGTGTTAGGAATCATTTCTTTACTCACCTATAAAGTCACATAAATCTCTTCCCAATTCTGGTCCACTAAGATTCTTTGAGTCAAACTTTTATTTATATGTACGTGCACATTCCATATATACACATACTAGCTCATATAGTAACTACAACATGTGTTCACAAGATATATAGACATAATTTATTTTCTACAATTGTAGATATAAATGATATGATTTTGATTGTTTATTCATACTATTTTAAAAATAGACCACTAATATATTCTTTGTGAGTAGAATTACATCATTTCACTAAACTTTAAACTAGATTCACATATAAAAGGATAATATTTGGTAACTAGATACATTTATCTAGATATAAACAATTGGTCTTTATAATTGTACATTACAATTATATCACTTTTAACATAACCTTATGAAATTAAGTATTTAGACTATTTTGTCTAATTTTCAACATTTTCCCACAAATTTTTTTAGATCATCAGTTATATTTTTTTTCATGTCTTCAATATAGACACACTCGCATGCGCGCATACATATAATATATAATTATTTGATGTACAAAAATATACAATGGAGATGGGCAAATATATACATATATACATGTAGTACTATATAAAATATATACCTTCCAGATGGTATTGAGCAATGTGGAGCCACTGAGTGATCAACAAGTGATGGCGATATGTGGAATACAAAGGTCGAGCCATGAAGCAGAAGAGACACTGAGCCAAGGGCTGGCAGCACTGCACCAGGGTCTGTCCAACATCATCCTTTCTGAATCTCTTAACATTCCTGCCGCTGCAAACATGCCCAGCTTCATGACCCAAATGGCCATGGCCATTACCAAACTCTCCACCATTCAAGGTTTCGTTCGTCAGGTACGTACCAGTTACCACCACCTACTACAAAACATTACATGGTCCATACATAATAATATCGTCGCATTTGTTTTGACTTAAATTTTCGAAACGAAATCTATATCTCACATTTACACATGTCTACATACTATACATCTATGCATATAAACATATATAACCATCTGTTGTGGGATATACAATTTTTGTCACAAATAACTATGTGGACAATTGTGGGCCGGCTTGTGACCTTGTGACAAATTCATGTGTTTATTTATTGTAAAAATATGTTTTTATACAACAGATGATAATATGTATTTTGATCCAAATCAAGTTACAGGAAATTATAAAACATATACGATTTACACATAATTGTGGATTATGTGAAAATATAACAAAAAATTAATGTGTAGAAATAACACAAAATATCCTATATTTTAACAAGTGGACTTGGTCAAATAAATTTACATCATTAGTAAAGGAATGGGGTGTAGCACTTAAACTTTACTTGATTGATCATGAGTGTATATATATATATATATATATGTATATATATATATATATATATATGTATGTATGTATGTATGTATGTATGTATGTATGTATGTATGTAT
>CM025783.1:15152713-15218642 GCA_014636745.2 Centella asiatica | reverse complement strand
TATGTATGTATGTATGTATGTATGTATGTATGTATGTATGTATGTATCTCTCAAATAAAATTCTTAAATAGATGTATGTATGTATCTCTCAAATAAAATTCTTAAAGTCTATTTTGAATTAAAGACATCCATATGTTCCTCCCCTCCTATATAATTTAGGACACGCTTTATTTTGGGAATTCTCTTATATCAATTTGCACCATCTTTTAATCGTAATCTTTCTTTTTTTGCTAAAAATAGTAATCTTTCTCGTTTACTTTGTTTCACTTCATCCACTTCACTTTTTGTCATGCGAAAAAAATCATTATATATACTTGCATATAATTTTACAACACAATTTCTTCGGATATAGTATATATTATACAGCATTTCCTGTTATTGTAATTGTCATTTTTTTACTTTGTCTAAACTATCCCTTCTTTTCATCTACTTTATACTACTACATTTTCTTTTCAAACCATCATAATATATGATATATTACGCATATGATAAACATAATATTATATATTAACGGCAATATATTATATTAACTAGAATAGTTTACAAAATAAGCTAACTATTACAATATTGCAAGAGAATTATTTATGGAATTTAGTGTACTCATCAAAGCACTCCATATATATGTACATTAATTTTACTTATAAATTATAATATAGTATGAATAATAACATATATATATATATATATATATATATATATATGTATGTATATGGGATATATATTCATTATCTGTTTTTTGCCAATAAGAAAATATCGAATATACACTAGAATTTTCGGAGATCATCCTTACGACAAAATATACATATATAATTTTGGTTACACCTATATTACGAGATATGTTAATGATCACATATATTAATTTGCATCATGCACATTGTCTGAACACGCGATTTATACGATCAACATATTTAAATTTATTAAAACTCAACTGGAAATACATAATTATTTAATCCAACTATCGTTTACGATGAAAATCAGTCACATTTCTTTTTAACGACCGTAATATTCTTGATTATGTTAAGCTAAATCGCACAAATACAAAAATAACAATATCGGTATTTTCAAAAATTTTCATACTTCAATCTATATTGAAAATTGGGGATCTTAAAAATTTCTCATATATACATAAATCATACAACAAGGTGACCAATTAAAAAAAGAAAAAACAAGGCGACCGATTTATTGACTAAAAATATACAGAATCTATTAATTAATTTGGTGAAATCTAATAATTCATAAAATAGTTATTGAACATTTTTGTCATTAAATTACTTACAGGCTGATAGCTTGAGGCAGCAGACATTTCATCGATTGCATCAGAACCTGACGACCCGTCAAGCGGCAAGGAGTTTGTTGGTAATTGCCGAGTACTTCCATCGCCTTCGCACCCTCAGTTCTCTTTGGGCGGCGCGCCCTCGTCATGATTGAGAAGAATTCAAACCCTAGTTTGTTGGTTTCTGTTTTTTTGTGTTTGTGTGTTGTTTCTTTGAGTACTTTTGGTTCTTGTTATTAATTTTCTGTCAATGTCCTCAATCTCTTGTGCTACAAGAGTGATTATAGGTAGGAGTGGTAATTAGATTGAGGATATACAAGTAAATTCAGACTTGGCTGTTAATGGTTCATTTTCTTATCGACGATATGTCGTCGTTTTGAACATCCGTAGATGCGTTGTCGTTTTGGATATCTACCCGCATTCGTATGATTTTTTTTATTAATGATATGTTGTCATTTTGAACATCCGCATATACATTGTCGTTTTGGATATTAATCCGTATTTTTATGATTTTATTGATATTTGATTTTCTTATTAATGATATGTAGTCGTTTTGGACATCCTTACATTTATGTGATTTTGTTGATCATTTTCTTATTAATATATAGTCGTGGTTTTGAACATCTACTTTCCTTATTGTTAATATGTCGTAGTTTTAGGTATTATTATTGAAAATTGATATAAAATATCTCTGCTTTTGCCTTGTGCAGTTTAATTAAGGGGAATTTTGAATTTAGTCTAAATTAACCAATACTAGACAGGAGAAGAAAAGGAACTTGCAAGGTATCTACTTCACCCACATAGGACATGCATAGCTTTTTATGGCTATGTTGTGCTAAGATTGCTATGAGCCATATAAAATTCAGCTTTACAACAACACCTTTTATCCTACGTTGAAATATATGTAGCAAAGATTACAACACCCTAATATATCCTAATCTAAGTGAAGGAATTGTGCATAAGATTTTATAGCTTCGCTATTACAAGCAATATATTTTCCTTTTGTGAAATATGGTACTATTCTTTTTTTCTAGAATTTCCTGAAAAATTCCAACCTTTATATAGATAATGGAAAGGCGTATCTAAATACATGATAACATACTTCTTTTTATATATTTTTTGGCATTTTGTAGAATATATAACCTCTAAAACCACGTAAAATTATTTAGATTTGCTTTCTAAAATTTACTCAACTTGCATGAGTGCGAAACTTGCTTACACACCATAGAAAATATGAAAATTCATGTTCTACCCTAATAATTTCTGTGGGTCTTCTAAAATATTTGATATTTCAGATATATGTAAGACTTATTGAGGATGAGAGTTTTAAGGCAGGACTACGCATATCTTCAATTCATATAATTATATATTGTGTAAATGCGATTTTTCGTTCTTCTTTTTATATTCTACATTTAAATATTAACATCTTTCAAATTTTTATTCAAATGGGAGTAGCTCGAATCTTAATGAGATCAAACTAATTAAGTGAATTCCGAATATTCGAGTTCTAATATAAGACGAATTTAAACACATAGATTTTTACTCCTTTCGAATCTTATAAGAATTCAAATTTAAAACTCTTAATCTCAGAGCTTAGTAAAATTTAACCCCTAGTCAAATTTAATGCATGATATTTAATTCTTTACTGCTTTTAACATTTGTGCACCTCTACTGATAAAATTTCGTTGTCATTGTATATATTCGATTCCTTGCTCTGTTTTATTGCATTTGTTACTGCGGTGTGGAGTACAAACTTTTATCAGTTGAGTTAAATCAAGTTTTATAAATAAATATATAAAAAAGCCACGTGATTTTATAAAATTATGCAGTTTAATGGTGATGTGTGAAGATTAGACCATTCAAAATTTTTAGTTTTCATTTTGATATTTTTTTAATTTAAGTAACATTGAGATAAATATATGCCACATATATGAGCACGGGTATTGAGGCTAAATCAGTAACAAGATTCTAAATAAAATGATTCATTCAGTTACAAATTCTAACGAGGTTTTAATTATTTTCGTGATATTTTAGTAAAAATAATTCTTATATAGTGATCTAGACTTTTACTTATTTTCGTGATATTTTAATTATATTATTCTAATATTACTAGTCTCTTAATGAATATACATTAAAAAAATACTAGTATTAATTTAGTCGATAGGTAATAAGATATATCTAATGTTATTATATTCGATATTATGATTATTACCTTATATAATAACATTAAAATAATAAATATCACTGCCCACAAATGATTCAAATTAAAAATTACTTTTTCAAACATATGCCGATTAAGAATTTCTGTTTATATATTTCACTAGGAAGAAAATGGTAAGCCCATGTAAATTGGAATCTTTCCGACTTATCTTATTACTCTATATAAAAATGAGAATGGGTAGGGGAACTCAGTAAAAATAACTAACTAGACATTGATTTTAATTTGATTACTAACTTGCCATTGTATATTTTTTTTATATCATTTTTTAATTACGTATGAAATTTGATATTATATCACCAATTTGCTACTTTACTATTTCTTTCTATTATCATTATGTTATTAAGTTTTAAATATAGTAATAATAATATATTAATGATTTCTTTCTTAAGACACTTTTATTTTGACTTATGTTGTTGTTATTACATATTTGTTGAAAAAAATAGAATTATATAATGATTTATATTTTATGTTGAAAAAAGATATAATATTGTGTGATATAAAACTAAATATCGATCACAATAAAATTTATATTTTAAAATTTAATTAATGAGCTTTTGATTTTTTTTTTACTTTCTCACATTTTTATTTATACACATCAAAGAATTCTCTAACTCTATTTTTTTTCATTCTTATATTAAAGAAAGAAATACTCATTTTAAATTTTAAAAGCTATACTCATTTTTTAATTTCATATCTTAGATATATATATGCATAACCTATATACTCTACTTGATTTTACAATTAAAATTTTATTTTTAGGAGAAACTATTGCAAATTCTAAAAAATGACGTGGACTTATTTTATTTTAATTATCGTAGAATTTAGTGACATGGTCTTACTATATAATATAAATAAGTTTACACTTGAATATCATTATATACAAAAAACAATTTACAAAATTAAAAAAGCAATTATTATAATTTAAAATATCAATCGTAGAACAAAATTTTAAATTAGAAAATATGGAAGAAGCTCACGCGCGTTGCGCGTAGGACCTAATTAGTCATTACGAAATTATAATTCATTCCGTGGGTTTCGTTTAGGTTCATGTAAATCCCCTACGGGCTACGGCTCCGACTTAATACTTCAATTAATTAATCACGCGTTTCCACTTATACACGCTCCGATATCACAGTATTGCATGCGTCCAAAAAATCTGTCATTGTAAGCGGTTTAAGCGACAATAGTTTATGTAATACGTCTCTTAAAATTACGTGAAACAATAGACATTTCTAAATATAGATAGTAAGACTTAACTAACATCTAGTAATGTTTAATTAATATTTTGCATCAGATTTTTTTCGTTTTTAATGTTACGTTTGTTTTATTAAGTATCTGATCTAAATAGATTTATCAGATTTGAATTTACTGAATCAATTAAATATTTATATCTACATTTGAATATAAATTTAATTATTTATTTAATATTTGGCCTTAAATATATGAATTAATCTATTTTATTGTTTTATTTGATATTAATCCATTCATCTTTATTTTCTAACTTACTGGATTCGGATAAAACTATATCTATTAAGAAAAAAATAGTAGCTAAATAAACGATCTGAACGATATAATATTTGAACACACACATATCCTTAATTTGTTAAAATATATTAAAAACTAAACAAATATATATGGAGTACTACATACTTTATTATAAGTAAATCGATTATCTTTTGCCTTTAAAATTACACACAAATACTTACTTTTATATAATTATATGAAATTAAGTCTTCTTGTTGATTGTACTTTTTTTATAATTATAATTTTATCATCTATATATTTATAATCTGAGACCAATTTTAAGTACACAATAATCAATTTAAATATAAAAAAAAAATCAAATCATGGTAGTAAAAAGAAATAACAAAAATGATCCAATTCACAAACAAATAAACATTTGCAGCCATTTTCATCACTCTTTATCGCGATATTATCAATATTATTATTTTTATATTTCTACCGTTGTAAAGTTATATCTTATAAATACGTTTAACGTTTTTATTATCTCAAATGATGATAATATTGAAATTTAAAATTAATATCAATCTAGTCTATTTTAATTGATTGAATTATTATAATCTTATAATTTATAACAAAACATTTGATTACAATATATTTTACATATCGAACTCTTATGAATTACATAAATTTTAAAATTTGATATATTGTTAGACTTAAAAAATTTAAAATAACTCCTTGGCTTCTAAATGAAAGGAGTACTTGTTTTAACTTTAGCAATGGTATCCTTACTTTTTCGATATCAACATTCTAACTTCAACAACAACAAACAAAAAAAAAGAAAAAAAATTGTTTGGGAGCACAAGGGAACAGATTGGGCTCCTGATCAATTTCGATCCACCCATCTGCTTAAAGATAGCCTTGTGAAATGCAGCCCAGCCCAAACAAACCCTAATGATCTTGGGGAAACGAATGGTAGTATATAGGGTTTTACAAGCATATATATATATATCGTAGGCACAAGCCGCTCTCACATTTCGATCGAGATCAAATATTGAGGGAGACAGCTTCAAAGCTTACACAGCAATGGCGCCGAAGACGAAGACCACACGTAACCCGGACCTTATTCGCGGGATCGGGAAGTTTTCTCGATCCAAAATGTACCACAAACGTGGCCTCTGGGCAATTAAGGCAAAAAACGGTGGCGTTTTCCCTAGGCACGACAGCAAGCCTGCGGCGGAGGCGCCGGCGGTGAAGCCTCCGAAGTTTTACCCAGCTGACGATGTCAAGAAGCCGTTGGCGAACAAGCGCAAGGCGAAACCTACCAAGCTCAGGTACATTTGATTTCATCGGAATGTGTTTTCTGAATCGTTTTGGTGATTTTCTGTAGATTTAGGTAGTAATTTTTGTGTTATTGCTGGGTCTGTAGAGCAAGCATTACACCAGGGACGGTGTTGATCATATTGGCAGGGAGGTTCAAGGGGAAGAGAGTTGTTTTCCTTAAACAGCTTACATCTGGACTACTTCTCATTACTGGTGAGCTTAGTTAATTTGTTCATAAGTATTTTGAACTTTACTAGATTTGATACTTTGCAGCTATTGCCGACTATAAGGTGTATGATTTGTCTGATGCTAATCGTTTCATTTCCTTAGGGTGTATTTAGTATTAAGGTGTAGTCTTCTCTGTCAAATTAAATCAAGATTATGTTTTGCAGTATCCTCGTATGAACTGAATTCTAATATTGACATTTTTATCAGGAATCCTTTGATTCTTGTTGGCAGTTGTGCGAGTGTGTTTTGAATTGTGCAGAGGGTTTTACTTTTTGGTGATTGTTTTCTGGGATAGGAAAAAGATATTGCAATTTCTTTTAGATTATTAATGTTGATGTTTCTAGAAGTGTTCTCTACCTAAGTTGGGAAAGGTTTATCCCTATATGTTGACACTATCTTTTTGTAGAGAAGGGTGCAGATTTGTCTAATGTTGCTTAATTTGTGTCAAATATTTTGAGGACTTCATGGATATCATGCATCTTAGACAATTGATGTTTCTAGGAATTAAACTAAAACGTTAATGCTTAATTCCACGCAGAAAAGCTTTTCATGTTTCTGTTACAGGAGAAGCCATTCATATGAAGTAACCTATTGTGAAAAATCTTTGTGGTTGTGAAATGTTTTGAATAGTTTGATTAGTTTTTGAGTCCGGAAGAGATCTCCGTGAATTTTCCTCTACGTTTGAGTCGAGCGAACCAAAAGCTGTGGTTCAAGCTTTAGATTAATGGTTATCTAGACTTTTGCTCATATGCTGATTTGCCTGCTAATCACTTCCATGACTATTATAGATTTCTAGCCTCTTTATGCATGCTAATCTTGAATATGCTGACCCATCTCGATCATCACTTAATCTGAGTTCTAAAGTGTTTGTATTGCTTGCCAATAATAGGTCCATTCAAGATCAATGGTGTTCCTTTGAGGCGTGTGAACCAATCATATGTGATTGCTACTTCCACCAAGGTTGACATTTCAGGGGTTAATGTTGAAAAATTTGATGACAAGTACTTTGCAAAGGAGGTGGAAAAGAAAAAGAAGAAAGGAGAGGGAGAGTTTTTTGAGGCCGAGAAAGATGTAAGTTCTACCCTTCATAAATCCTGTTTTGCTTCTGATATTTTCCTTCTGGATACTAATTGAGGTTTGCTGGTTTATCCTTTTGTAAATTGTAGGAGAAGAAGGCTCTTCCACAAATTAAGAAGGACGATCAGCAAACTGTAGATGCTACCTTACTCAAGTCCATTGATTGTGTCCCAGATCTGAAGACCTACCTTAGTGCAAGATTTTCCCTTATGTCAGGAATGAAACCCCACGAGCTTGTTTTCTAGGATGTCTAGTATACATTTTCGTGTTTGTATCATTACCAGTGGGAGGAACATGAATACCGAGTTATTTAGTTTTGCTATGTATGAGAATTTCATTCAAATTTGTGCTTCACTTGAAGCGTTATGCAGTAGGGAACGGGCCTTTTTTGTCTTGATAATTTTGATTTATGGAATTTGTTTGCGTTATCCTGGTGGTTGTTTATTTTGCAATCTTAAGTTTTATAACTTGGAGTTCTTTAATGCAAAAATTCCTGAGCTTTAATGAATCGAAACTGCAGGTTTTGATTCGGTCGTGGAGGGTAGGGGAGGCCTTATGCCCATCCCCCAATTTAATTTCCGTTTTGAAAGTTGATATTTTTAGTTTTATCTGGTGGGCTGGCTTCTTGTCCTTGTGACATAGGTGAAGTATATGGGAACGCTATGTGGATCTTAAATTTAAAATTTATATTGACATAGGTGTCATGTGTGCCCTTGTCCAAATCATGTATGGTGAAGAATGAGTTAAGAAATGCTTTATTCCGCTGCCATCCTCCCAGTCTGATGATCTCACATTGATACCAAGATGGTTAAGACTTCGCATGTCGTATTTTTTGCCTGCTTTGCCCTTGGTTTGATGGGTAAGTAGAGGTTCGAAAAACTTTTAGTCAGAATCCTTTTAACCTCTATTTGATTCCTTGTTGAAAATAATGGAATTGAAACACGCAAAATAGGTAGAAATGCAATTGAAAAATACTCAATACTACATTTGATATCAGAAATTTTGCTCGCTTTTTCGAAAAAAATAAAAATTTTGTAATGATCGATCCTGGAGAAGCAGAGAAACTCGAACGTCTCCACTATTATAGCATGCTGTCAGCTCTAGCTGGTAATCTCCTGAAAAAATTGCTGGGGACCGAAGGCTGCTTACTCCTGAATCGTGGGTGTCGTAGTATAAACAATCCCGCCACCAAGATTACCATTCTGAAGGGAGTTACGTAAAGAACAATTGCAGCAACAAGGCAGAAAACTATGAATAGGCTGGTAGCTCGTGGATCTCTCCAGCTGAGCAGAGCCTGGAATCTTTCCCCCTGTGTAGCTATGTCGCCCACCACTGTCTGTATTCTTCCAGCCACACTTCTAAGCCTGTCATATCTCATCTTTGTAACATCGTGAGCCTTGGATGTCGGGAAAGTATCAAACTCTTCATCTAGTTCATCTGGATGAACTGCCTCTGCCCAAGAAAGTTTTGTATCCATGTGTGGCGGATGCCTAGGCCGGAACCTAAAGTTCCATATTCCGATGAGAAACATGTAAAGAAAGATGGTTGGAAGTATCAGCTCAGGGAAGCAGACCAATATGAAAAATAGTACATGAACCAAAACAGAAGTGATGGGGTTCTTCCAGTGACAGACTTCTCCAAGCCACTTGCTCATCGAGATCACGCCTGAAAACAATGAAACGATCCTGAAAAAATTAGCCTTGCTTCTCCTCATGCTCCACATGTGGGAATCCACATCCAGCATGTATTCCACAACTTCTTTTCCCAGTGGAGGTTCAGCTCGCGCAAGCCTCATGGCCACGATGTTCATGGCCTGATATCTCAGGCTATCTAACTGGCTTACAGTGAAGGGATGCAGATAATGCATTTTTGGCAATAAGGGATGACTGTAAAGATATATTATATTGGCTAAAGACAAGCAAGTGAATCGGAAGGCTAGTTGAAGTTCACCCATCTTCTTCACTCCAGATGGTTGCAGAACAAGAAGGGGGTAAGAATGTGTGTATATCCGATCCATTTCAAGGGTTGATAATCGGATTCTCACCTTCCCTATTCTCGAGTCTTTTGCAGGTCCACTGGCTGGTTTCTCGTTTCCTCCCAAGTGGCAATTATCAAACGCTCCCAAAGTGATCACTGTACAAGGATCATAAACCTCCCATATGTACTGTTCATTCCATTTAGGACTCGAGCTATCTAGTATGGTTCGAGTTCTCACCCATTTCTGACCATACTTGGCTACACAATAAGCATCTGTGGTTCCTCGGCCATCTCGTGTCTTCATTGGGAGGAGCCCTTGTGCACTCAAGATGCCTACTTCAAGGATTCCTATTGGCACCTTCCACAGCTGTCTCTCGGTAGGCCTCTGGTCACTAATATACATAGTTGATTCATCTAGTACATGATAAGCACCTTCAAGACAGGCTCTGAGATGAATCTTTGTTGAAAACTTCAGCTCCATTCTCCGTTCCCCCTCTATGACACCTAACCCAAACTTCTCAAGATTGAACCAGCGCGAATGAATTGGCCTGTGATCCAATCTCCTCTCAAAGATGTTGAGTGGTAATTGTATTCTTCCCACAAGTTCATCTCTTGAAGGGGTCTTATTTTCAACTGTCAGCACCAACTGTTCTTCAAAAGGCTCGGCTGCTACAAAGATTAAGTCTTCATTCCACAACGGGTTTGTTGTTCGGGTAGGACAAATCTTGGTCTTGAGTATCTGGTTCCCAACTTGAGCCTTAACAAAAACCTGAGGAAGCTGACTCTTGTCTAGTGATTCTACATCCTGAGCTTCTATCACGTTCACTCGAAGATACCAAAGTTTAGGAGAAACATACACTTTGGAACGGACGCTGAAAACGCCCTCACCATGAACTGTGGCAGCATCTGAGTGCCATGAATCAGGAAAGGCTTCATCTGCCTGTGTTCCCATCCACACTGCAAGCATTACCTCCCCTTTTAGCTTGCTTTCTCCTTTTCTGTCTTCTAGTCTGTACCATTGAGGTGCTAAAGGGCTATCTGGTGGAACCCTGGTTGGTACCTCATTCATGTCAAAGACAACTTTCCCTATAAAATCATCTCTACCTACCATCTCTTTGTCTCTCAGAAAGACTTCAAGTGTCGAAGAATGAATCTTTTCTTTTGAGAATGCAAAGACTTGGTTCCACTCAGGGTTCTTCTTCTTCTCAAAGTGCTGTGTTTTTCCTTTATAGTTCCCAAGTTTCACCTCTACATATGGATCAGAGGAACCTGTCACCGGGTTTGGAGGAAGATCTCTTGCTTTCACAACTCGAACATAGAGATAGTACATCTGCTCAACAAGATCGTACGTGCTTGTGATTCTCTCACTGCTGATCCAACCTCCTCCTCCACGTATCCCTCCATGTGGCCATCGCTCCCCAAGACGAGGTTTTGTGTCCTTGAGTTTATAGTCATCTTGGTTAGGATTTGCTGGTGAGGTCATTTTTCAAATAGTTGAAATTTGAAACGAATTTATGGCTGCTTTAGCTACAGGAGGTGCGCAGCTTCAAGTAGAGGGCCAGGTTGTTGTGGTGTGTATCACTAATGTTTTAGTGCTTAAGAAAAAATCCAAAAAAAAAAAGAAAAGGAAAAATGATTGGGATGAAGAGAAGGAAACAAGTTTACTCAGCGAAAGTTTTATAGAATTAGGTTGAAGAAACTAAGCACAGGATGGATGTAACTGTAGTTAAACCGGTGAAGGGACGACAAACATTAGAAAGAGTTCTTAGAATTTAGTAAAACTTATGGTTTATCACTACAGGCAGGATAGAGAAATGGTTTTTCTTATACCTTGAGAAAAAAGTGTTTTCTTTAATCTTTTTTTCTTCTTTGTGTGTGTGTGTGTGTGTCAATTACCTGATTAAAGTGTAGAGTAGGTTTGGCTTGCTAAGGTTGGTTCTTGAGGTTGACCTCTTAACATGTTCCAACTTTTTTTGCTGGCAAGGTGAAGGTGTAGCTTTTCTGTAGAATTTGATGCTGCTAGATTGAAGAACACTTTACAGATCCCAACCTAATAAGGAAGATAAAAAAGTGTTTCTGGGCTGTTATTGATAAGCTATGATTATTGCAATCACCTTAATAGCATTTTGCAGGGAGAAAGAGTATAAAGGTATCTGCTTTCTTTAAACGCATTACCAGACAAAATGCTATCTTTATTGATATTAGTCAAAAAAAAAAAAAAAAAAAAAAATTTAGAAGGGAAAACTAGTGGATTAGTTTCACTGGCAATTCTTTTAAGAAAAAGATGTTTGATGCCTCCATCGAGATGACAAAAATGTTCTTTGTATACTGCATTATTATTCTTTCGCATATTTTTGCTTTCCAGGATTCTGTCCTCTTTTCTGTGGTGGTGTTTTTTAGCATGTATAAGCTAGGGTCGTTGCCGGTATCTGTTGTTTTTCCATTTTACGCGGCATTTCCTTGGTCTAGTCATACGGTATCTGGTAGTTCTTTGAATTAGATTCGGATGGAATTTTCTACATTTACTTTTATTTCGGATGAATTACTTTTATTTCTCGTTTTCTCCTTGTCATCACTGATCTGTGTTTCGTATCTTTAACTTTGAGCTTTCAAATTGAAGTAGAAAAGGATATAACATGAATTCACAACAATTGTGGGGTTCAATATTTTGTTACAAATTTGAAAAACTCAACGTGATCGAATTTACTCGTACGCCAACCCCAGCTAGAATATTGGAATTAATCAGTCCAAGAGTGATGGTCCTTTTTATGATGGTGATAAATTTGTTTGTTAGAGGTAGAAAGAAGCTGTAGTGGAGCTTACAGAAAAGCAAAAGCTAAATACTGAAAAAAAGTTCCAAGGGTATGTGAACAATACCTACCTTTTATGAAGATGCTTTTCTCCTTTATTCTTCATCATCTTCACTCTTTAAGCTAATTTCTGCTCTAGATGATTGTTATGGTACAAATATTATAATGAAAAGCATCCAGTGATATTTATTTGTTTATATATTTCATTGAAAGAATAATGTTATAATTTACCCTTCTTGAGAAATCAGAGCTCTAAAAGTTATAGTATTATGTTCTAATGTTTTATTACTATTTTATTTTTGAATAATATTGGTACATCTTTTCAGTGGGATTATACATGTTCCTCGCCGTCCCACGTCAAGTGATTTGGAGTTCTTGTGATGAATGGTTGTTAAATTGATAATAAAGATTTTCTTGGACTGATGAGGACTGATTACATAAAGAACCAAATTTTTTGGGTTTTCAGAAACATAATCTTCTCACCTTTGCTTAAAATTAATGAGAAAAAGTTCCAAAACAGAGGCTTTTCACCACTTTATTAGTGTTCTAGACTGAATAGTGAAGAAGTCTCTCCTTTCAATAAGGGTAGTTTATCAGTTAATAATATGTATATAAAACAAATAAAAACAAGGAAACAATGGTACAACAACGACGCCTCTATATACAATTTTATTTGGGGAGCTTTGACATATAATTCAACTTACAGGTTAAATGATGATTAAATGTGAAGAAGAATATTAGCAGATAAATTTTACAATGTATAAATTTTACAATCTCTTCACATGTTGCGTCGTTGTCACAAAGGAGACTCCTTCCAGTGTAATCTGTTAAGCGCATCCATGATCGCCCTGCGGAACTCACCATTGTGGAGAATAAAGGATGAGACATGTCCACCCGTAACCCATCTCACCTCTGAGCCAGGCCAAGCTTTCTGGAGCTCCAACACAGAGTGCTTTGGGATGTATCCATCGTCCTGAGATAGGTAGCATATCGATAAACTCAGGATCCCAGATGCAATAAATTTATACAAGTTCTTATAAGATTTTAGCAATGAGAACTACGTTGCATGAACTCGAATCTGAGTGTCTGGTCAAACATGGGTATTTAGGACTTTGGAGAGTCCTACACTTATACTGATAACTCATGATCAATCCTGCCAACTTATAAACTAAAACAAAGTATCCAGCGTTTACAAACTTGTCCGAGTGTCAACTGTAGGACATGAAGAGTCCATGTAAAGTAGGCAGGAAACAAGTGAGAAGTATTTCGAAAACAAGGATTACATTTAATTAGTACTCAAATTCTGACATATTGTTAAACATGCAATATATGGGCAGAACACGATTCTTTCTGAAACAGTGTGAGTTACCAAGTCATATAACTGTTGCCTTGCATGACCTAACGACAAAATATAAGCAAGCTAATATGGAGTATACATGATGAATAGCACTTAACATGACTGAAGTATATGGGATAACGCGGGAATTCATAGTTAATAGGCAATGATATTTATAGTTTTAAACTTTTAATAGTATTTCGCCACCAGTATCAATCTATTATTGATAACAATCAGATCTGTCACTTACAGTTGCAGCAACGAATATGACAGAATCAGGATTTTTGGGGATAGGGAAGCGTGTGACATCTGTGAGAGATAAAACGTTTCGCATCCTCTGCTGCACTTCCTCGAGTGTCATTGCAGCCTTCTGCACCGGAAGATCCTCCCTTAGAACATCCCATGCAGTACCATATTTGAATATCCCTTCACAGAATGCCACAACAGCAGAGTGTGGAGAGAGAAATGGGAGTGTCGCAATAGGTGTAGGGTGCAGTGCTCCAACCATAGCAGCATGAACTCCGCCTATATTAATAATCAAAGTTTGTATAAGACAAAACCTTGGCATGATGCACATATTTTTTGTATGAAATAGTAACATAATTGATACGATAATTCTGAGTTTCCAATTCTTTTCTTACCTAGCTGAAAATGAAAAGAAAAACAAAATCAAATACAGTGCAGCAAAAGCCCAAACTAATCCAACATATGAATTAATCAACAAAAGAATTCATAATAAGAATATATGTGCAACTAAATCATTTAAGAGACATAGAATCCAACTCTAAGTGGAGCATTTATAAAAACTTATTCAGGATGCATATATTCTAGCACCCGTACTGGCAATTCTTATATACAGTTCCAAAGCCTTACCATCCGTTATGAAAATGGATTCCTGCAGGTTCCCAGAATTGCCTTTAATATGACAAAAAGTTAAGGGGGAATATAAATATATATTTGCAAACAACTTACTATCTTCAGTCTATTTTCCCAGCAAATGACGATACATGGAAAGAATGTGTTGGTCAAAAAGGACAACAAAAGGGAGAGCTTCGTTTTATCTTTTAAATTGATAATCCAATGGTTTCTTTAAGTACCTTAGCCCTTTCAATTTTAATGTGATAATCACCTAAAGTTGACAAATTAAAATTTCATTTTCCTGAGGAAACTTGCTGTTTTTAAAGCTTAAATTTGTGATCAAAGACAGTGCTGAAGTTTTACCCATGCTAAGTCCACAAACGCCCATTTTTCCAAACCCTGCTTCAGAGTCTAACCAACATAGAAGACTGCGTGTCTCTTCAATTGTAACTCTTCCTAATAACAGCAAGTCACTTACACACAATAGTTTTGAACCACGCTGCAACGTTGGTCGCCTTTGTCCATAAAAAGGGCTACAAAGTAATTCAGTTTGAATCAGGAACTACTCGATGAAACAAAATTATCGAGAAAAGCTTTGATTCTGACCTCTCAAGTACCATGGTTGCTATATTTTCCTTCAATAGTGGTCCGCCTAGACGTAATCTCCGCTCAAAAGTATGGTCTCCAGTCCCTGAAAAGGTGTGTAAAAAAAAAAACTTGTAACAATGTGTCAACTTCTATAATATTACCCATATTGAAAAAGGGAAGGAGGATAATAAACAGAACTCCATCGACAAAACTGGATTTCTGGGCAAAAGTTCTGATGGTAGGATCCTCCACTCTACTTAAAGAGTTTAAAAGATATTTGAAATTAGGTCTTTACAATTTTTAGGAACCTAAAGAATATGTAATGATCCAGAGATCTCTAAATTAATTGTCCATGCTCTGTAACTACTGAGATATCCGAACCTAGTAAGTAAATTTTTGTCAACGAAAGAAGGGAAAATCCTGGGTGCATTCTCACACTGGTATTAACAGTTGGATTTCAAACTGGTATTAACTTAATGACATTCTCACAATTTCTGAAATCTCTGGAACTAGATAAAGTGACTACAGGTTATATTGCAAGTAATACACATATAAAGGTCAACCCTGCAGGTTATGAGAATTCAATAAAGTCAAAAGAAACTAGTATAAGTTTCCAGCACTAGTACCTGCAAGATGAACCACACAGGCCATCTTCTGTGGTGGCACCAACTTTGGGGCAAGAAAAGCAACCCTTGCATTGCGACTTTCCGGAGGCAATGCACTAAGAAGCTGATCATCACAAGGAGTCCTGAAAACCCCTTCTCTTAAACAAGCAGTATTACTCTCCCAAACTGTGTTCCAAATGGGTTGGATCAAAGAAGGAGACCAATTTTGACCTTCAACCTCAGGGAACAACTGCTTGATCATCCTTTCAAGAAGCTCAAGCTTTGTACCACCCCATCCTCTTGAAAAAAATTGAGGACTCAACTTTGTTCTGTGCATAAATGCACCATATACATGGTCCAAACAATAATGGAGCTTTCCAATATTTACAGTCACCATATTTGAATGAACCCCACCAAATCAAACAACAAGAAATGCCTCAAAGATTGACTCTTTAACCAAACTGCATCAATTTAAAGGAACCCCAGATAAAAAAACAACTTGGGATTCACAAAAATATCATGAGAAATCCTATTTCTTGGAAAGAAATGAAGTGAGATAAAACACGCAAACAAGAAGGACCCACAATTGAACAACAGAATCGAATTAAACAGATTCCAAAGAGATTGGACAGAGTATTACAAATTCCAGATCTAACCAACCAAATTTACAGCGGCAAAGTTGATGGATATTGAATTAGCATAACAGCAACATTACAGGGAGGTTAATTGAGACAAGGGAAGAGGGAAGACTTGGTGTGAAAATCGAGGGAAGAGAATGAAATTGAAGATAGATCTCCTCAAGCAAAAACCGTGGGCGGAAAGAGAAAATCCATTGACACGTTGGATTTTGTTGTTCGAATCAATTAGAAATCTTATAATTATTAAAATGATTGATGACATAGTTGGTGTTGGTAGATAAAGTTAGAAGGAGTTCTTGTAAATAACTCGGCACAAAATATACTGTTAATTTCGTGCACGCATATCCTCTTTTACATCACCCTTCAACATTTATATTTCCTTTTCTTGATGTTCCACCTTCCAAATTTGTTCACTTTGATTGGGCAGTTGGCAGGGAATATTTTCAAATTTCTTATATACCGCATATACTAGAGAATATTTGGTGGTGACTTATATTCAATGAATGTCAATTTTTTTAAAATAAAAAATAAGTCACTCATCACATAACCTCATAACTCGTTGAGTGACTCAACGGTCAAAAAACTTGAGTTGGGATGGATCTTGATCTTGAGAGTTTTATAGTAAGAATAGATGATATTGAACTAAAATATTTGTGGCAAGCATTTTCATTCATGCAATCTAACTACACAGATGAGTTTTAATCTTTAATTGCTTATGAACAACTTGTTCATATATGTACGTCTATATCGATCTTTTCTTGATAGAAATGTTTGTTTATATAAGATAATCAAATTCAAAATACGTGTTATACTCTTTTTAATAGGTTAATTGATTGCCGTGTCATGTTTTTTTATTATTTTTTTTCAAATACTCCACATCTATCATTTTATAATAATAATATCAATTTGGATATATGTTGAAATATATGTTCTATTCAGTTTGGATACAGTTGTTTGTATTTTGAAATCGATTGTGTGTCTAAATTGTGTTGTACATAACTTCGACTTTTCAATTAAATTATATCGATTTATCGATTGTCTAAATTTCAATTGCTTTTATCGATTGTCACATTTCTTTCCGAGCTTCCAAATGTTCATTCACAAATCAAGAGCTAAAGGATATATCAAATTGACGGAAATGGACTGAGCCTAGCCACTGGCACACACACCAAAGGATGAGCCCTGGGAAGTGTTATCCCCAACCCCTCTTCCATGTCCACAGCATTACCTCCTACTTTCCATTCAAAGCACTGAATCATTGCAGCAAGTGTTGTTTGCACTACCTGCAATGCCAGCGAAGTTCCAGGACACCCTCTTCGGCCGCTTCCAAATGGCAACAAATGAAAATGTTGTCCTCTCACATCCAACTGGCTCATTCCACTCCCTTGTTCTTCACTGCTCATGACAAATCTTTCTGGCTTAAACTCAAGAGGGTTTTCCCAGTGTTTCGCGTCTCGTCCTAGAGCCCATACATTCACAAAAAGTCTAGTCTTTGCAGGTATGTGGTAATCTGCAATGACACAATCTTCAGTTGATTGTCTGACTATTAGGGGGCCTGTGGGGTGGAGTCTTAGAGTTTCTTTTACAATGGCTTGGAGGTAAGGGAGATTCGCGATATCAGATTCTTCGACTAGCCTGTTCTTTCCCACAACAAAATCTATCTCTTGTACAGCCTTGGACATTATGGTTGGATGGTTTATTAGTTCTGCAAGTGCCCATTCTGTTGTTATGGCTGATGTGTCTGATCCAGCTCCAAATATATCCTGCAGGTTATTTTGATGACAGATCATGAATCAATTATGACATGGTTGAGAATCATATGGAAATCCTGAGTTTGAGAAAATCAGCTCAAATGAACACACACAAACATTTACCTCATTATTTTTGGCTTAATCCTAAATATATCTTAAGCCAATCATATATGAAGATGCTTAAGAAATTAAAGTTCAGTAGTTAGTCCACTCAAGATTACCAGTATGAAGGCTTTGATGTTCTCTCTGCTCAATTTGATCTCCATGCTTTCATCTTCTGATATCTCAAGTAAAATATCAAGCAAGTCCTTCACTGCTGCGTTCTCTCCATCATCACCATTCTCCTTTCCTTTCCTCTTCGCGCTTATGTGCTCCTCTATAATCCTCTCAACCATTGCATCAAACCGTCCACGGATGTCCACAAGCTTTTTCTTTATACCCTGCAAATCCAAATTCTTGCAAAACCAAATATAATCCGAGACATTAAACTTCCCCGTGATTTCAGCAATCTCTTTAACCAACTTCCTAATTTCTCCGGCTTCATCTTCATTCTCTGAACACCTCTCTCTCATTATCATCCTAGAAATTAGATTGTTTACGAGCCTAACAAGCTCTCCTCCAACATCAACCTCTTGTCTGGCTTTGGCCTTTTCCAACATTACCTTCACAAAACTCGCTATTTCTTGTTGTCTGACTGGACGAAGAAGGTCTAGTGTTCGACCACCTAGAAGCTCGGACATACATAGTTTTTTCAAGAATTTCCAGTATGGTCCATAAGGGGCAAAAGAGAAGTCTTGTGAACCATAAGTTAAATAGTCTGTGGCTTCTGTTTGTGGCCTGTCAGACCACAAAGTTTCCTGAGTTTTGAGAAATTCTTTGGCCATTTCGGGAGAGGAGGCAACTAAACATGGGTTAGAGCCAAGGAAGATGTGAATCAAGGGTCCATACTGGCAAGAGAGCTTGTGAAGAGCCTGGTGTGGTATTGGAGCTAGAAGGTGGAGATGACCAATGACCGGAAGCTTAAAAGGGCTCGGTGGAAGGCGAGAAGGGGTTCGAGTTTTGAATATGGCTCGGAATATTAAGGTGGAGATGAGGCAAATGAGGAATAGAATTATGGAACCTTGGAAGTCAGCCATGGTTGGAGCTTTGAAAACAAGAGGTTATGGACTTATGGTGTTGATATATTCGCAGGGTTCAGTTTCTATATATAACATGAAAACTTGTTTGTATTAGTTTAGCATATTGCAATTTCCACTTGCTAATAATTTCAACTTTTGCCTCTAAATTACTAGATAAGTCATCATGATTCAGACATCTACTACTGTTGTTTGCAGTAGGAGATAAAGAGTTGCTTTGTTGTGCATTTTTATACTACTGTTGTTTGCAGAGACTGCAGTTTAGCAAGACGTGAAGCCGGCAAATCAAATGACAAACCATTTCTGTTAAGATTAAAGTCATTGTCTGGGGCAGTTAAAAATAATGACACAATCATTATTTAATATCTTGTTTGTGTTATGAAGGATGTCTTATATTATTCGGCTGGCCTATATCTTTTTTATTGAATTATTGAATTAGTTTCTGATCCCATGAATCCTATGATGTTGACTTTTTGAGCGTATGATCTGGCTTATGAAGTCCCTACGTTTCAAAATTAGAAAATTATATATATATATATATATATATATTTTTTTGGTTATTCCAAAATTAGATATATATTTTTATTTTTAAACTATAAAAAGTCATAAAATTCCTTAAATATCATTTAACTATTCAATCTTTTATTATTTAACGATCTCTACTATAACTACCACCGTTGTTATTTCAAAAATATGATAATATGGACATATTAATTCGGAAAATAAAAATTATCTTAAAAAACGGTCGTTTTAGAAATATATTTTTAATTTTAGAATGAAAAGAGTATAAACTATGATCATACCAACGAATGATTTGTTTATCTTATAGGGATATAAAATTAGCAGCAACTCGGCAGTTTTCTCCTATACCTAAGAACGCATGCTGAAATTCAGGGGAAAAAGAGGTAATTCTGAAAAGAAAAAACTGATGTAGATGGATTTCAATTCTCGAATTCTCATTGAAGGCTGAAAACAGCAGGCATTATATATCTAATGCCTGACTAGTGACTGCTATCAATTGTTCAAAGAAGACATTGACATCCCAACAATTTAAGACTTCTCTTTCGTTTCTCATCAATCAAATGCAACATTATACATTCGCAAAACTAGGATTTAGTAATCTTAGTAATTTCTGCAAAAAGGCTTAACAGTGATAATATACCATCAGCTTACTACATGTTACAAAGAGCACCTTGAAAACTTCGGAGATGCTGCAGAGAAAAACTTGAAAACTTCCTACTTAGAAACACTTGGTGAACAATTACCATCTGTATGTGTTGGTCAAACCCAACATCAGCATTTTTCCCATATGCCAATTGATTGGGTTAAAAGATTACTAGGCATGAAAAAGTAATCATTCATAAGCTCCATATGATGTGTTACAAGGAATTTAGAAAATGTAAAATAGTTTCTAGGTATCCCCATAAGGAGGGCTAGTTCTTGTATGATGAGAGAGTAGATTCTATCTCCTCCAGACCATCCTAATTTTGAGATTAATGTTTTCAACATCAAGAACACCTTTGTTACCAACTATTTTGGGGTTGACTTTAAGAAGATCAGTTGGGAAGAGTAGGAAGCTGAAAAGGATTGATATGCAAATTAGGATAACAAACAAGTGGCTTAGCCATGCCAGCAGAAAATCCTGATCCTTCTTCCATATCAACATTTTCTCCATACTTGGTTCGCAAATCAAAGCACTGAACCAACATTGCAATTGTAAACTGCATCACAGTTGTTGCAAGCCCTGCACCAGGACATGCTCTCCTACCACCCCCAAATGGCAAATAATGGAGATTCGAACCCTTTGGATTGACGGGATCATCTTGATAAGAATTCTCAGTGGTGCTTGCCAGAAACCTGTATGGATCAAACTCCATTGGGTTGTCCCATGAATCTGGACTTCGCATGATGGCATGAACATTGATTATCATCCTAGAATTTCCCAACACATCATAACCATTGATTCTACAATCATCCTTGCTTCTCCTTAATATCACTGGCGAAGGTGGATGCAACCTCAAGCTTTCTTTGACAACTGCTTGCAGAAAAGGCAAATCTCGGAGGTCTGATTCTTCAACCAGCCGGCATGGCCCCACAACCGCCATGATTTCATCTCTGAGATTTTCAAAAACATCTGGATGGTTAATGATCTCAGCTATTGTCCACTGCAAACCTGTGCTAGTGGAATGAGTGCCAGCCAAGAATAATTCCTGTGACAATGATAGGATCAATAAGTGCATTATTGTACTTAAAAGCCAAACTCAATTTCAGGATTTTTAAGATAACTAGGATTCCCACTTTTCCATAAATTGATATTCATTAAAATAAACAGGCAAAGGGACAAACCAGAAAAAAAGACTTGATGCCATTTCTGGTAAGCTTCACTTCAGCAGCTTCATCCTCACTAATCTGCAAGAGGACATCCATCATATCCTTCCTTTCTTTTTCACCAACATGCCTCTCCTCCTCATGTTCCTTCATAATGCGTTCCACCAACTTATCGTACTTCATCAACAAGGATCGAAGCCTTCTTCCATAACCAAACAAATCCAATTTCTTCAAAGGACCAAGCATCTCCCCCAAACTCAACTTGCCAGTAATGTCTATAATTCCACTCATGAACTCCCTTATCATCTTGCTTTCATTAGCACTTCCTGAGCATCTTGTGCTCATCGTCAATCTGCCTATAATGTTGTTGGTTAAACTCATTAGCTCTGGTCCTAGATCACATGCCTCTCCTCGGTCTGAGCACCTCATAACAACTTCCAAAAACTTCATCACTTCTTCTTTTCTAACATCAGTGGATCGATTTAGCTGTGGAGTTGATAGCAGCTCTGTCATGCATATTTTCTTCAAGAAACGCCAATAGGCTCCATAATCAGAACCAACTAACGCAGGTTCTTTGTATATTCTGAATTCTGAGGCCCCAAATTCTGGCCTATATGCGAAATTGAGGTCATGGGTTTTGATGATCTCTCCAGCACCAGCAGCATCAGATACAATTAGTGGGATTGATGAGCCAATTTTGAGTCTCATGAGGGGGCCGTATCGCGAAGATAAGACCTGTAGGGACTTGTGCAAGTTTATTCCTAGTAAATGGAGATGGCCAATGACAGGCAAAGCTGGTGGGCTTGGTGGGTGATTGACTGTTTTACCACTGGATCTCAAGAACTTCTTTGTTAAAAAGTGAACTACCAATGTGGAAATGAACCAGACTAGAAAGAGGGAATAGTAATAACCCATGATAGTGGCCATCAAGTATTGAAGTTTAACAAGAAGTTTTAGCAACAAATATTCAGATCATAATATGCATATTTATACTAATATATGAACTCTTCATGTCTGATGGTAGATTACTTCTTTTATTTTTTATTTCTGTGGTGTGACATTGAGAAGGGTGCGAGAACTAGAGAAAGGATTTTCATTAAGAACACTCTTAACCGGCCAAACGACCTTCTATGTGTTACAATTTCAAAGTCAAATTGCATTATTTGTCGTTTTTTGTTTGTTTGTTTTGGGATCAATTTGTCTCTAATCTTCAACCCTGTTAAGATTGTGTCACATTGATGTTTTCGTTCCCTTTGTTCTTCTCTCCCCCTCTCCACCCAACCTTCCCCCCACCCCACCAACACGCACTCCACTTGTCAGCGATAACTATTTATCACTTCTAGTTGTAATACTATAATTGGAAGAAACAAAATCGGTAACAAAGGGAATCAACTGTGTTTGTTTTATGTTATAATATAAACAAATACAAAAAAGAGGAGAAAAGAAACATGTCAAACATACAAGGTTTTCAATGAGGAGAGAGATTATATGGAGCAGTAAATTGATTTTGTTTCTATTTTCAGCATGCCATGCAATCAAGTACTAGTAAACTGATTGTTAACCTTTTGAAAGAGTAAGTATAGATATCTATGAGAAAAAGTGAGGTAACTATAATATTAAATTACATTACCGATCCTCTATTTCAAGGGAATCAATTGAAAGTTTTAGCACGTACAAAGTCCTCATGCACCATGAAATGCTGGGGCCAAGTATTACGTCCAATTAAGTTGGGACAAGGCCTGCAGAGTATAAACAGTTGGGAAAATTAAAAACATTAGAAATCAAATTGCAATGACTTGAGCCGAAGACAAATAAAATGATTGAGCGATGAACGCACTAATTTGTACACAAATACGTATATACAAATTGAGATGATTAAATTTCAGAGAAATAAAGCTTGTATATTTTTTTCCTTCGCATAATTTGTTGGTGTCCCTATCTATTGCCTAACCTACTAAAAGGAAAAACGGACTAGGAGAAGGTACTGGAATAAGAGCCAGTGGCTCCGTGATTTTAGTTGAGCAACGAGCTTGACGACTAGGCTTAGACTAGCTGTAACAGAAACTTATAGATACAGTGATTGTATAGAATAGCTTATGTATATGTATAGTATTGCTGTTCGGTAGTAGATAACTCATTTGAATTTAAGCGATCTACATTTCTAAAGCAATTGATTAGGGTTTCCTATTTTACTTTAATCTACCAGTAGTTTACATGGTATGGAGCAATCCGATTCTGTAATGCGGCTGGGGTTTGGAAAGATCGATTCTCAGAAATCTTCATCGATTGGAACAAGGTGATTCCTATTCTCTTCAAATTAACTTCTCTCTAGATTTTCATGTTTGTTCCTTTCAAATATGTTTACTATTTGTGTCTGGTAATCTCTCTCTCCCTCTCTCCTCTTTCGTAGTTGGTCTTTAATTCCTTAAATTATTTGTTGATGTTTCATGAAGTTTTGTGCATTTCATGAAGAAAAGGCAATCTATCTGTATATATATCTAATTGCTATATTATTGATAAAAAAACAAACACCGTATATAAAAATTATGGTCAAAATACGAAAAAAACGTCAAAAAGAGTTTTTACACACAAATACAAATACAAATTCTAACACCTATAATATTTAGAATTAAAATATAGAAATAAAATCATAAATCTAAATGAAATAGACCATATATGCATGCATGCATATACTGTATATCTATATCTATATATTGTATTATTAATTCAGAGTCTTAATCTTTTAGCAATTACTTTTCGTTGGTAACTCAGTGAGTTGACTTAACACACTCACCGAGTATGTTGACTCAATCAAATTACATACATATATTTAATTACATTCAATTTTAAATATTTGCCTTTAGTTACCTAGGTGTCTTTTCAATTATTTTTTAATTTTAAATTGTTGAATTTATAATTTACTTAAGTGTCTTTTAGAGTTACTAGATAATTAGTAGACTTTGAAATCTTTAATTGTAAATAACATTTTCAAAAATTGATATAAAAAAGACTCTTTAACATGAGCAAATGAAATTTTAAAATGGGAATCAACTAATGGAATTAACAAATTAGAAAAATAGAAAATGAGGAGATTTTTAACAAGAAAATCCTTCTCAAATAAATTAAATTATTTGTAATATTTTATAAATAAAGTAAATAAAATTTCTTACAGGAAATGTTATTATTCGTGATTAATCATAAAATAAATTAAATTACAGTACCGTCTAATCAAATAAATTAAATTAAACTTTAAATATTGTTAATAAAATTTCAAATACTTCTAATATACTTGGTCGATCTAATATATAAATATAATAAGATTTACTGTCTAGTATTTTATTATTATAAAATAATTACGATACAAATATTTAACTAGTTTAAATAAAAAATATATATTTTATTTAATATTGTAAAATTAAAAAAAAAAAGTTGACAAAACTGTAATATAAAAAAATCTTTTAAAAAATGACCCGTGTTGGGCACGGGCGGCCACTCTATTGCATATATAAACTTCAGGTCTGCTTTAAATGAGCTGAGCCACATGTTACTCAAAATCATCCCAAATTTAATTTGAAACTTATAATTTTGATCAAAGTCAACTCGGCTCACTCTCACATTAAATTCGAATGGCCTTTCCACGGGTCAAATAATCAGATTTCAGATTTACTTGTCCCAATTTACAGGCCTATGCAGAACAATCAACAGCTGGAAAATTAAGATATTATTATCCTCAATTTCAAAATTAAAGATATGTTTTGATTTTTTTAAAGTCAAACAACATAAAATTAAACTTTAAATTAATAGCAATTTAATTTATATTAATTAATATAATTATTATAATCTTATATTTTATGACAATTTTTTAATTAAAATATAATTTGCATAATATTGAGTTCAATATTCTCGTTTACCTTCAAAAAGTAGTCAAAACATATATAGTAATTAAACGGAGGGAGTAGAAATCAAATGTCAACGACTTAAGCCGAAGACACATAAAATATTGATATGGAGAAGTTACTGGAATAAGAGCAAGTGGCTCCGTGATTTTCGGGAAGTTAGTTGAGCAACTAACTTGACAACTACCCTAGCCCTAATAGAAACTTATAGATACAGTGATTGCATAAAACGGCTAAATATACATGTAGATAGCTTATGTGCAGTAGAAATGTAGATTGCTGCTGGATACCATGTAAACTCAACTGAATTTAAGTAATCTACATTTCTAAAGCAATTGATTAGGGTTTCCTATTTTACCTTAATCTGCAGTAATCTGATTCTGTAAATTTTTTCTTTAATTTTTTTTTATCACCCAATTCTCACCCATAATTTTGGCAATCATCTTCACATATGAAGATGTCGATATTTCTTAGAATTATTATTTTTTTCTGTTAATGATTTCATGGCGTTGTCTTGTTACGGTGTTTCTGTTAATTCCAACAGTCATCGTCTACTCTATCTTCTTCACATGATCATGAAATAAACACAGTTGATCATGAACAGTGTTGATTATCAGTATCAAGGGCTTTTGTTTGTACTGCGGCTGGGTTTTGGAAAGAGTCGCATTATCAGAAACACGACATCTATCAATCGCAGCAACATCATCTTCATCGATTAGAACAAGCTAGGTGAAGCTTTTGTTGAGTTCTATTATCACCGGACGAACAACATTTGTCAATGGCGTGTGATTTTGTTGTTATAATATTTGACACCGCAATAAGCATCACAATTTTAAATCTTTACCATTAAATTTATAACGAGATTCTTAACTGTTATGAATTTTGAGATAATATTGATGTTGAAGATTTAGTGTTACATTTTTATTGTGGTGAAGAGTAAAACTCAGTTTTAATTTTAGTGTGTATTTACCCCCACAACCGCAATGATTTCTTCTCTAAACTTTTTAAAAAATCATCGGATCGATTATTCAACAAGTGGCAATTGAGTAGGGTTATGGTATCCAGCAATCCTACTCTGTAATTTTGGTTTGATTCGTAATCATCTTCAAATCCAGATCTTGATTTATCAGTTGGGACAGGTAGCAAGATGCAAAGGATTGATATGCACAGTAGGATAACAAACAAGTGACTTAGCCATGCCAGAGGAAATTCCTGTTCCTACTTCCATATCAACCTTTGCTCCTTCCTTTGTTCCCAAATCAAAGCACTGCACCAACATTGCTATTGTCATATGCATCACAGTTGATGCAAGCCCTTCACCAGGACATGCTCTCCTCCCATTCCCAAATGGCAAATAATGGAGATTCGGACCGTTTGTATTTACTTGATTACACTTCTCAGTGGTGCTTCCCAGAAACCTGTCAGGAACAAACATTGTTGGGTTGTCCCATGAATCTGGATTTCTCATAATGGCATGAGCATTGATCATCATCCGAGAATTTCCTAAAATATCATAGCCATTGATTTTACAATCTTCCTTACTTCGCCTTAATATCAATGGCAAAGGAGGGTGCAACCTCAAACTTTCTTTGACAATTGCTTGCAAGAAAGGCAAATCTTTGATGTCTGATTCTTCCACCAGCCGGTTTGGCCCCACAGCTGCCATGATTTCTTCTCTGAGCTTTTTAAGAACATCTTGATGGTTAATGATCTCAGCCACTGTCCACTGCAAAGCTGTACTTGTGGTATCAGTGCCTGCCAAGAAAATTTCCTGTCACAGTACTTGGATCAATATGTAAGTCATTAGACTTTTAAAAAGCCCAATTAAATTTAGGATTTTTGAGATAATTTGGATTCCTTCTTTTCCATAAATCAATTTTTATTGGAATAAACAGATAAAGGGACAAACCAGTAAAAAAGACTTGATGTTATTTCTAGTAAGCTTCACTTCAGCAGCTTCATCCTTACTAATCTGCAAGAGGACATCCATCATATCCTTCCTTTCTTCTTCACCAACTTGCCTCCCCTCCTCATGCTCCTTCATAATGCCTTCGATCAACTTATCATACTTCATTAACAAGGATCGAAGCCTTCTTCCATAACCAAGCAAATCCAACTTCTTCAAAGGACCAAGCACTTCGCCCAAACTCAACTTGGCACTAAGTTCTCCAATCCCACTTATGAACTCCTTGATCATTCTACTTTCATTAGCACTTCTCGAGCATCTTGTACTCATTGTCAATCTACATATGATGTTGTTTGTCAAAGTCACTAGCTCAGCCACTAGATCACATGCCTCTCTTTTGTCTGAGCACTTCAAAACAACTTCCAGAAACTTCATTACTTCTTCTTTTCGAATACCAATGGATCGTTCAAGCTGTGGTGTTGATAAAAGCTCTGTCATACATATTTTCTTCAAGAAACGCCAATAGATGCCATACTCAGCACCAAAAAAGGCAGAATCTTTATATATTTTGTAATCTGAGGACCCAAATTCTGGCCTATACGTGAAATTCAGGTCGTGGGTTTTCATGACTTCTCCAGCAACAGAAGCATCAGATACTATAAATGAAGTAGAAGAGCCAATTGAGAGTCTCATGAGAGGACCGTAGCGCGAAGATAAGGCCTGGAGGGATTTGGGCAAGATGTTTCCTAGTAAATGGAGATGACCAATGACAGGTAAAGCAGGTGGACTTGGTGGGTGATTGATTGTTTTACCATTGAATTTCAGGAACTTCTTTGTCAAAAGGAAAACTATAAGAGTGGAAATGAACCATAGTAGAAAGAGGGTTGCCATGGCTATTAGTTATTATGAAGTATTGAAATTTGGCAAGAACTTCTAGCTATTGCTGTTTAGATACAATACATACATATGTATATAAATACAGGGATAAACATATTAGCATCTGACGGCAAAGGATCATTTTTGGGTAATGTGTCACTTAAATGGAACAATTATGTGAAAAGCATCATAAGTTGCCTAAACGATGCCTTCTAGCTTTTTAGTTCACCACATTAGTACAAAGAAGTAGATGACAAATTGGAACAATTAAGCCTGTCACTTGTAATTTCTTCTCGTCTATGACACATGCAAATGCGTGTGCATTGTATATAAAATTATACTGTGTGTGAGCAAAAAATAAATAATTTATCGGAGAAATTAGAGAGAAAATACGAACAGTTGAGGAAGTGGGTTTTTAATATTATCTTTTTAATTTTTTATGACACAAATTTGCTCATAAAAATAGGAGCTCTATAATTTTAATTTAATAGATAATGAATCGGGACTCAGCGGCTTAATTTTGATATTTCTCATCGAACAGAACCTCGAAGTGTTTATGGAGAAAAGTTAGCATCTTCCTAAAGTCAGGTTGCAACAAGCATAATTTCCAGCGACCAATAATCCAAACAAAAGATCATTTTATCTTTAGGCAAAAGGATATGTTTGAAGAATCTAGACATCTGAGAATCAGATGCTGTGTTTAGGCAGAATTCCTTTCGAGGTGATTGTTTATACTAGACTATGATAGAAATTAATATAAAATTAACATGTCAACATACAAAGACTTTCAATAAATTAAAAACATGAAATAAACTGATCCTACTTCTATCTCACTGTATGTCACATTGCCACCGACTGAAAAATGATTGTATTACAAAAACCATATATATCATACTTAGTGTTCGATCATACACAATTGAGGTTATGGACTAATTCAAGCGTAAAAACACATCCATTTGATAGGTGCTCAACCTCTATTATTTCTTATCATTTCTCCTTTCCATCATCATTATTTAATAAATTTATTCGAATTTTTAGTTTGTTTTCTTCCATATTATTATAGAATGATTTGATTAAGACCTGACTGTCGATTACTTTTTCTGAAAAATGAGGAGGTCTTGATAAGTGTACGAGTGTGTACGTAAATTTCTAAACAATGACATCTTATATAACCAATATACATATATAATATGGGAAAAAAGAAATTAAGTTATAACTCATTTTTATAATCCTATCCACTCGTTCTATGTTTTGGTTTTCAGAATATATTAGAAAAATTTAACCATATAAATTAAAAGAGCATGCAAAAAATATGTAATTTTTTGGGATTTTTTTGAGTTTTTTTACATAATTTTTATAATTATATAAAAATAAATATATCTTAACTATTGAAGATATAGAAATTTTACATAATTACAAAAATCATGTTATACACTATGCAATGATTTGAAAATTTGTATATTACTCTATCTTTTAATATTCTTTCAGCCATACATTCTTTCGATCCGTATGGCTGAATGTTTTAGATAGATTATGAATACATAAACATAAAATTAATGGATAAGATTTAAAATGTGAAATATAATTCAATTACTTTAACCCTCCCCTATATATATATATATATATATTAATGTGCAAAGCCCACTATATAATCCCTTCCGAACAAACCTTTCTAGTTAATCATTAAGGTTACCATCCAAGAGGCTGTTTTTAATGTTTCTTAACCTTCATTTACACAACAAAATTCACAATAGATGTCACAATAAGAAGCATCAATGTCATAATAATATGACAAACCGATGATTTAAGTATCAAAATAATATATTCATCCCTCAAATTTGAGTATAGCTTTTAGTTACCGAACGCATTTTATATTTGAGATTTGTCAATCATTATAGCTTCTCTACAATATTCATTTACAACCTATAAGGTTTAACCCTTTTGACAAATCAAATAATTTCAGACTTTATATACATAAGCTGGATTGACTATTTACATTTATTAAAAAAAAAAAAATCAAATGGTGTCAACCATTTACACCCCTTTCATTTTCTATATTAAAAGAAGCTCATGTTGGTCTCAAGTTGGATGCTCTAACTAAACAATGGAAAGCAATCAAGAAAAGAATTGTCTTCTACTTCTAATTCTCCTTTGTTTTGATGGCATAAGAGCAAGGACCAACATTAACATTCGGACATCATTTCCAATAAATAAAGAACAATCTTCTCCTTTCTCCACTTTTCCTTGGAAAGACAGGCCTATATTTCGCAGAAACTGGCAAGTCTATTGGTGCTACTCATCTTATTAGTTGACATTGCAATACATAGCATATAAGGTAAATAACACCTTCCCAAGGACATGAATTTTACTTGTATAACAAGACAGGAAGAAAATGAAGACTAACTAGGAGCAGCAACCACCAGTTTTTCCACGAGGACTGGAATCGTGACCAGGAATAATGATCCTAGTTCCCTTGAGAGATGGCGACTTTCCATATTCCGATGTATCATTAGCAGTGAGGGCCTTCTTGCTTACGATCCGATAAATTTCTGTTAGAGCCGTCAAAAATGCCCCCTCAACGTTGGTAGCCTCGAGGGCTGATGTCTCCATAAAGTATAGTTTCTCTCGTTCTGCAAACTCCTGGGCGTCTTCAATTGGTACTGCTCTAAGACTTCCCAAATCACATTTGTTGCCAATGAGCATAACCACGATGTTCTTGTCAGAGTGCCCCCTTAGTTCCTCAAGCCATCCAGCCATGTGGTCAAATGTTTGTCGCTTTGTCATGTCATAAACCAACATTGCCCCAACTGCACCTCGGTAATATGCACTTGTAACTGCTCTGTACCTGCAAGTACGAAATTATGTTCAGTTCACTGTATAACATATATCACCAAACACCAATAACATACTTGCAATCATTGATTTAGGCGTTTAGCTTTGGTTTGTGATTGTTTCCGTGTTGAATTACATAAGTCATATTATGTATCAGGAATAAATTCTGCATTGCCAAGTGTAAGCTTAGAAAGAAAAAGAAAGGGCAATAACATAAAACAAGGAGAACGGAGGGGTAGAGCAATTCAAGAAGCAGGAATTAACAGAACTGATATACCAGCCATTGGTTAGATGATGTTTCTTCCATGGTGTAGACCAACTAAATTGGATTGACAATATGATACCATGAAAACTGTATTTTAAAGCATTCTTATGTTTGGTAATTATCAAACTCATATTTATTCTTTTGACAACAAATACAGACACAAGAGGAAGAGATAGAATCATTGATGTAGAAGAAGATATTCAAAACACAGCACAAGGGAACTTCAAATGAATAAGTAAATCAACCATTCACAAGTTGCACCATATGTTACCCATCAGGGAAGAATATAAGATTGCAAATATTTTGTTCCAGAAATGTAGCACAACTCGAATCAGAACATATAAGATTAAAAATGCAACAAGATATGTTGAAATTGAGAAGAAATGGTGATTTTGGCGACATCATCCATCTGATGTACATCATTTCTCTGTTTAATATAACACAACTTCTAAATTGCTGAATCATAAACTTATGATGGTAAGCTCTTGTGCTAGATTCCTAGGCCGCACGTACGTAGAGGAACTCTGCTAATTATGCCGGTGCAGAGACACAAAAACCAAAGAAGAAATGCAATGAAAATTCCTCACATGATCCATGCGCTCCAAGGGTTGTGGGGGTGGGGCTTGGGATTGGGAGTGCTTTCATCCAAACCATAGTAAGAATCTTGTAAAGAAACCCGATTATGATATTGCATGATAAACCATTAAACGAGAAAGTGTGCTTTATACTACACATTGCAAGAGCTTCAAAACTATCCATCTCAAACAAAATTAAAACTTAGGAACATAAACCTTTTTTTGTCACCATTTCCTTTTTCAGATAAAGCAATGATGTTCGACCCACATTAGCAATTGGATGAAGAACATTAAACCTTAACAAATGCAAAAATATAGATCATTGCAAAATGATCAAACCATTGCAATATAAATCATTACAATAAACGGCGAAAACGCACCTTTCTTGACCAGCGGTGTCCCAAATCTGAGCCTTAACGGTCTTATGATCGATAACAAGGGTCTTAGTCTGAAATTCAACACCAATAGTTGCTTTTGAATCTACGCTAAATTCATTCCTAGCAAACCTCGCAAGGAGCTGTGATTTCCCAACTGCCGAATCCCCAATCAATACGATTTTGAATACATAATCAATCTTCGAATTAAAATCTCCATACGGATTCGACATTCTCAAAACCAAAACCACAAATTAACTTATATACACAAAATGTTGGGTTATATCAACCCACAAAATGCTCCCAACAACACAAAATGTTTCTGTCAACACATCATCGTCATCATCATTTCGAGAGAATCAACAAAATCCATATTTTCATTCAATTTGGTAGAGATTCAAGGTTGATGAAAATTTTGGTTCAGATTCGGCTAAATTGAAAACTAATTAATTAGTTTGGGGGTGTGTATTTGATAAGATCTAAGGGGAATTAAACGATGGAATAACGGGGTTAGGGTTTGTGAGAGAGGAAAAAAGCAAGGACGATTCGCATGGTGATGGGGTGTATTGTGTTTTTGCTCACATGAGATTTTCTGAGGGAAGGCATCGGCCAAAAACGGTTAGTAATAGCATGGCCCCCTTTTAACGGTTTTTCTTTCACCAAATAAAAATATATAATAATATCCCTCTAATCTGATTAATCTTCTTTTAAGTATTGACGCTTAGGTCAATTAAATTTTAATTAATTACATTTGATTTTGATCAGATCTTTTTTAGGTGCTATTTACTTTTTAAGTTAAAATCGGTTAAAACTTTTTTACAACATTACAATAAACTGATTAAAAATAAATCATCTTATTTCAATTAATTTTCTGTCTAATGCTAGACAAACGCTTAGACAAGAATGAGTTACTTATTATTTTGATTAATTTCATCTAATTTCAAGTAATCTTTATCAATATGTTAATTAATTATACTACTACATCGCCAGATATATTCAAATGAATTATATTTTTTACAGATTTTTTATGATATATTTTTTGATCATTAATAGTTATATTTAATATTGGGCAAGGTGTGTAACTCGTTTAAAAGTTTTATAGAGTATACATTTTTACATTAAAAAAATTTATGTTTTCATTAAATTTTACATTCATATTATCTTTGATATATTCAGTTCGAGTATCTAAGAGCATCTGCAGTGGCATGGACATGAGAGAGAAATGAACAATCACTCAAAGAATTTGAATTTGCAAGGGGCTGGTTTACTTCGACCGGTCTTGAGTTCAATCGAGTGTCTGACCGAACCATGGACCTGGTCACTCCTTTAAAAAAAAAATAGTCATCTCATGGGGAAGATTTAGTGCACACTTCTCAATATTCTTTTTATTTATCCATAAACCTTTAAATAGGCATAACATAATATATATATATATATATATATATATATATATAAATCAAAAAAAATGTAAAAATTATATCATAATTTACATTTTTTTTGACATCTACAAATAGACATCGATATTACTATAATTTTTCAAACTTTAAAAAGAAATTATTTTCTCTAACTCAAAATAAAAGGAATATAATTTTTGTTTATATTAATTAAAATAATGAAATTAGATACAAATTTAATTTTTATTTTTGAAAGTAATAAAATTGTTAATTTACAAAATAATTAAAATTTAGAGTCTTAGTATCACTTTTATAATAAATAAATAAATAAATAAAAGTTGATGTAATGGTTGTTAAAGTTTATGAGCGTTGGAGAATAGTTAAATTTGACTGTGAGTTGATTGTTATGAGTTGGAAGAAACCCATGAACGCTTGTAGTTAGTTGTCACTGACGTTGATCTGATACATGAATCATACACGTGAGAATCTATATTGTTATAAAAATAACGTTTTTCAAGTTTTATAAGAAAAAAGAATGCATAAGATTTGGTCTAAAAAGTATACCGGCTTGTTCGGGTTTTAAATTTTAAATTAAAATGTAATGTGCAAGTGTTTGAGAATTACTTCTTTTTTTTAACTTAAAATTTGATTTTAAGACATTTTAGAAAAGTAATTAAGAGTAACTTTTTGACTTAAAATAAAAAAGTTAAATTTTAACTCTAATTTAAAAAGTAAAAATTATTCATGTTTGGCACTACCTACACATCTCCAACAACTCAATTGGACAAAAGAACTGCGTAGCTATACATGCCAAATAAAACTCAAGATTGAGAAATCAAACAACGAACGTTAAATCACAGCACATCAACCACAGGAAACTACCCTGCTCAACCATATACCCTTATTCTCCCTTGAAGTGACTACTCTTCCAAATTACGTGCTTAAAATTTATGTGGGTTTGTCCTAGTAATTTGACTCTAAATACTACAATAATGATGTTGAATTACATTACTAGCCCATAGTTCAAGTCAATTTAAAGACTTTATACACATATACTCTTAAACCTCTTGTAATAATAATATTACTAGAGAAAATGAGATTACACAATCATAACAAGAATTATAAGCGTCTTAAGAATATAGATTGAAAAATATAAAATTAATCCATCCTGAATTGGTGAGAGAATCATAATGCAAAAATCTTAACTCTCTTTTGTATCTCAACTCATCAGTTCTACTTTTCGAATTCGATTTTTTCTCTTGAGAAAGGCCCAGTGATCCTGATGAGGCAGCTGCATTATGAACTTTATCCGAGGTTTGGGCCAGCTGCCCTCCGGTCCTGGTGGAATTATCAACAAGTCTTCTCTTCGGAGCTTCTGATGGGTCCTCAGAAGAAAACATAGAACCCTTCCGTCCATTATCATGGCTAGAAGTTGCTCTGCTTCCTGATTGCAAATGTCTTGACGTACTACTTTGAGCAGGAGTTGCATACCGATGACCTGAACTTGTCATGGTTGAAGGACGCCTCTCGTGCATCAGTTTCAGATTGTTAAGATTATGTTTCTGCAGTTCGCTGGGTTCTGAGTAATGGATGAGGTTCACCCGCCTTGAAATCTTTCCAACTGTTCAAAATGTCCAAAAATCACATTAACGTGTGCAATAATCCGTTATACATTATTCATTAAATTCCTCCAGATATCAGTACATGATATTGAATTAGAACCGACTGACCACTAGTGTTTTAAAAAAGTATTAGATGGACCTCTGCAACAAAGGAAGATCAAGTGTGTGGCACTTGGTCAATTTTTATTGACTAATGAACTATGTACTGTAACTAATTAACTATTTTTGTTGTATGAAGGTAGTATTAAAATCTGAGAGAATATGCAATTACCAACTTTTGAGTTTGATGCAGAAGATGAGAAAACTGTTGCATCTGGATCCTGGGATGCAAAACTGAAAACCTGATGACTTTCCTCTCACACAAATAATATTCCAGCATTGCAAGGCTTCTGCCCAAGAATCAAGTTCTTACATTCCACTAAAGAAGAAAACTAGTAAAGTCAGTGTTAAAGGTACATACTTTTTAAATCTACACTTGCCAGAAGAGCCCTCAAAATTGCCTAATTGGCCATCATGATGAAGCTTCAATGTCACTTCTTGCCCGCCAAAATCAGGGGGCCGCAATACCCACCAAAAAAAAAAAAAAATACATACATAAATCCAGACCAAGTGTAAACTCTTGAGGACCAATCAGAATTAGCAATTGAGTTATTAGTTTAATTATTTTGTTAAAAATAAAATTGAAAAATGCCCCCAACAGAAAATTTTGCCATCAAAATCAGGAGGCTGCAATAACCCATCAAAAATTAGAAATTTAGTGCCAAATCAAGCTGAAAAATCTTGAGTGCCAATTGTTATATTAGCACTCGAGATCTCATTTTGATTATATTTTTCTTACGTAAGTGTGCACCCTTCCCTCCTCCCCAGCAGACTTGAGCAAAAGCAAGGATAAAAGAAAGTAAGAAAGTGAATCAAAAGTACAGAGTAATTAGTAATCCATTAATGGGTTAATAATTACTTGTCACATCAATGTACTTCTAAAAATATGTCGATCTTACCTCTCAAATAGATTTCATTTCTTTCAAAGACATGATGATGTCTAACTTTTACGGAAGAATACAAAAAAGATTGCACAAGGGAAAAAAATTACTTGATTTACTGGCCACTGGATGAGCCAGAGTTCGGAGGAGTCTGTAAAATCAAGTGCGGTGAGTGGATCCTTGGTATTTTGATCAAACCCAGGCGAAGGTTCATATCCAACTTTACTAGTTGAGGCCATCTGCCATCAACAAACAAAAACAAAAGATTAAACTGAGAATATCTAACAGCAGACCAATAACCAAGAAACTATTCACATAAAAAGGCAAGCTTAAGCAGTGAATTTCCACGTTGCAGTTAAACTCCTGCATACGCGTGAAGGTAATAACACATGCGCGCGCGCAGAGACACTTATTAGCAAATCATTATACAAACACAATCAACATATTTCACCCTTAAAAAATTACCATATACCCTAGCAACCTCTATGACCAAATGCAAGAAAATATTCACTCAATCATGAATTTACGTAGTTGATACTCAGTTCATGAGCAAAGTTTTGGTTCAAATTAAAGCCATAAAAGCTGATTAAACTCGAATCTCACCCTTGCCATGAATATAAAAAAATAACACTTGGGACAAAATGAGTACGTAGCAACCTAGCAGTCAAGCACCAATCAGTTAATTCAAGTCACAAACATATCTCATTTATACATAAAAAATAAATAATGTTAAATACGTAGGCTTCTGTATAAGAAGAAATTGACTGAGACAGGACAACAAAAATGTGCCCCAAAGTATCAAAGAGAAACAACAATACAATGAAATCAACAATAAATACCTTAAATTGCAAAATAGATGATATATATAACACACCTAAATTTTAACCAAGAAAAGGGGATTGAATCAGAATTCTGAAACTTAGAAATCGTACCTAGAGGCGAAGTCCGAAGAAGGAAGTGACATCGCCGGAGCGGAGTCGCCGGCGGAAGGAGGGAGGCGAAGTTTCCGGTGCGAAGAGAAATCGCAGGGGTTTTGAGAAGTCACAGAGCAGAGTGTTGTCGCGACCGAGAAGCCGTGGTAGATATGTTACAAATACAGGGGAAGACGACGCCTCTTCTTTGTTTTCCCTAATATAAAGTTATAAACCCACTTTAGATACATGTTTATTCAAGGGTTTATTATTGTTTTGGTGTGCCCTTTTCTTTTTTTGGGGTTGATAATCTATTGTAATATTTGTGATTATGATTCTAATATGCAATATGTTTGTAGTTTTTAATTTCTCTATACAAAATTTGTAAAATAGATGAATTAATTTTTAAGTTTATATATTAAATATAATTCAGGTGAATGATAAAACACAAAATAATTGTAGCATCGATCCCACTATTGCCTAAATTTAGTAGCTCTAAATTTATATTTTTCTTCAAATTGTGTCTCTCACTACAAATCCACATATTTAAACATTAAAACTTACAATTTCTTTATATAAAACTTTGAAAATATATGAAATAATTTACAACTTCATGAAAACCACGTACATATTTCATATTTATAAAACTTACTCCCATAAAATTAATACAAAACTTTTCAAAAAAAAATTATTTATTTGTTAACAATTTAACTTCCTCATAATGTGCAAGATCGATCTCATTAGTTAAATTTCTTAATGATTATTAAATCTAACGATACATAATAGAGAAAATTTATGCAAACTAATTAATTTGGCCAATTTTCTACTTTAGCGATTAATGTATATTTTTTGCAATCAACGCCAATTTACCTTTCAATCTTTTCAATTGAATACAATTTGGCTTGCAACATGTGACATGACGCGTTGTTGGTACGTCGCAAAATATAGATTTTGAATTTAATAATAATTTTCTGAAATGTGTGTGATAAGTCATCACCTTCTGATGTAGCAAGTTGTATAAGAATAAATTATAAAACGATGGCCTTAATCACAAACAGGAATTTAAATTAAATTAAATAACTTCAATGAAATGCAAATCGATCAAAGACTAAAGTATTTTTCTCTTTTTTAAATGTCTCTTAAAAATTAATAGAAAAATTATATTTAAATTTATTTTTCTTCTAAACAAAATTTATAGCAAGTGACAAGCCGGTCAAGTATTTGAACCAAAATTTCAATCCAGTGCTATGTTTTCGGATGAAGCCATTCCATTCAAGTGCTTTTAGGTATATAATTTATCTTTTTTACCCTTATTTATTATAGTCTTTTTTATATCTTCCCTTTTACATCTCTCTCTTGTTTCTCTATCTACATTCTTTCTTTTTCAACCTCTCTTTTTATTTCTTCTTCCTCCACTTTCACCACCAGCCACGTCGGCGGCAACCTCTCTCTCTCTCTTCCCTCTCTACAGTATCGAAACTCACCACCGTTGTTGAAATCTATGGTCAAATTTGTTCACACTTTTGTTCAATATCGTCATTGTCACCGATTTAACAACATATCTAAAATACGTCGGATTTCGAAGTTTAGATCTGTCGTCTCCATATCCATTAAAGTAACCATTCAAAGCATCCATGGACGCCACAACCATTATCACCACAACAACCGCCACAACCGACGTAAATATGAGGTCATCACCAGCATAATCATCTCTCTCATCATATATCTCATCTATGTTAGAAAAACTCTAGAATCTGAACTACAGTGTAACATTTGTTCATATTTTTATATTCTAGCTTATTTTAGAACTGGTATGATAATTTTACTAGTATATTACTCGTCAGTAATGTTAGCAGGATTGTTAGTAATTTTCGTTATTTTATTAGTAATTTTAAAGGAGTTTTAAGAAATTTAGTTATATTGTTTGTATGTATATAACAGATTTATGGTAATTATAGTGAGGGCAATTTCAATTATAGTGTTGATGTTTTCTGGTTTTATAATAGTGATAATGGTGGTGATGATGTTGTTGTTGCTGATATTGAAGGAAGAAGAAGTGGTGGTGACAGTGATGTTGGAGGTGGACATGACAAGATTATACATATGTGTAATAGATATCGTTTTCTCAATTTCTTCATTTCATTTTGTTTCTTTTAGATATGTGAGAAATGTTATGAAAATTATTGGATGGATATAATTTTAGTAGTGTTATTTTTTTAGTAATTTTAGCAGATTTGTTTGAAACTTTGGTTGAATTATTAGAAAATGTTGATAGAGTGTATATATGTACCAAATTTGCAATAATTGTGTTTTATGGTGGGTCTAGTGATAATAATAAAAAAGGAAATGATAATATTAGTGTTAAAATAAAATTCGTGTATATTGTATTTTTGTTCATTTGTTGTTTTTATATGTATTGTCTTTTCATCACTTTTCATTTCTTCTCATATTTTTGTATATATATAGTAATAAAAACGATTGTAATTGATATATTCATTGTTATCTTCTGATATTTTCTTTCTCATCGTCATCTTTCTTATTTTTCCAGATCAGCAAAATAATGCTAATTAACGTTCTAATGTTACTAAAATATTTGTTCAAGTTACTAAAAGATTTGTTTATATTATTAAATACTCTATTTATGTTACTAATAAAATCTGACTAGCTACTAGCAGTAGCGGTCAGCGACCGACGGCGGCGATGATTGTAATATTTGTTTAAATAATAATTATTAAAATATCCAGTAAGGGTAAATTTAGAAGAAAAGTGATAAATAATACTTAAATGAAATGATTTGAAAAGTACATCATTTGGACGTCATTTTGACTCAATATATTGACGCACTTGTCATTCTCCTGACAATTTAATTTGTTTACATGTAGCGTGCACACGTCTTAACCAATGTTTTAAAAAGTGTTATGTGGACGTCAAGTGAGGCCTAGCGTCTAACCCTTATAGCTAGAGATTATGCGGATGACTATACAGATATTATGAGATCATTTTGGATGGTACAAATTATTATTATTATTTCATATAGAACAAATAAATTTAGTAATATGTGTACATACCAAATGATAACATTAAAGGTTTTTAAGAATTCTATAATACTTTAAGAAAAAAATGAGCAAAGTTAAGAAGTGAGTGGATAATATACATTTAAAAATATCTATAGTATCTTAAAAATAATTATTGGAAACATATTTGGATTTATTCTCACTTTTTATTGTTAATTATGAGGTTAGACAAACAATTAAATGTATGGTTTATAAGAATCATATTAAAATTATTTTAAAATTTAAAAATATATTTTACTCAAATTAATTTGCCTAGACCCGCCTAATGTCCGCCTAACGGCCTAAACGCATAATTAAACACTTAAGACGATATTATGCGTTTGATCGCACACATCCATCTAAGCGGTCACCTAGCCCGCATTTTAGAACACCAATTTGAACATTAGTACAAACTGAAAATATAAAACCTCTTTTTTTTGGTAAAAATATTATTGTCTAAAAAGTATTACTGACATGATTTGAAACTATTTAGTTTATAACAATTTAGTTTTATTTTATATAGAATATTACTTTCCAAAGTTTCAAATTAACACGGACATGATTTGAAACTCAAATGTAACGATTAGGTCAATATAAAATAAAATGAAATTACTTTGAAGCGCGGCCGACAATATAAATTGTCTAGACCAACATGATACTTGGGCTAGTGGAAGGATCAATTAGGGGAACCTAGACATAGAAAACCTGATCATTTAATTATTAAGTAATTAGGTAACATGATACTTAATTAGTGCTATTTTTAGATTGAGTCCAACAATTAAAAGACGAAGCTGGCGTTGTTAGGGCTTTATATACGGTCGATACCCTTCCCTTAATATAATTACTACGTGTAATTACCACGTGCGGCATGTGCTTTTATGTTATATTTATTAAACTTAATATACTTATAATAAATTTAATTTTTATATGGTATTAATTTTCATCTCCCAAAATTTTATTTCATTATTTTTATTAAATAAAATAAAATATGTAACATATATAAATTATACTTAAAATATCGAGTTAAAAATAAATTAAACCACCTATTTTAAGACGGATGCAGTATATATCGAACGTTCGCCTAGGGATTGTGATGAGAGAAGAACTGCGTTCTTAATATGGCTGCAACGTACGTACCATACTAGCTAGCTATAATTCTTGAAAGTTATGGAAGTACTTAATTGGAAGCTAGAGGAAATGTAGGGTTGTTGATTTGAGAAGTACATATTCTAGTTGCTAGCTTAATTAATTATTCTTGGAAGATTCTGGGCATATACTTGCAAAGGATTAATTAGTTTGTAGTGGTCAGCTAGGGTTTTTAACTACTTGAAATTCAGGTAGTCTACTGCCTCTAGCAAGTGTGTCAAGATTAATTGGATTAATTTTAAGGTTCCCATTAATAAATAGGAACAAAAACCATTTAAGGATGAATTTTATATAATGATAATATTGCTTCTATGGTTATCAATCCAATAAGTGCTTAGGGTATTATTGTTTTGGATATTTCTAAAGGACTAAATTCTTGTAGTTAATGCTTGTGGACCTCTTGTAGTTAAATGGTATGATTTGCTTGAAGATTGTACCTGATCCATCCATCCAATTTCCTTTGCAATATTTATTTTTGACACTAAATATATAGTAATTGGAATTTGTTGACTTAACTTGATTGAATTCTCTAAATTCTATTTTAATATGTGATGATAAGTGGTGGGGCGAAGATCATAATTTGAATGAATTACAAAGTATGTAGTTGAATATGTAAAGGAAAATGTATGTTGGCAAAAAAACATGAGAAAAATTGAATCGCAGCTGAAATAGAGTTTTTATCCATTACTCCCTCTATTCCAAAAAAAAAAATTACATTTTTTTAAAACAATTGTTCCAAAAAAATATTATATTTGAAATTTTTCTTTGCTATTTTGTGATAAATTAAAAAAACTTTCAATTATAAACTTATATATCTCGTCGTAACTTAAATATTCATAACAAATTTCATTAAAAAAAATTATGATTTGTACATTTAATTATTGGTCAAAAATGCAAAATTAATAGTTGTGAAAAGTTTAAAGGTTTTGGAACGGAGGGAGTAATTTTTTTTGTAGTAGAATTGTTACTAGAATATATTGTATACATGCAGCTAGGGGGTGGCAAAACGGGTTAATGGGTCGTGTTCATATCGGGTCGACCCATTAACACAACACGATTAACACGAACCCGAATACGACACGATTAATAAATGAGTCAAAATGTAAAACTCGAACATGACATAATTATTAAACGAATAACACGACACGACCCGAATAACACAGTTAACCCATATAACCCGAATAACCCATATAACCCGTATAATCCGTATAGCCCGTATAACCCATATAATCCGTATAGCCCGTATAACCCGTATAACACGAATAACACGAATAACACACGAATAACATGTCTAAACATTACTACTTAAATAACTCACTTAAACAGTTAAACATTACTACAGAATTAAACTTTTACAACTATATAATTCAAATTTCACATCAAAAAAACCAAAATAAGAGTATTAAATCTTAAAAGTTCAAAGTGAAATATTGACATTCATATCTACAATATTAACAACAAACTCTTCCACCTCCTTTGCCATTTGTAAATCTACAAAAAAAAAAAAAAAAAATATTAGTTCTTGTATTTTACAATCTACTCAACAAATATATAATAAAATAAATTAAAGAAAAGTTAGTACCTTCATTTACATGCAACCAATTTTTAGTACAAATTAAACCTTCCACCATATCAGGCTTTAATGTACTTCGAAACTGATCAAGTATTCTTCCTCCATTGCTAAATACACTTTCAGATGCAACAGTTGAAATAGGAACACAAAAAACATCTCTCGCCATTGTTGTCACCTCATTAAATCTATATTGATTAGCCTTCCAATATGCTAATACGTCCAATTCATTTTTCCTATCAACTTTTGGCTCATCTAACTAAAGTTCAAGTTGAGATTTCTGTGAAAGGGCTTCCTCACATTCAAAACTTTCAAATTTCTAAAGAAGAAAAAATCAAGGATCTTAACAACAAATATATATCACCATGCAAAAGAATAACCTTGTAATCAAACAATTATTTATAACTTTATACCTGCAATACATTTTGCTTCAAAGAACTCAAGTAACTTGTAGGGCGAGAAGAGTTGGCATGTGATAAAAATATTGTCTGGATAGATGAACTTGAACCCAAAACATTAACATACGAATTATAAAGAGAAAATAAAATATTTTTTAGCTTCAAACACTTGGATACACCACCATCAGGACCATCACCATAAATCTTCTTATAACACCATTCAACAAAACTCAACTTGTATCTAGGATTCAATATCACTGCTATTGACAAAATATGACTAAAATCAGCCAATATTTAGCAAACTTTCTCTGCATCTTGTCTGCCATTGATCGCATATACTCAACTTTACTATCTAATTCTTTCTTCAAAGCCAACAAAGCAGTGAAAACTGCAGGAAAATACAGATTTGCAGTAGGATATCTTAAGCTCGAAAAAACAAATGAAATATCATAAAATAATGCCAAAAATTTGCTAATATTCTCAACTTTTTCCCACTCATCTCTAGATGGACAATGCTTGTAATTTGAATCACTCAATTCCAAATGCATAAACGCACGACGATAGTACATTGCACTTTCAAGCATAATATATGTAGAATTCCATCTAGTAGGGACATCTTGTCTCAAACCTTTTTTAGCATCAAGAGAGCTATGACTAACACATTCCAAAAATTTTTGTTTTCTTGCTTGAGAATCTTTCACATACTCGACATACTTGAGAATCTTCCAAGTATTTTCACATACTTGCTTGAGAATCTTCCAAATCTTAATAACTGAACTATCAACCTCTTTTAGTCCATCTTGAACTACCAAATTTAAAATGAGCACAACACCGAATGTGAAAATGTTCACCTTTACATAACAACCCATTCTTTTCAACCAATGCAGCTTTTAGTAAATCAACACAAACATCATTGACAGATGCATTATCCAAAGTAAGTGAAAATACTCTCAAATCAACTCCCCAATTAGTCAAAAATGCATGAATTTTTTCAGATAGTGCAATTCTATTATGAGGAGGTGGCATAAAACCAAAGTTCAAAATCTTCTTGTGCAATATCCATTCATTGTCAATGAAATGACAAGTTAAACATATATAGCCATCCGTGGTCAAAGATGACCAGCAATCTGAAGTAAAACTAATTCTATCAAGTGTTGACTTCACATCAAACATTTAATTCTATCCTTCTCTTTTTTAAACATCTTCAAACAATCAGCCTTACATGTATTTCTAGTAACAATATACAGATCATCTCTAAGGTATAACAACAAAGATTTAATCCCACTCCATTCTACAAATTGAAAAGGAAGCTCATACTTTATAATAGCAACAGTTACCATATCCCTAAAAGTTTCATGATCAAATTTTGTAGGACCACGAGATTTAGATAAAAGTAACTGACCAATATTGCGTGAATCTTTCCTTGGGCAATTTTCCAAATGACGCTTCATATTTTCAGTTCCATATTTTGAATATGCAAGATACGTGGTTCCACATTTCTTGCATTTGCATTTTCTTTTGTTGTCCTTATCAGCAGGAATTATATCAAAAAAATTTCAGACTTGGCTTGTTGTCTTTTTTGTTCGTTTTCCTTTAAACTTATTATTTAGTACTATGAGTTCTTCTTCATCCAATTCAACCACATCATTCGTTTCATCAACAAAAGACATTTGCACACTTGTTTCTTGGGATTCCATAATTTATACATTAACAAAACTAAAAATATTACAATCTAAAAAATCAAACAACAGAAATCACTAACCAATGGGAAAAGACACCGTCTTGAACTGTGAAGGAGTGCTAAAGAACAGAGAGGTGGTTTGCAAAGGATGAAAGTAGAAGCAAATAACGGAAGAGAGGGTTACGAGCGTGAGTGAGATCTTGAAATTCAGATTTTGAAATGTACGGCTGCGACAACAAAGGAAAACTAAAAACAAAGGGTTAGATTTTAGGGTTTGTAAGGGAGGAACCGAGGAAGTATGATCTCTAAACGACGTAGTTTTGGTTTTTGAGTGTTTTGACAAAATAATATATTTCCTTAAGTTTTTAAACATAAAGTTATTTTTATATTTGTTATAAATATTATTTTGTAAGTTAATCTATATAAAATAATATCAATGAAAATAATTTAATAATTTATATTATTTATAAGTTATATATATAATTATTAGTTATTATTATATTAGTATGTTATTATTCATTAAAAATTATATAAGTTCGTCTTAACTCTTAATTACAGTCTAAACTCATATTCTATGTTTGACATATATATTAACTTAATATATATATAGAAAAAATTATTACTTCATATATATTAACCAATAACTAATGTTATAAGGTGAGTTTAGACTTTTAGAATGGTAAATAAGAATGTTAAGTATATATGACTTACTAAGTTAATATATACTTAGTGAATGTGATTCACAAATTTATATATACTAATCAATATCTAATTGATGATGTTTAGTCTAATTCAAAGTTATAATGTATACTTAACTAGTTAATTTTAAAAAAACAATAAAAATATAACATGATTACTTTAATAAAATGTTTAAATATTTTTATTTTAATAATCGTGTTAAATGGGTTATAAATGGGTTTTGACGTGTTGACCCGTCAACCGGTTATTTTAGTCGTGTTTTAAACGGGTTGACTTGTTTATGACCCAAACTCATATAAGCAAACTCAAACCCTCCTAAGTCGTGTCATGTTCGTGTCGGATTATCGTATCGTGTTGAAAATTGTCACCCCTACATGCAGCTAGCAAATCCAACAAATGGGGCAAGAATTAATTACTTATTCAAGCCAAAGAAAGATAAGGCTAATAACCTGCGCATAAACAAGCAGCACAAAATACTAGTAACCTGTGATCTACTCCATTAATCATAATTATGATAACCAATGTAGAAGTCTAATAGTACAACACGAGAACACATCATATTATACAAAGCAAAAGATGGAATTATATTAAAAATAACAAAAGTACTGATCGAAATCATCAAAACAAACATAACATTCTAACAATACCACTGTTTGCAATATGCAAGACCCCACAAAAGCATAAGCATATATATTCTCATCTAATATTCCCCTGAAACAATACTTTGCCGGAGCTATCCTCGTCTTCTTCGGTGAAGGAAATGTTCAGGCCACCGTCGTCGTCGCCGCCTGGAAACAAATGACGTGCCAATTCATCAGCCGTACCGAATATGTCGTCTGAGGATATTCCGGCAGCAGCAGGAACATGTACTTCTCCATTTGTGGACCCCCTTTGATCATTATCACTCCCTCCAGTACTGGGCTGTATGATGGCAACATTATCTGAAACTGGAGGAGGAGGGTTGGTAGTACTGTCATGATCAACACCAACCGGTGGAGTTTGTGATGATTCTAAAATTGGTGGAATATCGAAGGCGAAATCATGCAGGCCGGGAATAAGAGATATATTCTCAAAGTTTGCATCGGAAAAGACGTCATCCCACCCTGAGAAATAGTTAGAAGTGTTGGCATCAGTGCTATTAGGGTTTGTAAGGTGGTTATGTAATGATGAAGCAGCAGTAGGATTATGTTGTTGGGTGGGGTCCACAAAAGAAGAGTTTACATCATTAACAACAACATTGTTATTGGAAACATTAGTCTGCTGCTGCTGACAGAAAGAAGAAGGGTTAACTCCAGATGAAGTAGGGTTTGCATTAGTGGTATCAAGAATGGATGATGAGCCAAAGTTCTGACCATGCCCGGAAGTTTGAGTAAAATTGTTACGGCATGGAGCGGGCATCAAGTTAACATAATTGGTGTTTTGATAGACGACGTCCACATTTTGAGAATGATTGATCAACTGATCAGTGTTTTGGGACTTCTGAGGTGTAGTTGGCATCATATTTTGGTGAAGGACTGGAGTTTGGGCATGATTTAACTGAGAATTTTGGCTAGGAATCATGCTAGTGACGGTGTTGTTTTGGGCGAGGGCTGTATTTTGAGCATGATTAGTCGTCTGAAAATTATGGCCCTGATGGGTGGGAATCACAGGCCGATTGGCCTGAATATTATGGCACTGAGGAGAGGGAATTATCCTAGTCTGAGGATGATAATTGCCCTGAATGTTATGGTTCTGAGGAGGGGGAAGCATTGGAGTCTGAGACTGATTGGCCTGAATATTATGAGCCAGAGAAGTGGGGATCACCACGGCCTGAGCCCGGTTTGCCTGAAAATTTTGGCCCTGAGGGATGGTGGTCACCGAGGTCTGAGCTTGATTGGCCTGAAAATTATGACCCTGGGGGGTGGGGATCAACCCGGTCTTGGCCTGAAAATTATGGCCATGAGGAGTGGGGATTACCGGAGTATGAAGCCGATTAGCCTGAAAATTCTGATTTTGGAGAGTAGGCGTCATGTTACCGACGCTGAAGTTTTGTTGACGGAAAGGATGTAGAGTATTGGGAGGGGCAGAAGGCAGGTATGTGTTGGGGATAGGGTTTGGGCCATTGACCATATCATAGGGTGATTGCAACCTGTAATTATGGCCAACTGGAATTTGAGTATTAATGGGATTGGGATGATTGGGCTGCTGCAGGAAGTAGTTGTTGCTGTTGATGTTGTTATGGCTTTGTAGTGGGGTGGCTCTCATCTTATTGTCATTGATGTTAACTCCTTGAGTAGAGCCAATTGGAAGTACTACAGACCTGCTCTGGTGGTGGTTCTTGAGTGTTGGAATGCTCCTTAATGAGAGCCTGCACATCAAACGTTTGGAACATTGAGTTTAATTCGTGCACGCCACACATATGACACACGTACGTTAGAATGAAATTTATGCAATAGAAGAAAAGTTAGGAGGGTGCACCTTGAAGCTCCGGGGAGAGGAGAGGCAATCCTCAAACTATTACCGTCATTTCTCCTGAAATATGAAATTATGAACTGCCATTGATATAGTTGACGTGGAAAAATATACGTGCATTCATCTTTTTTACTTTAATATTTTTTTTTAATTTTTAAACGGGAGGAGAATACTTCACTATGTAATGCTTAAATAAAAGAAAATTAACTAATTATTAGTAAATGGATTAATTTTTTTTAACTTACGTCGCGGTAGCGATGATCATGCAATCAGCGTCGCCGAGGTTCTGGTTTGGCTGCAAAAAATAGGTGTAGAGTCAGTGCATTATACTGTACACAACTCACACCACAAGTAATCAGTTTGTTGTGATGGTAACTTAAAAGTGAATGCAAGATATACTTGATCCCTCCATCCCAAAATTGGATTAATGATATTTAATCTGTTAGTTACTTTGTTTCACAAAAATAGCAACATTTAAACGGTTTACAATTATTAGTTTTACATTTTTTACCAAGAATTAAATGTACAAATAATAAGTTTTTTTCATGAAATTTGTTATGAATCTTTAAGTTATGATAAGATTTATAAGTTTGTAATTGAAATTTTTTTAATTTATAGCAAAATAACAAAGAAAATTTTAAAATGTAACTCTTTTTTTGAAACGGAGAGAATAAAATTTATGAATATTATATAAAAATAATTTATACTTAATAAGCATGAAATCTGAATTTTATAATTATCTAACGAGAAAAATTAATATATGAAATCAAATGTATTTTCAATTTCAGAATAATAGATTTTCTAAACATGGGAAATCAAACTTAAAATAGTTAGATACATAATTTTTAATACTAAATTCTAATAAAGTCGAAGTACAATTTAACTTGATTCAAGAACTGAGTGACTTATAAATATATAACTCTAATTATGTCTACCATGTAACAAAGAATCAAAACCAAGTACGAGCTGCATAAAATTTTAAACTAAATAAATATATAAAACTTTGGGATGATCGAGCATATAATTTAGAACCCACTTACACCCCAAAAATCCTTTCATGAACCAATAAATAGTACTAATCCCAACCTTCCAAAAAATCTATTTATATTTTAAAATATTATCTACTATTTTAGTGAAAATCTAATACTAAAATTGATTTGTATTTAATTAATTTTTTATTATAAGATGAATAACATTTCAAAATACATTGAAATTCACTAAAAATAAATTCTTAAAAATTTATCAAATTTAAAAATTTAAAAATTTCACAACATAGTACAAACAAATGAAATGTAATTATTTCTGTAAAATGTTGGAGGGGAGTACTATATATGGTTATTACTATTGGAGTTGAAATTATAAAGGAATAGAAGACATACAATGTAATTTGTTGGGAGATTGTTGTCATATCCCAAATTTACGAAGTTTCTCATGATCTTGTCATGAGCCAGCATGAATCCATCACTCGCTCGTTTCAGTGTCTCCCTGACAGGATTGGAACGCCCTGTAGGAATTTACATCATACAATTAAGTATCTTTTGTCAACATTATTATGCATATATATATATATATATGTATGTATGCACGCACGCACACGTGTAATAAATAAATAGGTAAACCGTAGGCATCAAATCCAAATTGAGAAGGCTGAGCTACACGTATGTGAATCTCGGATGTATCTTGACTCGGTGAAGATCGGAAATCTTGATCATTTGTCAAATTGTATGCATGCAACTTCTTTTTGTTATACAAATAAATTACCAAAAAAAAAAGTTGATCGAGTACGTTGCACCTATGTTGCAAGTTCTTAGTTTGTCTGTCTTTCTTTCTTTTTTTAATCAACAAACAGAAAATGATAGATATCAGACAAGTTTTCCAAAAACCCACAAAGCACCCCAAATTAACAAGAAGGAATAGAAAATCTAGAGAAAAAAAAAGTGAAGATTATAACATATAAACACATGTTCTGGTGTTCATCTTATAATGTTTCTTTAGGATTAAATCATTTTTTGGTAATACTAATTAATATCTGGTTTTCAAATTGGTGACAATAATAGTAAGTATATATATAAAAGAGCCAAACTAATTGATTTCAACTTTTTCATATATACAATTTAGCATACATTGTTTCTATTGTATTCATCCTTTTGGTGAGTACCTCTCACCCTACGTTTTCATCCCAACTTTGTGAAACTAAACATATTTATACCTGCTGGTGTTTGTGATGATGTTTGAGCTCTTACGCCCAAAGATAAATTTCCAGCAGACAACCTATAGTGAAAGGAACGCAACAAAATATATAAATATATTATAATTAGTACTTTGACAAAATAAAATAATTATCATTAATTAGTTCATATATAATATGGATAGAAACATACCTAGCTCTAACACGAGCTAAGTTGTTTACGGGCCCAGTGAGTGCACCAGGACCAGGGATAGTGATGTTTTGAGAGATTCTTCCCTCAAAATTCCTGAAAAATTAATTAACTATGTGAATAATATCATGGGACATAATAAATATAAATTTAAATATTTAAGCAAAAGATTTTATTCTAGACAAGGAGCTAGTTTGCTCCCAACGGCTCAATTCTTGACAAAATACCGAGATATAAGTCTCACCCTCTCTTTCTCTAATACCCCATCAGAAACATTACATTAAGTTATAGAAGAAAATGTTTCTCTTAGATATATATTCACCTTTTTGTTGTCGCTAGATTTGCATTGTGTATGTAAAATTAACGATCATAAACCACATGAAATATCATATATAAGTATAACAAATTAAATATAGAATCAGAAGATGTTATTCGAGTTCAATACGTACTAGCCAAGTGCTCTATCAATTCTAATTCTTAGCAAAATGCGTGATTCAATCTCACATACCCCGAAATATTACACTAAGAAAATTATGCATAAGAAAATATCTCCAGATACGTATATACTGACCTTGTTGGTTGGGCTAGAGATTGCGATAAGCTACGCAAATTAGGGTCCATTTGAACCCTAGTTGACATGCTAGCTGAGTAGTCTTGGTTGTTTTGTTGTCTTTGCCAATTATTTGAATCCATTTCTCCCACTTTCCACTATATCTAACAAATTTAACATTAACAACATATATTTTGTATTAGTAGGTGTTAGAATTGATATACCGCTCTTGAATACACATACACATGAATGCATATACATGTATACACATACATCATGGTGATTAATGTATAAATTTTATTCACAGATTTGGAGAAAGAGAAAAAAGGGGAAGTAAGAGATAAAGTAATTTAAGTTTATGAAAATATTCTAACTATAAATTTTAGTAAAATAGAGGTGAGGAACCTACTAAATCTCTGAAAATATTGTAATTAATAATTTTAATATTCAATTTGTAAATTATAAGAGTATATATAACTTGGTATGTATTAGATCTCTCACTAGTAACTTTAGTATTCAATGATAGTGAATTACAATATCTTGGGAAATATTTTCTAAGAAAAGGTACAATTCAATTATCAATATTTTAATACAAAAATCTCTTCTATTTCTATATGACAAAAGTTTAACCTTAAGGTAAATAGATATGTGACAAAGATTTGACTTCAAGGTAACTACACCACATTATAAATCATTGAATGTCAATGACCTTAGTTAATAATGTAGGTGCAAGGAATGTGGATAATTACAAATACAGTATAAATCACAATTGTAATTGTACAAAAAGAATTAATTATAAAAAACGATTAACATAAAAAAAAATACTCACTAACAGTGAATAACAAAATCACGATCGATTCAGATCTAACATACTAGCTAGAAGCACAAAGACAAATGAATATCACAATTAAAATCCTAATTAAAGCTACTGAAAATACTTCTACCAAAAAAAAATGTTACTGAAAATACAAAGCCCTAGAATCCGCATACCTAGCTAGTTTCTAGCAAACCAATATCAATAAACCCATATCTAAAGACTAGATATGAATTTTTAATTCTCAGATGTAGTTCTCAAAAACATTATTTCTAGTTAAGGTGTAATTTCTTCTGGTAGATCTGGTTCATAAATTTGCAGAAATTAATAATTTGGGCAAAAAATAAAATGTGTAGGGGTAAGTTTCAATTTACCAATTATACCCTTGTATCGAACCTCTAGCCTTTGTAGAGTATCTTTCCTCTTCTTTTTTTTTTTGCTGAATTTTCAATTCTGTGAAACCTGAACACATACAGATGTAAACATGAAATCAATAAAAATAAATGAGGAATTAAGAAAGAAATAAATGATTCAAAGTCTTAGAGAGAATAAATGGATAAAGAGGAATGATAACTAGAAATGGCGAATTGAAAGAGAAATTTTTTCTTTTTTTTTTTTTTTTTAGTAGAAAGGAAACAGGAGATAAGTATACTAAGTTACTAACCAATACAAGAGATGAACAAATTGCAAATACTTGTGTTCACTTAGAATATATAGGCGAGTCGATATGTAAGAGAAATGTTTGGTTACAATATATAATCTTATTCCAATTTCGATAATCCATTGCCATTTCTTGTCATTACTCGTACAAATTTGTAACGTATTTTTGAGAAATGTCAACTCTACTTTTTAAGAAAAAGAATTTAAAAACCATATATGGTAACTTTTAAAATAATTTTTGAGAATTTAAAAACTATAAATGACAACTTTTGAAATAATTTTCTTTCCTTTAAGATTAAATTTTAAATTCAAATATAGTCCGCCACAAATCTCAAATTTTGGGCTTAAATTTTCGTCATTTTTTCATAAAAATACAAATGTGGGGGCATTTTCTGTTGCTGCAATTAATGTAGATTGAGGTGGATTTGGTAAAATGGGAGTTCCTTTTCTAAAAAAAATTCAAAAGGAAAAAAATGCCTTCTTAACCCATTTTATAATTTCTTTATATAAATACACATACATATACAGTCCCCCCGTACCAAAAATATGCCTTAATTAGTTTTTACACGTATTTTATGTGTAATTTAGTACATGTTAAATATGTTAATAAATTAAATAAATTCATAAAATAAAAATATAATAGATAAAGATTAATATTATAAAAAATAAAAATTTTCTAAAATACTAAATAGTCTAAACATGTATTAAATTTCAAATAAAAAGTACGTGCCGTTACGGTGCTTCTAACCTTCTTTTTGAGACAGAGGTAGCATATACACATACACATAAATAAATATATACATACATAGTCAACTTTATTGTGTTTGTTATTGATTCAGTCAATTTAATTATTTTTTTTCATATTTTTATTGTTGTTAAAAACAGTTTTGATTGACTCAAATTTTTATATTATTTGGTTTTGATTTTTAACGAATTTTTACTTTTAGGTTAAAACATGAAAATATTATCTTATCCATATATATATATATATATATATATATATTATAAATAAAAAATATTTAAAAAATTATAATTCTCCTAATGTTATTTTAAAAAATAAAATCATCTTGTTTTGCACGTTTACTTCATAACAGAAGAACCGTGCTTTAGACCATTTAAAATTAAATTAAATCTAATTAAAATTACTAAGAAAGTAGGAGCCGCTTTCAAACTAATCTGCAGGTTGTACTAAATCTTTTCATTTATTACCACAGATCTATACTAGATCTGGATTAGTAACCAGAATCAGTTAGTCTATGTACTGATTTTTTTTATTAAATATTTTATTAGTCTCCAACTTCGTGCATTTTTTTATTTTTTTTATTTTGAATAATATTAAAAAATTAATATATCTGTATTATATATATATACACACACACACACGTGTGTATGTGTGCGTGTGAGTGCATGCATGTATTTTATATAATAAATTATATATATTATAATTTATGTGAGATAAAACTTATTGTTTTAATATTTTTTTTTAGTTGCAATTTTTTAATATATCTATATGTTATAAATAAACAACTTTTATTGTTTTTACTTTATTAGTTATTTTTCTGTTTTGTCGCTTTTTTCTTAGGTAATACTAAGATAATTATAAGTTTTTAGATTTTTTTTTATTTCTAATGTTTTTATATGTATAAGGTATTATTTTTTTAACTATTAAATTTGTTCAAAGTCAAAACTAAATAGTGTTTATTATAAACATGAAATAAGAAATTCATTCAGAGTCAAACTAAATAATATTTAGATTTTGGTCAATTAAAACTACTTTTGGTAACAATAGGAAAAAAAAACAATAACCAAATTGACAAAGTCAATAATTGACTCAACGACTTTATTTATGAAATATGGTTTGTCAATTAATACTTCTTTTTATATAAAAAATCAAATAAAAATCTTATCCAAAACATCTTATATAGGTGCCTAAATTATCTTCATGATCGTTCCAATTCGGTTCAATATTAAATAAAATAAATCATCAACTAGTTACGTTAAATTTTAGATTTTATCCCTAAAAATTCTCCAATTTTACTTTTAGTTGGTTCAACAACACGTATCACTTTTTTAATTAAAATTTGATTTGTAATCAACTACAATTCTTATAAAATAAAACCAACTTATTTGGATTTTTTTTTAAATTATTTCAATAAAATCTTATTAAAATTTGCACTAAATAAACTCATTAAACATACATATAAAAAAGACTTACGAAAAAATGAAAAAAAAAAACTAACTAAATCAACAAGTCAAACATTATTACTATTTATATTAATAAAAATAATAATTTTATTTTTATTTATTGTAAAAGAAAATCATAGCAATATTAATCTTATATAATAATTTCTATTAATAATTTATAAAATATATAAAATAATTATTGATGGATAAACGACAAAAATATTTAAAATTATAAGCAAGTAATGATGACAAATACTTGTACAAATTATAAACAATTATAAAAATAATATAATTTTTAAAATTAGTTTAAATAAATATACAACTATGATAAATAGAATTCGTGTTTCGCACATATAACAAAGCTAATAATAATAATCGAATGATAGATTATGAATTTATGCTTAATTCTTTGAAATACGCGTACGTTGTTGAATAAAACTTATAATGGAAAAATAAAGAGATAAACTTCATCATTTATTTATTTTGTCGAAATAAATTATTTAACTATTACTATTTTTTTCCCTTTGGATTGTTAAAGATTCTCATGAAGATTAGATCGGTATATAAAATAATACTCCGTACTAAGATGAGTATTTATATGTATAAGAATTAAGTCTGTTTAATTACATTGGAAAGATTATATTCACAAATAATAATCAATAAACTATTACTAAATTCTTTAAAATAATATTAATAAATAAAGATATAAATATATAAATAATCTAATCAACTGAAAAAAAATCATGCAATTGAGTCTTAATCATCTATAATCAAATGAATTATAATCTAAATAACTAAATAAACCTATTTAATTAAAATAATTATAACAAAATCTATTCTTATATATTATTAAAAAGTTAGATAATTGTAAAAAGTTCAGAAAAACTAGTTTAGTTAACTCAGAGGTCAAATTTAGAATATATTTGTAATCCTTATGAAAATTTTGTTGAGCCTATTTAGACTATTACATTTGTTACGCTACTTATCTAAGTCGATTTTAAAAAAAATAAAAAATTAAATCAATTTACAATCTTGAAGATCTTGTATAACAATAATTATTTAAAAATATATATATTATATTATATAAATGTAATCTACAAAGAAAATAAAAAAATTCTCAAATAATTTTTAAATATTTAATATTTACTAAATTGTAGTACAATCACAAAATATTGACTGAAACAATCGAAACAATGGCTGAATCCGTAAGTATTAGACCAAACATTGTTGTAATGGGTACTGGATGAACAGATCACTGAGGGCAAGCTTTTGCATGAAGAGACTGCAGAGTTCTGAGAACTTCACACATTGGTGGCCTCTTTTTTGGGGATACACAAGTGCACCGAACCGCGAGTTCTAGAGCTTCTAATATCTCTGTTTCTTGGGATGAATTTGAAATCTTGGCGTCTAAAACTCGAACTGCTCCATTTGCAATGTTGATTTTTCTTCGTACCCATCTTACAACATCAACTGATTCTTCCCCTGGTTCTGTTTTCTCTGCTGACCGGCCTGTCACTAGCTCCAACAGCACCACTCCAAAGCTGTATGTGTCCATTTCTTCTGTTGCTTTTTTGCTATATCCACTTTCTGCAATCATATATGTATTTGGTTGTTAGGGATTAGGATCGTAAATGAGTTGAGTTAAGATGATTTAGTCGAGTTTTGTCAAGCTTATTTCTTAAACGAATCGAGTCAAGTTGAACATCGGACAAAATATTGTGTTTAAGATCAACTCGTTTAAGTGATCGAGTCGAATCGAGCCGAACACGAGTTGGACAGTATAAATTAATTTAGTTGAGTCCAGCTTTTTGAATTCGATCCAAGTCCAACCGACTTATTTAAGTTGTACAATCATCAAAACAGAAAGAACTACATAGCCAGTATGAACTTCAGAGTATAATAAACATCTATTTCTTTGAGTATCAAATGTCATACTACAGATGATGATAACAAATAGTCCATGGAATTAATAAGAGTAATTACGAAGAAAGTTTCTTACCATCAAACTACTGATATTTTTGTTCTTATGATTCGATACACTTTAATATTGAAATTGTATGATTCCTTGGTATAAAAATTTAAAGAAAATGAACTTACAAGTTTTTCAAATGATTTGCATACCTGGTGCCATGTAACAAGACCCTGGAGATGCTGCTGACAATAATGATGATTGAAATGCAGTTTCTCCAACAATCCTATCAAGAGCAAAATCTGTGAGTTTTGGTTCATAGTTTTCATCCAGCAGAACATTCTTGGACTTGACATTTCTGTGAAGTAAGTGAGGAACATAGTCCTTGTGAAGGTATGCTAATCCTTGAGCAACCCCAATTGCAATTCTCAATCTAACACTCCACGGCATTTGAAAATCAGGTGAAGCAATCAAATCCCCAAGACTTCCTTTCTGTAAACATTCATAGATCAGAAAGATTGAATCATTAGAATAGCAGAAACCCAGAATTCTAGTGACATTTTTGTTCCTGACTTTTGCCAATGTCTTGACTTCAGACTTCAGAGTTTTGAGAGAATGGCTTTCGAAATTCAGTATTTTCTTCACAGCAACAGATTCTCCACTTGGCAAGTTTATGATATAAACTCTACCAAAAGCCCCACCACTCCCTCTAGCAGCTTTTTCATCCATTGCCATTATCAAATCTTGTTCTGTAACTCTAAGACTATAGAAGAAAACTGATCTCCAAACATCCATTTGAGAATTTTGCCTCGAAGATCGATAAAAAACATAAACTCCAGCAGCTAGAATCACTACACCAACACACAAAGCTATAGAGACAATGGCAGAAGTCAACTTTGAAACGCCAGCTGCTTCGCGTTCAGACTTGTCACTTGCACAAGAATTAGGCAATCCAGGGCCACAGAGCTCCGGATTTCCTTGCAAAAATGAAGCCGGAAGTCCAGATATGAGAGACGATGGAACCTTACCGGATAGCCCATTAAATGATACATTAAAGAGAGCAAGTTTCAAGGTTTGAAGCTCTTCTGGGATTGGACCAGTGAGATTGTTATGAGAAAGATCAAGATAAGTAAGCACTGGTAGTTCAGCCAAGGAATGTGGAATTTCACCTACTAAATTGTTATCTGCCACAGAAAATGAGACTAGTTTTTTACATTTCTTAAGTTCTGGAATTGGACCTGAGAGATAATTGTGGGAAAGATTTATGATACTCATAACCGGTGAATCGCAGAAATTGAGAGGAATTTCACCATATAATCCATTAAGAGAGGCAGAAAATTTGTACATGCTCTTAACAAGTCCAAGGCCACGAGGTAGTTTACTTATAAAACTATTGTTATCTATCTGAACTTGCTCCAGTTGTGAAGCCATTGATATTGCATCAGGGATTTTTCCAGAAAACCTGTTGTTTTCAGCTCTGATGAGTTTGATTTTAGGCAGTGACCATAACCCATCTGGGAAATTACCAGAGAACTCATTTCCTTGAACCTCAAATCTCTCAAGATTCAAGCATTCACTGATGGAGTTTTCAGGTATTGAACCATTGAAGAAATTGGTATGGAGACCGAGGTTTATAAGGCCTTTGCCATTACATATACCATTGGGGAATGACCCAAAAAGCTTGTTTTGTGAAACATCAAGAGACGAAAGAGAAAGCAACCCAAGTGATTGTGGTAACAGGCCAGTGAGATTGTTTTGAGAAAGGTCTATGGTAGATAAGCTCTTCAAATCCATAAATGAATCTGGTATTTCACCATAAAAACCAGAGCTTTGTAACAAAAGCTGCTCAAGCTTAAGAAGCTTGTCAATGCCACTAGGAATCTCACTAACCAAAAATGGATTTTGAGACAAATCAAGAACAGTAAGCTCAGTGAAATTACCAAGAACAGAAGGGACACTACCTGAAAGCAAGTTGCTACCCAAGTTGAGAACTTGAAGTTTCTGCAATGAGCCAATGGTTTCTGGGATGTTTCCTTCAACATGGTTTCTGCTGAAATCAAGAAGTTTCAATGATCCAAACTGAGAAATCTGGTCTGGGATTGTCCCCCAAATGAGATTGTTACTGAGATTCAGCGTCTCCAGAGCGCTACACTGTGAGAGATGAAGAGGGATTGGTTGATTGAAGAAGTTGTCAGCAAGATTGAGATGAGAGAGATTGGGAAGTTCACAAACAGAAGCTGATATTTCACCAGAAAGATTCAAACTTTGGAGGTTTAGAGAAGAAACAGAAAGAGGAACAAGTTTAGTACTTATGCAAGTGACTCCAGTCCAGTTACAGTGATGGGTAGATGTGGTATTGGACCATGTTGACATCAAGTTCAAAGGGTCTAGAATGGAGTTTTTAAAAGTGAGAAGAGCTTCTGATTCAGATGGAGATGATGCAGAGGTGAGAAGGAAGAGGAAGAAGAAGAAGAAGGAGAGAGAGTAGAGAAATGTACAATGGCTGATGGTAGCCATTGGAGAGCAAGGTGAGAGAGAGCCAGCATATGGAGTGTATGTCATTTTTGTGTCTCTTAAAATGAGAGCCCGAGTTCTTAACGAGAGTTAAAACAGGCATCATTGTAAGAAAAAAACAAAAGAGTTGTTTCACAAGAGAATTCACAAGCTAATAAAATAATATGTATGTGTATTTGGAAGGTAAACGTGCATGGTGATATTTTTAAAGAAAATTTTATTAATGTTTTAATGTAAAATTAATATATATGATCATTTATTTGTTTGTTTTTTTTTATCAATATAATGAGATTCATAAATTATGAATTCTGCTTTTTACGAATTTGAGCATTTAAAGTTTTAAATAAATCTCATAACTGTTATGTTTGATAACGAAACAAGTTATTTTGACAAGAATTTTTTATTTTTTTTACAACAAAAGAAATCACTGCTTAAAATTTACACATTCATGCACACGTTCAAACTGTAATTAATAAAATTTGAACTTGAACTATTTTAATTTTTGAAAAAAGTAATCAATATTATCATTTTAGACACATGTTAAGTCAAGAAAAAATATTATTAATGTTTGAATGGATGTACATGTGCTTTAGCACAAAATGACATAATGCTTACAACCAATTCTAAGCTACTAATAAGAGTAATTTTATGTAATAAATATCGACTTAAATGCATATTTGTTATTTGTAAAAACGACAAACCCTGGAGTATTATTTTCGTGAAACAATAAAATTCGTAACAGTCCAACTGATAAGGTCATCCTACCGGTTTTCATTAAACTTCACTATTTTACATAATCAACCATAATTTTATATATGATAACTTTGTATATATATATATAAAGATTTTCTATTTTATCTTATTTATACCATATTTCCTAATATATTGTATACAATAATAAAAGAACAATATTTTAATTTTTTTATTATTTACTTTTGTTAATTCTTTTATTAATAGATAATGTTTTAGTATACATTAAAATATATTATATAATAATATATTATATGTATAAATAAATATATATATATATATATATCACCTTTATATATGTAAAATAATTATAATAAAATATTAAAATATCAATATATATAAATAATATAATATAATTTTTATATATTATAAATTAGTTTTAAAATTTTAATATATTATATATGAAATACTATATAATAATCATAATATAATATAATAAAAAAATATTATAATATATATGCTGATAGTTTATAATAGTATATTAATTAATTAATATAATATTGTATTAATGGATTTAAATATAAATAAAATATTAGTTTTTATAGTAATATATAATATTTTAATTCAAATAATATATGTGTGTGTGTGTCTATATATTTACTAAAGTATGATTATAAATGATAAAATAATATTATAATTTTGATGAATGAGAATAGTGATTTTATAAAATTGAGGATACATTGTTTACAATCATTAAACTAATTTTAAAATAGAGAAAATGATACAACTTATATTTGTTTTACTTTTTATCAAAATTCTTTAAATGTAAAGAACGACATTAAATTTAAGGATCAAGATTTTTTAAATATAAGAAACTGATATTGAATTTAAGGAAATTGTCGTGGGTGCTCTATGATCCATGACTTCACTTCTTGGAATGAAACTTCAATTACTTTTTGTTCAATTACTGATTTTGGCCGACTTCCTTGAAATACTTTTTCTTTTCCATATACTGAGTTCCTAGAAATATTAAAAGTGGAAGTTCTAATACGTGGTTATACGTTATCAAGAAATTTAAATACTTTCGTTAATTGCAACTTCTTTAATACAGCATTGGAAAAAGAAAAACATTTCAATAATTCTATTAAAAAATAAATGAATAAGAGGACGTACAGTGGAAGAAGGGTATCCAATAATTTGGATAGAGGAGAGGACTCATGAAGTGACTGCCCACCCGTAAGTTCGTATGTATGTAGGTGTGTTGACAAAAGAGAAATGGGGTGAAGCAACACCGTTAATTGTTAACAGACTCCTAACGGATTAACTCCTATCCATACTAATTACATTCATATCATTTATATTTTCGATTTTAATTATTAATAAACACAAACTCATTTAAATATATTTTAAAATAAATTAATAATTGAAATAGAGAATTTGGATGAATTGATATGGAGGGAAGCCCAACCCCTCCGTCCCTCTTTCTTCTAAATGAATAACGTTTTTTTTTTTTGTGGCATAAGATATAAATCTTATGATGTGTCTATATTTATTTATAAATTATGTTTTTGTATACTGATAGTATAATTAAAATTATGATATATGAATATATTAAGATATAAAAATAAGATATCTATAAATAATTATAATATGCCTCAAAATTCACATTATAAATTCTTTACAAAGGAGTATTGAGTTCATTAGATGATAGGACAATATAAAAAAGTATCTTGTTCATTATGAAAAAGAAGTAATATTAATAAAACTCAGACTTGAACAATAAATAATGAAATGTGGATTCAAATCTTTGAAAGAGAAATCTAATTATTATTTGACATGCGGTAGCTTCTGAAAATAGTTACTTTTAGATATTATTATTTTAATGTATTAACTTTGTACTGTAGAGATACTGTTTTGGAGTTTCAAAAACAAAGATTACGTAAAATGTGAAAATAATAATTTTATTTAAGGAGACTGTTAAAAACATTTGTATTGTTATTTGTTATTACTCCTCTTTTATTTTTCTTTTGCTGTAATTTTGATAAAGAGGAATTGATATGAACGCACAAATAAATATGTCAAATTATCAATTATAAAAATTTTAATTATGAGTTTATCAGAGTTCATTAATCTTTTATAAGATTTTGTCATATCAATTTGTATAAATTTATTTATGTATAAGTTGATTTCATAGCATCACTCTTACTTTAAATAATATAATAATAAAAATATATTTAAAAAATAAAAATTATTTTTAATAACTGTAATTTAAAAAATGTACGTCTAATTCTGAAAGGGGAGCGAGGAGTATCATTTTGTTAGTTCCTATAATTGCACACAAAGCTACAGCACTTTCCATGCCAACAATGTTGACTCCCTTCTAAGATTTTTGAATAAAAAATGAGCAAAGAGGGAATTTATGCCTTTGGCCAAAAGTAAAGTTAAAAACTCCAATACCGAAAACATAGAACGAATAAAAAAAAGAACTACTCAGTACTCAGTAGCAATGAACTGACCGAGTAAATAAACTAGAAATCACAACTCGACAAAGTTGACACGCTGACAACTCTGTTTGTTTTGATTTGATTTGTCAACATTATGGTTTCACCAAGATGCTAAATTGCTAAGCTCTCGTTTATTTGGTGGTAGATGATATTTATATGTTTTAGTCATATTAAAATTTTGTGTTATTCATATTCATTCTTATGTTCTCGATTTTTTATCGTCTCCAAAACTAAATTTTAAATTTTCAAATAAATCAATATACAACTTGTATATAAATTTTTTAAGTTTAATAAGTTCACATAACATTTTTGTAATTGTAATATATTGTAGGTGTTATTTGATTAACCGTTCATTAGTTTAGTCATTTAACTTTGAAAATTTTTCAATCGAATTTGTGAGAAATTTGGCTACAATCAGATAACAAATGTGGTGAATATAAATTCATGTAAAACTACCCGTAATTTAACAAAAAAATTAACTCAAAGCCATGTATTTCTTTAATGAATTTGTACGGAAAGATAAACATTATTTTCCACAAAATGAAGTATACAAACTAAGATATCTCCAATTCCTATCAATGACCATTCCATTTTGACAATTTTGTCAATAAATAAAAATTATTAACAAATTGCATAATTATCATGGAATAAAAATATAAACATTAATTAATCAAATGCCAGGATTATATTAAAAAACTTGTATGCCACATAAAAAAAAAAAAGAGCTTTAGGGAATCACTTGAAAATAAGGGATTAATATTATTATTCCACAATTTATAGCTTAAAAATGAAGACTTCATATGATTAAAATCTCTCAGATTCCTATTTCTCAAAAAAAAAAAAAGAAAAAAAAAACATAGTAAGTTACAAGCTGTCGTCCACGTGAAATATATAGTAAGATGCCGTTTCTATCTTGTACATGCATGTTGTCATCATAACAAGGTAAAAGTGTAAAACTGTAAAGCCAAGGGGTAAAGTAAAGTGAAAAAATAGTATTTGAAAATTGGCCACAGAAGAAGCAAATGAAATCTGTTCGGTTGACTTTCTACATATTTAATTGACTTTAGCTGTAAAAGGTAAAAAGAGGACAATTTGATTGAAACAGATAGCAGCTTTAGTTCTGTTTCTTGTGCAGAAAATCTATGGAGTAAAATTTCACGTCACATCATCCATTAATTCCTCGTTCACGCGAGCTCTTCAAACGATCTCGATAATATTCGGTAAATTTAAATTTCATATCTTAAATATTTCATCCAATTCTTATCCTAATATAACTTAATTATTTGAACGTTATAAAATTAGGATAAAATATGAGATTTATCAGTTTAACTATTTAACTTTGACTTCGACTCGTTTATATATAAAATATATTTTATAAAAATTTTAAAATATTTTATAAGAGAATAATATAAAAAAATAAATTAATAAAAATAATTTTGATAACGAGATGAAGGCAGAGTGAGTTTAGTAAAAGAGTTAAGGAGGCATGATGAGTTTGGACGAATATGTAATTTTAGCAGATATAATTTAGGAATAACTCCAAATTTAAATTTTGATAAGGGTCATAGTTTATTTCAATTAAATTTAATGATTTTAATTTTTAACAGTATAATTTATACTATAAAAATTTAATATTTTTAAAATTTAAACTAAACAAAGAAATCAGTTTATACGATGAGGGTACATATATTGTTAAACTAACACAAATATATAACCATGTAATAAGAAATGCAAGGTGCATTAACTATTTGAATAATCAATTATATATATTCATATTAACAAATAAAAAATATTCATATTCTCATGTGAGGTCCCACATTAATTATTTTTAAAATACATATAACATAAATATTTTATGTATAGAATACAGGTTTCCTATGTAAGATATAGAAGATATTTGTAGAAATAGTGCTACTCAATAACTATCATACAATATTCTTTAAAAAAAAAAATTTTGGTAATTTTAAAGATTACATGTTAGCATAGGTGATGGGGAATGAGGAATGGGCTTTTAAATATTGGGGTAAATATTCTTTAAGATTGACACAGTCGTTTCAAATTTAATATATGCTATGTATATATATTTTAAAAATGATAACTTGATAATTTTTCAAGTTATAAGTATTACCACTCAATATTGATTATGGACTTATAAAACATGTGCGATATTCTTTCATAATAGTGATAGGCTTATAATGGCGATAATAGGTACTACTACCTAGTCATAACAACGAGGTGGTGGTTGTGGTGACCAGATATAAATTTCTTATTTTTTAGTGGCAGTAATGTTTGTGATAATATTTTAAAATTTTCACAATTCTTATGTTTAAATTTAAAACTATAACGAAATTAAATGTCTCCACTTTATACGTTGTATTAAAAATGACAACGAAACAAATATGAGACAATGAATCGTTCTCAAATTTTATCTGTTAAATATATATAATACTTCAAACTCACTATGTCGCGTTAATACTCCTACCAAATTCGTCTCGCTTTCCTGTTACCTTTCTTTTTTTACTTTGTTTTTTTATGTTTTTCTCTTACAAAATTTTGTAAAATGATTAGAAAATATGTTTAATATATAAGTGGATCGAAATCGGGGTTAAATGGGGTGAAATAATAAATCTCATACTCTATCCTAATTCTATAGAACTCAAATAATCGAATCACATTATAATCGAAGTTGGGCGAAATATTAACGAATTTGAGTGAAATTATTACACTTACCTAATATAACTGAGGGAGTATATCTTGAGCATACCGTCGGGATATATTAATCCTATTATTTGAATCTAAAATGCATAAAAAATAAAGCACAAAATGAACAGAATTGAGTACTCCAGCAACTAAATTACAAGCGTTTATGAACGTTATACTCAATTTGAACATATATATTATCTTCAATAGTCCAGAAAGTAAATTGCTTTCTTATTCAAAAAAATAAAAAAATAGAAAAAATAAAATCCTATTCCACTAGATCGAATGACTAAAACAATCTAGACATGGCTGAGTGAAGGTTTGTCCATGTAATTTGTTTGTAATATTCCCTAGAAAGAAATGCCCTCGAGTCCCAACAATATAAACACATACTTTTTGGCCTTTTGCCTGTGTTTGAACGAGCCAAACATAGGGAAAGGTATATGTAAATACAATCATTAATCAGTAGTATTTATTTGCTAAAAATGAAGAAAGGCAAAAGGCATGATTTCTAAAAATTATTATTTATGAGAAAAGTACACATTCCCCCCACTTGCTTTCTTACTAGGTGTGAAGGTGAGTAGGGACAAGTTTATAATTTTGCTTCCCATGTTTGGTACTTTGTCTTCATGTGCTTCTCCCTCTCATTTATTTTTTATATAATTTTTTTCTTAATTCTCGTTTCTATTAATTAATCTGATTTTGCCGCCAATAATACTCCCTCGGTTAATGACCCAAGTTCCCCCCCCCCCCCCCCCCCCCCCCCCCCCCCCCCCCCCACCCCACC
>CM025783.1:15096389-15152613 GCA_014636745.2 Centella asiatica | reverse complement strand
CCCCCCCCCCCCCCCCCCCCCCCACAAAAACAAAAAATTAACAAAATAATACTCATTTTATTTTAAAATTAAAAATACATTTAGCTAGCTCAAAATTTGTAAAATTTTATAATTCAAAATTGAAGAAATTGTTTTTACCTTTTAAATTTTTGAAGTAAAATATCATAAAGTATAATAAGGATAATCTTAAATATAAACTTTTATAGTTTAATACTTTTATAAATTTTTATCACAAATGATATGTTAAGATCTGTAAATAGTATGGAGTATTCCGTTAAAAGCAAAATATATATCTAATTTTGACACTGAGTAATGATTTTTGACTTTCAATAACCATCCACCAAAAATGAGAATGTTCAACCGATACAGCTCAATGTTCCAACCCAACAACGTTCAAAGTGGAGGAAAGAGTAACATATATGTGCCTTGTACGGAACGAAACCTCATATATTAGAAGGTTGAGAAAAGACTGAAGGTAATTGTTACACGGGGTGATGATATTTTATTTCTTTCTAAATATTATTATATTTTTTGATTAATAATTCTATAAAAATAACGGAGAGAAAAATAATCCCTGTTGCAACAGGATACATAATGTACTCATCATAATCGTCTATGCTACTAATTGAAGATTACTAAATGGGGAAGGAGGGGGCAATAAGCAAGTTAGGATCATATTTGTTTTGACTTAAATTTTGGAGATTCACAATTTTGATAATGTAAATTTACATTACCAGAATCTAAAATTTTCAAAATTTCAACCGAACAAACGAGTCCTATGTAAGTACTCAGACTAGCAAGCTCACAAGGCTACCATATATTTTGCAAGAGCTTCTCTTATAGCTAAGGCTTTCAAATTACTACATATCTTTAACTCAAACAACCACAAAACACATTGCCAAACTACAATTGTAAAAGAACCTCACTCTCTGAAAGTTCACTCGGGCTGAGAAAAGGAGAATCTAAAAGAGATGGAAAGCCACTGAAAGATTCCAATGTATTAAATGAACAGCAAGTTTCTCGGACTCATAACTCGATATATACTAGTTCAAACACAGAAAATAACACAAGGATGCACAGGTGAACATACAGAGGTATTTCACATATCTGCTTCAGATTTCATCTATATGCAATCCCATGAAGCAAGTACCACAGACGTCATAGACCAATATGACATATCACCACAAATAAAAATAAATGAGGATAAATAACACAGACTATGGGATTGCCACGAGATTACAATAAAATCAAGCCATCCAAACTAATGACAAAATACTGAAGCAACCAAACTAATTCTTAAGACAGTCAAACAAGGAATGATATGTTCTGTTTACCGCAATGACGCCCTCCATTTCTGCGCTCTCATTTGACACACGGGCACCTAGTGATACAATAGGCCAACTTGTAGCAAGATGAAGAACCATACTTCAATTAAACCTTAAGACCACCATTGCTCCTAGATCTTATCGAGTTTTTCAGCTTTGACAACAGGATTGGCTTTAGCTATAGCATCTCTCCCAGCAGTCCGATAATCGAATGGGCACTCATGTTTATCAAAATAACGATGATCTGCACAGAACAAATTTCCGCACTTGCAATTGAAACCTGTTAAACCCACGCGTTTGCGACACGTGTTGCATCTATTTGGGCCCTTTGTAGCCTTCATTTCAGGTGTCTGGTTTGTAGATGAATCACAACTGGCTAATGTAGGAACAGCCTTTAACTCCACTGCTCCAACTTGAACATTAATGGCATCAGCCCCTGCAGACTCCTTTCCACTACTGCCGGAGCCACCATTCACAATATTCTCAAATGATGAAGCCGCAAGTTTTGCCTGATCCTGCTTCAAGAGCATGTCCTTGTGGCACTTGGAGCACATGTTCATAGTGGCTGCACTACCAAAGAAGCCACAGTTGTTAACACAGAGAATGGGGCCTTCTGGAGTTTGGCAGCCTGTCTGTTTGGAAGACTCCATTTAGTCTGCTATCCTGCAGAAAATCATCTTATTAGGCAATGGCAAAAACAATCACACAAATACTTACAATATTCCAACATCGTGCACATGCATGAAGAAATACATTCAGAAACAACTCCAGTTGGAGTAAGAAGAACACACGAAAGCAATCATCTCAATTCAAGTCACATACATCAGTATGACATAATGAACACTATCAGAGGCATCAAATTGTCCATGCTACCTCCAACAATCAGAACATAACTTATACTTCAGCGTACTTGGTCTGCTATATTCTATAGAAGTTGACACATTATCTTTTGATGCATACTCATGGAACTTATGATGATGAATCATCCAAACTTCTTAATTTAAAACATGCAAGAAACTTCAAGGTTAGTTGGGAAGATAGAAAGAAGACATGCAAAAAGACATACATACATTTCCTTGTTCAGTCTGAACAAAAGGGGAGGGAAAGGAATATGTATTTCCTTCAGCAAGTTAGAAGAATAGGAGTCAAAAGAGCAGTACATTATGTAACTTCATCACAATACTTTCTCCATTCTAATCCCTGTGATGAGGGATTTCAATGGAAAATTAACCAAGACACTTGAATGAAGACTATGGGAAATACTTCATAGCTATTGCTAGCTTTAAATTATGCTTGTGGTATACTTTTCATGTGTCATCTTATATTAGATGATGCATGTGTCATCTTATATTAGATGATGCATGACCTAAAAAGAATTTTGACATACATGTAACTGACCCACTTCCAAACAGGATAGATATTGGATGGTATTAACAAACCCACAATATACATCCAGAACAGCAACAGATCATAAACCTCCTTTAGTAGAACATAAACAAAATTCTCTGATAAAAATTAGTAGAAAAGTAAGAACAAAATTCATGATAAAATAATATAGAGGGCGTACATATCGGATATGCATATAGAACATACAGAAAGTACAGCAAGGAACGGGAGGTAAATAACATTTTTTCAAGAGAACGAAAAGGATATATAAAGAAATTTAGAATTAAACAGGGGATTTATCGGTTTGATCTGAATTAGCCTCCGGATACCACCTTTCTTACATATAATAAGTTAAACTGTTAATTTAAAATGGTCCAAAGCCCACAAGATTTTTTTAACAGCCATCAAAAATACAAGTTGATTAACGTCCAGCTGAGTGGAACATTTATCTATGTCCTTGTTGACGTGAATGTGAACTGTTAAGTATTTTGATTAAGAAGTAACTTCCAGTCTTCCACTAAGAACAGTAGCCAATTTATGACAATTGACAACATATAACAAGCATAATTACAGATAAAAGAGGATTGGAAAGAATGCAGCTCACCACAATCTAAATGAGATAAAACTAAAAATTAAATCAAGACAATGAACTACACAGTGTGGCCGTAATGTTTCTTTTGTCCAATCTCTATTCTGCTTGTGCATCAAAACATGGGGGGAGATTGGGCCAGAAAATGGGGAAGACTTGGTCAAAAGATGTGTTGTCACACAGTGTGTAGCGGAATGTTTCAATGAGCTTTAAATCCCCGGCCTCCAGCATCCATTCTATAGACGAAGCTCCGGAGATTGGGTAGCCCAAATAGTTCATATATAAAGCTAAGCATCTCTATAGATCATTTTACACACAAATACATAAGAATCTAAAACTCAATTATCACATCAGAAGAATTCCAATTTACATAATTCAGCAACCACAAAACAAAAAACAGACGTTTCCTTGTCCCCAAAACATCTCTCTGAAAGAAAGGAACAAACTTTAAACGTTTAAGAAACCAATCAACGTAAAATTACCAACAGCATCCTCATATATAAAGCAATCGAGTAAAAAATATGGAGTAAACATCTATGCACAAACATAAGATGAAAAAAACAAAACCTAATCGTACGAGAACTTAGACAAATATTTAGCCGACCTTTGACTTGCAAATTGATCCGATTATAAGCTGAACGAGATATTAGAACAATTAAACAACAAACGGATGATATCGATCACCTACGTGTAAAAATCTATAAATCAGAATCCCAGAATTAATCGAAACTAACAAAAGGCAAGATTCAGTTGAGGAGAAAGAAGAATAAAAGTGTACCTCAAATCGAAGGTAGAGATAATCGGAAAAATCGAGAAGTGGTAGTTGTGGTTGTGGACTTGTGGCCTGGCCCCGTTGAGTAATGGTTGTAGAGAGAGAGAGAGAGAGAGAGAGAGTTATATTGCTTGATCTTTTTTGTCTTCGGAAGTACTAGTATATTCAAGTACATTTATTTATTTTACTAATATCATCTTTTCGTAATAAAGAAATTAGAAATTTCAATTGCTAAAATAAAAAGAATTCTGAAAAACAAAAACTCAGGGTTAATAGTGGGGGACAAATGAAAAGGAAGGAGGAAATTACAAATTAATAAATGAGAGAATATTATGCAACAAAAGATCAACTTAAATATTTAATAAACACACTTCAAAAAATTATCCTTTCATTTTATATTCAAAAAAGATTTTAATTAATCGATAATCGCCGCAAAAAGCGAGAGATATAGTAGAATTTCATAGAAATATACTTAAAAAAATGTTGTATGTATTTGATATTCTCAAATCTCAAATAGCACCAGGTCATCTATACGAATATTTACATCCTTTCGGAAATAATTTTTAACTAAAACTCATCTCTTCTCTCCTTTTGCTGTCAATAACTTATGCTAATTGTCATTTTTTTACACATAATCAAATAAGATCTTATCAACTAGTATCCAATTATCGATTCACAATTGTAAGATATATTTTCTTTACTCTCATCAAAGTTTTCCTATGCACAAGAATCCGTTGTCATTAATTGATTTTGTATTATTTTGTAGTCTTTTTCTCATATTTTGCCTAACATTTTTTTGTTTGTATCAGATACGGATTATATACACATTTATTTTTCTTCCAAATTTAGTATATGAACTATTAATTACTGCAAACTCTTATATAGTCACTAATAACTAATTCATTATCAGCTCACCATTAAATAAATATAAGATGATATATACATGTCATAATTACGATATAAGCAATCAATATACATGAATTAGTTATTGGTTATATACACATCTTATTATCAGATAATTAAATAGATAATAAATTACTGCCTCAATTTTAAAATATATGACGTTTAATTTTTTGTATGTATTGTTAGATGGAGTTTAATATATATTAAATAATTTATTTTTTAAAAATAAAAATTGAAATATAAAAATATTTTAAATAAAAATTAATATATTATAAAAATTTAAATTATATAAAATATTTAATGTATATTAAATTTCATCGCTTAAAGTTACATTAAAAAAAAATCACGGGTCAAGTATTTTGGAATTGAGAAATTACAGTATTATATATGATCAGTCGTTTTGTTCGGGACCGAGTGTTAGTCTTTTGGGCCTCGCATAGAACCAGCCTATGCAGTGCTATACATATCTGATCTTTTTGTACTTTTTATATCTCTGTACTTGATATCATGACACCTTGAAGTCCGAGATTGTAAAGTAAATATGGATAATAAAACTAATTTTTTTAATATTCAATAAAAGCATATTTTTTCATATTGCTTTTTTTAACGGAAGATCTTCGCTATGCTCCCCGGAAGGGAGCCCAAATAAGCCTCGAAAACCTTTTTTTTTTTTTGTTAGTTTTCCACTTTTATCTTTTTCTCTTTCATCATGAATTATGCAGAGGGAGGGGATTCATTTGTAATTTTACACCCATTCGAGGATTACTCGGAGGGCTGATTCGTGGCTCTAGCGTTTTGGTTAACAAAATACTCTCCATAATAAATGCCTTAATTCGACTTTGTAGATTAAATTGATCGATTTTTAAATTACAATTATTATTATTTTATAAAAATATAGATACAAATATTTATATTAAATGAAAATTTATACAAATAATTATAAGACTCAATTTTTATAATTGTTGAAATATAAATATATTTGTCAAATTTTGGTCAATTTGATCATCAAAATCAAATTAGGGCATTTAATTTAGGATCGAAGGAGTATTATATTTGTATGACAAGTATAATTTGATTTTTTGATGTTTTGAGCCTATTGACAATATAAAGGCACCTAAGGTGGAATATAAGTAGGGGTGACAAAACGGGTTAATGGATCGTGTTCGTGTCGGGTCGACCCATTAACACGAACCCGAACACGACACGATTAATAAATGGGTCAAAATGTAAAATTCAAACACGACACGATTATTAAACGAATAACACGACACGACCCAAATAACACAGTTAACCCATATAACCCGAATAACTCGAATAACCCGTATAACTCGTATAACACGAATAACCCGAATAACACACGAATAATCTGTCTAAATATTACTACTTAAATAACCCACTTAAACAGTTAAACATTACTGCATAATTAAATTTTTACAAATATGTAATTCAAATTTCACATCCAAAAAACCAAAATAAGAGTATTAAATCTTAAAAGTTCAAAGTGAAATATTGACATTCATATCTACAATATTAACAACAAACTCTTCCACCTCCTTTACCATTTGTAAATCTACAAAAAAAAAATTTATTAGTTCTTGTATTTTTATATTTGTTATAAATATTATTTTGTAAGTTAATTTATATAAAATAATATCAATAAAAATAATTTAAAAATTTATATTATTTATTATTATATTAGGATGTTATTATTCATTAAAAATTATATAAGTTCGTCTTAACTCTTAATTATATTATAAACTCATCTTCTATATTTGACATATATATTAACTTAATATATATATAGAAAAAATTATTATTTCTAATATATTAACCAATAACTAATGTTATAAGGTGAGTTTAGACTTTTAGAATGGTAAATAAGAATGTTAAGTATATATGACTTACTAAGTTAATATATACTTAGTGAATATGATTCACAAATTCATATATACTAATCAATAACTAATTAATGATGTTTAGTCTAATTCAAAGTTATAATGTATACTTAACTAATTAATTTAAAAGAAACAATAAAAATATAACATGATTACTTTAATAAAATGTTTAAATATTCTTATTTTGATAATCGTGTTAAATGGGTAATAAATAGGTTTTGACGTGTTGACCCGTTAACTGGTTATTTTAGTCGTGTTTTAAACGGGTTGACCTGTTTATGATCCAAACTCATATAAACAAACCCAAACCCTCCTAAGTCGTGTGTGTCGGGTTATCGTGTCGTGTCGAAAATTGACACCCCTAAATATAAGTAGAGGGGAGAAAATATATAAAAAGCCTCCAAAAATTAAGATTTTAGTGAAGTGGTTTGGGTTATTGGAAGCCACTCAAATCTATTGATCATTTTAGTATGGCCCAATACAAGCAAATAAGTTTGTTTGAACCTAGACTCTCACAAGCATCCATCTTTGGATATTTGTATCGACCAAACCAGCTATTTCACAAGCATAATTCACAAGCATCCATCTTATCTAGTAGCGTGGCTCCAACAACTTATAAGTTATTTCACACGTTCAAAAGCTCAATAGACTAGCAAAACTTATATTCTTACAGGTTTTACTAGTCATATATGTGAAATCCACATATATAACTACTCTAAAATAATGATACAACGAAAATGTGAAGCTTGTAACCAAAAAAATGTGAAATTAAAAATGAAGATATGAAACCTTATATATTGGTTTCAGTAAAAGAAATCAACTATACTGAAAAAGTAATGCTTGGGGGATTTCAAATTCTGAAGTTAAATTATTTGGTTTCTTCTTCTTTTTTTTTTTTCGTCTTAGTCTCATATTATGCTCTACAGCTTTAGTATTATTTGTTCTATTTGTACTGTTTCCCCCTAAATAAAACAACATATTTTAAATCCATTTTTCCTTTTGAATGGAAGTCCCGACAAAAATGTATATTGCATATTATGAACCTAAAAAAAAAGAAAGTAGAACTATGCGTGTCTAAAATAGAATTGTATTGCACATGTTTAAGTTTTTGTTGTACATATTCATCTTTGTCGCTCTTGATTTTTAATTTCCTCCAAAATTAAATTTTAAATTTCAAATGAACTAATATATAACTAACATGTAAATTTTAATTTAAGAATTTGTAAACTCACGTAACATTTCGAAGAAAAAGTGACAAAGTATAAGCTTCCTTGTTCAAAACTTCTAGGGACCCAATAGAGAGGTGACATGCAGTTTTCTCACACGAATATCTCTCTTCCTCTCTCTCTCTCTCTCCTCTACTGCAAATTAAAATTAGAAGTATGATAAAGGGCAAAAATGATGAAAATGGAATGCAATAGTTATCACAGCAATCTATGTGTCCCAGTCGTATCTACTAATTGACGTTTCTCTTAGAATACCTAATAACAATTCCACATGATTAAGCAATAATGACATAAATTTAATTTGTATCCCCTCACAAGTAATTGTACTCACTAATTATACGTTTGACTACATCAACTTTCACATTGTTTGAAGTCTACTACACCCACAATACTCTACGTATATGCATAGAAAAGAAATAAAAAAGAGAGAAAAATACTAAACAACGACGAATATAATTAAATGTCACATTGTATTATACAAGCAGTACAATATTATATCAAAAAAAATTAAATAAAAGAAAAAATATATATTGACTCCAGATTCCAAAATAATTGATTGATTCTATGCATTATATATCATTGTACTATATTTTTTTCAAAATATCGCATTATTATTGTATATATATTGTATTGTATTTTACATTGTGCATCCGACATGTAAATATTTATGCAAATAAAGTTTGAAAAAAATACATATAAGAAAATTTCTTGGGTTTGGGGTTAAGAGCGTAGAAATTTGTGACATAGCGAAATAATTGAACATCAAATAATACAAATTTGTTTGGTTTGAAAAGATAGTTTGTCAATTCCTTTAATATACTATAAGTTAGAGATGGTGCCCACCTTACAATGTTAGATAGTTTGTCAAATTCCTTGGTAATCTGGTGTGCGATGGCGTATGCAACGTTCTATTATTGTTACATGTAATTTTTAGTCAAATATACAAAATTAAAAGTCGTCAATAATCTAAATACTGTTATTTTTTTATGGAACAAAAAGAATAATTATTGCGAAAGAAATAGAATAAGGAAACGAAAGACTTTGTTTTAGATGCATTTCCTTGTAGCAAAAAGAGTGGGAACCAAGGGAACAAGATCGTATTAGATGAAGCACAACACCACCCTATTTCTTCAAACGGTTGTACTAGATTGCCGAAACTACCACCCGGGATAATTTTTTTAGGTAAACTGATAACGAAACTTGCCCAACTTTACTTCTTACAACAACACTACATGGTCCCACAAGCCGTGACCATAAAGCCAAATAACAAAAATCATCCAAGATATTTCAATTATATACACACACACAATCACCAAACAGCCCCCAACAAATTGAGACCTTCTCCCAAACAATTTCAAACCAAAAAATTCCTTCCCACTTCACCACTTCTTATATATACAAGTCGTTCCATTTTCCTATTTATATTATATTCAAATTAAATTTTGCTAAAGAAATGGCACATTTTCTTACCTCCCAATTCCACATTGTTATGGTCATTATGATCATGATCAAGATAATATTGTTACACGCGTCAATTGTACAGGCGCAAGATAGCTCGTTGGCGCCTTTACCAACTATGGACGCGGGACGTGCCTTTATGTTGCCAATTTCTGGAGATTTGATTTGCTTTTCTATTTTGGTCGCTTTTGTTGGTGTTTTATTTCATTGATTTAATATATTGTTGGGGTTTTATCTTTTGGAAATCTTTTTATTTATGTGGATATCGAGCTTGTATGCGAAATGAGAGGGATTCTCCCAATAGATTTATTTTTTGAGAATGTTGCTGATTGTACGGCCAGTTTACATCTGATATAGTATGGATATGTGTTTTTTATATGATTAATAAAATAATTTGCTGTTCTGGAATGGGGGAATTTATTTTCCTTTTGATGTTAAGTACACTTATTACTTGGGAGCGGGGATATGTAATGCAGACTATAGAATCACTATTGTCAATAATCTAATATCTCCCTCCCTTCCATTTTTATTAATTTTTAATATTTTTATGTATTTATTAACGGAAGATATTATTTATCTCAATTATATTAAGTGATACTACGTAAGTAACAACCTAATTATTTTTAAAATATTTTCAACCTCTTTGTGATAAATGAATAGAGAGGAGTTAATTAATGTAATTTGATAAAATGTAGTGTTTTAATACCTAGAATCCTCGATGTATCGTATCAAATTTCAGGAAAAAAATCAAAACCACGATTTTAATGGAACATGAAGGAGTATTTTTTTTTCCTTCCCTTTTTGTATCACATCTACCGTCTCATCGGGGTGGGGGGGTTGGGGTGGGGTGGAATTCTGTAGCTGGCGTGTAGCTGCATAAGTCCAAAGCTATTTTGGTCGTCTTTGTTTACCTCGTAATATATGTTAATAGATTAAGAATTTAAATGTATTCCATATTGTATTGTTTAGATTATTTATTTAGTCTGTTATTTATTTCTTAATAAACTCAGTTTTATATGAATTCAATAAGCTAAATAAATGAAGCGAATAAAATAAGACCTGATAAAATAATAAAAAAAATTAATTCAGATATTTAAGATAAAATATTTAATAAATAATTAAATTTATATTTATACATAAATACTTAACTAATTAAGTAAATTCAGATATGATGAATGTATTTAGATTTAGACACTTAATGAAACAAACGCAGTCTTAGTCAATAATTAATTTGTTCCTTCAATTTCAAAATTAGAGATACATTTTTAAAACGACGATTTTTAAAAATAATTTTTGTGTTTCAAATATGTCCTTCCTATCATGTTATTTGAATTAATAGTCAAGATAATTATGATAAGAACCACAAAATAACGGAGATAAGTAAATTAGTCGGAAGAGACGGTGGAGTAATGGAATAATGAAATCACATTTAAAGAACTAAATAACTTTTTATAGTTTAAAAATAAAACTGAATGTTTATCTTTAAAACAATCAAAAAAAAAATATGTATTTATGATTTTATAATATAAGAAAAAATAATTTAGTCCTAACTACTAGGAATGTAGTATCCAAATTTAGGGGAGGAGACCTACGTAGAGGAGGGTAACTATAACCTACCTTATGTTCTCCATTGTGCACAATGATGCTGCAAATCGATCAATATATATACACTATAACTTTTAACTTTAACAGCAAAATATTAACTTTAATTAAGTAGAAGCGAGTAAATATCAAGTGGATTAAAAGGTTAAAAGGCATCGATAGTCAATAAATTCTTATAAAAATATTAATGATGAAAATTTCAAACATATAACAATAGGGGAGACTTTTATTGCTTAGGATTTAAATTAGCGGCTCCATCTGAGTTTGAATATTCTTTTCCTAACGCCTTTCTCGCTGGAAAATGTCGTATAACAACAAAAAAAGAATTGGAAGCTTCTAATTTCCCTATTTTTCTAATTAAAGTTATTGATTTTAATGATTCTATTCGTATGTTGATAATTATCATCTGTCTTGTTTTGAACAAGAGAAAATTCTCCCTTCTTCAATTCTTCTTCTATTTAAAACAAAAAAAAAAAAAAATTTAGATCCGGTATAACATTACATCAATATAAACTTAGTGCTTGCTTTAATTATTAAAATATGCTAGAGATAAACTTCTTTATACTGTTTTATGATGTAACTAATCGAACAAACATACTATGTTTCTTAATTAGTACGTCCTTCCATTGCTAAATTTATCACCGAGTAGTAGTCTGTATGGCTTACATAAAATTAATAGACTCATCTTTAGTCGATATTTTTATCTGTTTATTTCATCTCCTTTAAATTGTCATGCATTTCTCTAGATTCTTATAATAGATTTTGAAACAAATTTATCTCATACAAAAACTGTAGAAAGTATGGAACAAAAAAGTTAAAAATAAAAAAAGAAGAAGCAAAAACTAAAAAATTAGCTTCACTAAAGAAATTACCATCATTTTCTTAATTCTCTGTACGTGGTTTTATTTTTATTTTTAATTAGTTCTTCTATCTACAAAGATATTAAATCCCAATATTGTTTCAATTCTCGCCCCATCCTAATTCTTCTAGGTATTGTCATATATATTCCCAAAAAGTTGTTGGTTCTGGAAATTTCACATAGTTCGTGAAAGAAAATAAAAAAGATGTAAAAGATTCACTTGCAAAGTCACTACTTGCTAGTATCTTAATCAATATTCAATACACTTTGTTTGTATTCTAAAAAAGTTAAATTTTCTTTTAATGGAAATACTTGAACAGATGGAGAATTAAGAAGTATGCCCAATGTGAATGGAAGAATTGAAGATTTGAATTGAAACATTAGATAATTTAAAACCATCTCTACGGTAAAAGAACATTTCACTAGTGGCTTTAAAATTTTGAACTCAAAATGCATTTGAAAAGCACATGCTTTTAAATGTAATATCCCCTTTGTTCCACATATTTGCAAGTATGTCCTTCAGAAATGTCAAAATTACATCTAAGCATCTCATATTTATAGTATTGATCTCTATCATTATTTAAAAATAAATGTATGTTTGATGATCTCATATTTGATTTTCACTTGATAATTATTGAGATGGATATGTTATTCCAGGATGATTATAGAAGTGGAGTTGAATACAAATCTCATATTTCTCGCTCAATGTAAAGATTTCAAATATAATTTGTAAATTAATTGTGAAATTAATAAATAAGACAAATTATATCAATTAATAAAGAATGACTTATTAAGTCTTACCAACTATGTTAATGACAAATTATATCTCAAATATGTTAATGAGAACACTTATTAAGTTTTACCGGATGAACTAATATTTATTGACAAATACAAATAATTTAACGATAAGATAAGATGATTTTACTTTAAAATCGAAAGGTTGCTTTTTTCAACCATTTACTTCAAAATTACAGAAATCATTATTCACATGTTCTTTTTAAGTTAAATGAAGTGAGCCGACTCTCTTCACTTTTAAAATATGGGTTTCATGATGTTTCACATTAAAGTAATACAAGAAAAGAATTTAATGTATACTTTTTAAAACCTTAATTAGTATACAATACTATATATTTTAATTTTAAAAATCGATGAAATAATTATGAAAATTATGGAGTTAGGTACCGATTAATTTTACATTAGGAGATTGAAACACTCAATGCATCGAGATGGCTAGGCTAGGTAAACTACCGATGCTTTAACAACGTATACATATATAAACTACAATTCACCATTTACAAGTTCAACACGTTAAGAAAAGACAAACACAAAGCAGTCAATATTTTTGGTTTTGATACAGTCCACAAACCCAACGTGTCCAGCAATTTACGTGGGTCCCACATCCCCCATGGCCCCACAAACTCTACATGTCATTTTCGCGGAAAGCAAACAGAAGCACGTAACACAACAATATCACACCCTCGCTGTCACTCTAACCTTTTCCCCAAATTTCCACAAACTACCCCTATAAAATACTCACACTCGACTGTCCCTTGTTCTTCATTCTACAAACAAACACAAAACTCACAAATTAATAGTATCAATTCCTCTATAATCATCACCACCGTTCAATTCATTCTTCTCAATTCCAAATCAATGGCTCAGATCAGCACTTTCATTGTCAAGGCCTTGGTCCTAGCCGTCCTAGCCGTTGCCGTTTCCGGCCAAACTATCTCGCCGGCTCCTTCACAGGACACCGGAGCTGGATTCTCTCTTCCGGTCTCCACCGCCGTCGTCGGAACTTCATTGCTCTTCTCTCTCGTCGCTCTCCTCAGGCATTGATTTATATATATAAATATTTCCTATATTTATATGGAGAGATTTTCATTTTTCCTTTTTTTTTTTTTTTTGATATGATTTGATTCAGAGATTGGATTGATGTATACTAGTTGGTAGCGAGTGATGAAAATATATTAATATATGCAATTATGCATATATACGTTGTATTATTGTATCTGATATTTGTCTCTGTTTTTTAGTCTATTATGAAATAAAGATTTCCATTTTTATTTACCGATTGTACTGTTTTTAGTTTATGAGTTTACAATTCCAAAAACTCTAATATCAGAAGGAAATGAAATTTGTTGGTACAATCTTATCTTATATTAATTCATATCTTTTGCTAATGTTTACATCTCTTAAAATCTTTAGAAATTATTCTGAAGTTTTCTTATGATAAGTTAAAATTGTATATAATATATACCACCACACCAAAAATATATATATAGTTACCTACTATATGGATTTTAATAGGACGTATTAGAATTCTAACAATGAGGCGGATTAGTTATGTTTCATTGTCTTGTAACAATATTATTTTAAAATATGAAAATGAGGGATGGCGGTGATGAAGGGAATTTTTTTTTTCTTCATATTTTGTATTTTATTTATGCCATACAAGATATTAATTCAACCTCTAGCTATAGACCCTAGACCATACATATTCATCGTGGTAGGGTAATTTTTTGAGAAGAAAAATTAGTCAGAAATTAGAAATTGCCCCTACTTATAAAAAAAAAATAGTTAAGGAACATACTACAATAATGAGTTTTGTTCATAAAAGACATATATACACTCCATTTCTCGTACATATGAATCTCAGTTATGTAGTTTTCTTTTTTCCATTTTTTTTTTCACTTTTGGGGCTACGCTCCTTTGTTGACCAAAAAATAAATAAAAACTGGGCTTTTGCCAAAATAAAAGAATTCATAATAATGTTATAAAGGAAGGCGGTACAAAATATTTTTTGACAAAATACATCAATAGACTCTTTTTTCCTTAGGAGAGAGGAACTGAAAACCAAATTGAGAACTTTTTGAACTTAGAAGTTTAAGTGGTAGCCTAAATACTAATATACTTGGATATTATTAAACGGGGAAATAAAACATATGTCAAGTTAGAGATATTTTTCTTTTTGAAAAAATATTACTATGAACTATGGTACTTACTAGTTTATATTTATTCTTAATTTTTGCAAAACTAAGGGTCAGTTCAATATTATCATTAGCTTGTTTGTAATGAATGGACATTGGTTAATGATTTTGAGTTTATTTTATTTTTTATTCTTAATCTAAATTTTTGTTGGCCTTTCTCGAGATGAAAAGTATCATACTTACATTGAACTATAAGAGGGACCCCTAATAGTTTGTTGAATAGTCGAAATCTTGCTTTTCAATTTATTTTCGCCGTTTACTTTTTCTCCTTTTCGGTTCTGTTGGATTTTATTTATTCTCTTTTTCTAATTATTAATATGGTACATTCTAACGTTATAAAAGCATCTGCTTTTACCTATGGTTGGATCCACGACACTAAAATGAATAATTGTAATATTCTTATAGCCAGCTTTATTTCAATCAAATATTGTTTTAATCTCAGCTTCTTTATGGAAAAACCATCTCGTATGGAGTAAAAACCATCTCAGCTTCTGATTTTATTCAAAATAATTACGGTCTACAAATTGTCTGTCGCCCAAAGTACATTTTTAGATAATGTCCAAGTATAGATCAGAAAGCTACTTGATCATATTCAAACAGTACAATTTGATATATACATATTGATTGCAAGTAGTTTGTTCATTTTATGCTACTTAGCAATCAAGTCGATTGAATTGCTCTATATATTAATGTCACATTCTTCTTAAAATTAATAAGTGATCTATTAATTATCTAATTTTTTTAATTATTAAAAAACTAAACATATCGAAGACATATAACAATCCCCAAAAAATAAGCAGATCGATGATATGACACAAATGAAGCAGTTTACTAAGTGAAGGAAACAAAATTAATGTTGACAAAGAGGTAGCTAAGAACGGCTTTGCGTGTGTTCAAACAGTTGAACGTGCATGCTCGAAGCCGCAATAGGCCAAAACCCGAAATACAAAATTATTAAGTTGGCAAATTGACAAGATTTCATATTTTCATATGACCGACCCTAACTTCTGATCCCACCACGTTTGTAAAAGGAGACTAATTACGACAAACTCATGAAGTTTCCATGTGTACTTTTCTCATTGTCCTTTTCATTTATTTAAATTTCAAACAAAAATAATTAGAGTCATTGAAAATATTACAAAAGTTAAAGAGCAAACGGCTCAATCATTCCTACATTTAATTCGAATACATTGACGACTCTGAAATTTCAAACTTCTTCATTGATATATTTCGTTTCGGTTTTAAAATTTGAAATACCTTTTGAATTTTTAAGTCAAATAATGATATATTTAATTTTAAAATTAAAATTAATTTAGTTGATTTTAGTTTTATTATTATTATAATTTTATATTTTTTTCTCAATGTCGTTATAGAAATCTACACACTTATTGAAAAATCATATCAATACAATCATTTTGCAATAAATATTGCTTTAAAATTATTTATTTACCATTTTCTATATATAAATGCGTTAAATGTAAGATAATATAAAAAGATCTTTCTAGATTCTCTCTAAATATTGTGCGTGACAATTATATTTAGATAAGTAAAAATGTCAAATATGACACATAAAAGTAGAGGGACGGAATAATTTATAGCAAAATTTTTTATTACAACATATTTTACTTTTAGAATTTTTATATATTACATTACAAGTGATGATAGGGGTACCAATTTGTATATAAACAAATGTGCATAAACTGACGTGATTATAAGAACCGTGTAGGAGATTTTGAAATTATTTATGAAATTATTGGTGTACATAACATTTTCCTATCATTGATTTCCGATATATCATGGATCGTCGTTCTTTATTTATTTCTCGCCTCCGTAGCTTTACATGGAGCAATAAGAAGAACAAAGAACAGATAGAAGTGGAAGTATGAGAAACTACATGGGTGATTGGAAAGAAAAAAATTATGAAATGTATATAATTAAAATTTTCTTGTTAATTATTTTTTTCAAAAAATAGAAAAATGAAACATAGACCGACAACAGATTGTATCAGAAGCCAGGTCTCCAACTTTCTATATATAGACGATAGAGTGACAACAGATGGATAGAGTTGAGGTGGGATTGTTAACCACTGTCAATCTGCGAGTGCATCCACATGCACATGCGCCGATGGAGTTAAAGAACGAACAGCAGCTAGCAGATAAGATTATGACAAACCTCCCTAGCTCCCCCACCCCACCCAACCCACACTCATGGAAATTTTATTATGTAAAAATATCAAATATATATATATATCTATATGTATATTATATACGGCCGGCGCCGTTAGCAACCACAGACCGAGCATGTGTTGTAGCACACACTACACGCAGCAGCATATATGAATATGTTGTCAGCCAGCGGCTGTTTCACATTCACTTTTGGCATTTTGTTTTTGCTTAATTGGGTTCATCAACTTAACTCTCCCCATCACCTAATTACATTGTCCCACCTCTTTCTCGGCTGTTTACACATATATTCCTCCGTATGAAATAATTACTTTATTTATTCTCACCACCGCCGTTTGCTCGATCTGTACGTGTGTCTATATCCACTCATCTCTTTTTGGCAACAAAAATATATTCCAAGCATTTTACGATTTGATTTTCAAAAGGAAATTAAAATTTCTAGAAAAATTATTTAAACTTCTTAGAAGTAAATAATGTGCTCCTATGGATTGATGCTTCATTGATAGAAGTAAAATGTGCTTATGAATCTGTAACCCCAAAAAAGGAATAGAGAAGAAAAAAAAAGGGCTATTAAATCGAGGGCATTCATTAAATGAACGATTGTAGTTGTTACAATGTTGCTCTTTTAACATAAAATCTCACGCCAGGAAATCGTTACCATTGTAAAATCCGGACAGGTCTAATTGAAAATTACAAGTCTACAAATTAATGTACACTATGATGGTGTGCCAGGTAAAATCAAAACTAACTAAAATTTGTCCCCTTCATGACATTTACCATTTGGGGCACGTCTTAATACAAATTGTACCTTAGTGAATTAGCTATAAAAATAGATCTTCAATCCCACATCAGTCGTACAACATTTTAACTTACAATACTTTCAGCTAGTTTACAAAAATAGCAGTTCTGTTACAATGGCTCAATTAGTTTTTAGCAACGACGCTTTTGTATTGGCTTTTGTAATTGCCATTCTTTCTGGGGTTGTCACGGTGTCAGCTCAAGTGACTCCATCCCCGGCACCTGTTGTCGGAGCGGCTTTCTCTATTCCGGTTGCGGCGACATTGACGGTCACCGCTCTGCTTTTTTCTCTTTTTGCTCTCTTTAGACGCTGAGGGTGCTGCTAGATTTTATAATTTGTCAGATTTGTGATTGATTCTGTTATCAATAAAGACATTGTTCATTCTTGAAATTTTGGCAGAATGTTAAACGTATTGCTATTGTTCAGTATATTAACATTTTATTGAATTAAATAACCCACATTACATTTACCGTAACGTATTATTCAGTAAAAAAAATATGTCCCCAATTCTCTTGATTCCAAGAAGAATTAGGCAATTTACGAAGTTCTATATTCAATTTTGGTGCAAATTTAATCAACTTTCCATCCATACACCACACTGATACACAGTGGGGATGCAGAATTTTTGTTCACCAGGGCCAAAATACATTAAATTCAACAAATTACAAACATAATGAGAAATGTAAGCTACATTTCAAAACAGATTTGCAACTACTCCCTTTCCAAAATATAGGTTTTTAATATTTTTAAACAAAATTTTGAGCATTTAAAAATATAAAATTGGCATGAATAGTTTAAATTTAATAATGAATTAAATACGTAGTACAATTTTTTTTTTCTTTTTTTGTTCGAAAATAGAAATACATTTCACACCACAGTAAAAAAGTTTATGAAATCTTATAATTTAATATTTAATATTTTTATTTTACATTTCTAAAGTGAAATATTAAGTAGTGAATAAAAAATAATCTTAATTATAGACTTTCATATTTTTACCAACAATATTACATAAAAGAGTAATATATCCCTAATTTTGTAACAGAGGAAGGAATATCTAACAAAAGTTTATAGTAATATTCACGATTGTTTCAACTAAATTTAGTTGAGCCCATCTTAATATGAATGTATATTTCAAAAATAGTTTAAGTTAATAAGTCATTCTTATTTCAGGGATATTAATAAATCATAATTCGTCGCTGCTGATACAACGATATTAGTAAGTATATTAGATAATATTGAAATAAAATAAAATATACTCTAACCGTTTCACAAAAATTATGATTGCATATGCGTTGTTTAAGATTTACTACTACGAAAAAAATAATTTTTTAAAATAATTTTAATCTCCAATCGATAATAATATAAGAGTCCTATAATGACAAATTTCACATTAATAATATTGTGAAAGTATACTGTATATACCAAGTATTCCGTATTTGCTTAGCAGTTAGCCGTGTTAGAGTAGTCCCAGACCTGTAAGAAATATTAGTGTTGATCGGGCCCATAAGAAACCAGAAAAATCTGGGCCCAAATTAGGACTTGGACCCAAGCTATTAGTGTAAGCATACGAACAAACTTGAAAGGATTATTTGCCCAGTTTGAAGCCTCAAAAATAGACTAATTTAGGATCCTAGACCAATTTATAGGAACTAGAAATGATATTGAAGTTAATTATATAAAAGGTATCTTCATTACAATGATAGTATTTTCAAGATATATAATGTAAGTGTTATTTACGTTTCGTTGTTACTATCCCGTCCGTTCTAAAAAAGAGTTATAATTGAAAAAAAATTTATTCCAGAAAAGAGTTACATTTGAAATTTTTTTATATTATTTTATTATAAATTAAAAAAATTTCAATTACAAACTTATAGATATTGTCATAACTTAAAGATTCATAACAAATTTTATAAGAAAAATTTATTATTTGTACACTTAATTCTTGGTCAAAAATGTAAAATTAATAGTCGTCAAAAATTTAAACGAAATGAGTAATATTAATAGACTTGTTAGTAATTTTTAAACACTCGTTGACAATATCAATATATATGATGTTAATGGTACTTAAATATTATGTTACTGTGATTAATTGATCTATCAATATTATTCAGTGACTTGTTAGTATTACTAAATATTTATTTCTATTGTGACGATTTTTTTATAAAAAAGAACATCACCTCTATGTTATTTAATATCACAATTTAACCGATATGTTATTTTTTTTCATAAAAATTAGAGCCGAAAGTTTGGCTTGTAGCGGGGAGAGCAGCCTACAAAGCCTAAAGCCCGTTCATAACAAGACTGCAAATTTTGTGAAAACTATTGTATTTTTATCGAATATAAATGTGATTTTCGTTGAAAATTAATGTTTTAGCTAATCTATTCTTTCTTGCTTGTTTTTTTGTTTTTATTTTTTATTTTAATGTAGGTTATATAATGTGTAACAATTATAACTCGCCAATAATTATATTTTTATACAAATATATTCCCTTAACTACAAAGATATTTTCAATCTATAATTCAAAACCCGTTAACTCTAGTGACATGATTAAAATGTGCCGATATAAAACTATAGAAATGAGTTATAATTAGGATTATGAAAAAGGTTAGACAAATTTAGACGACAAGCGAGAGAATAGTGCATAAATAGATAGATAAATATTATACGAAATTAGAGGGAGGTTAAACGGTAAATATATAGAATCAAACGTTAACAAGTCGTAGAAGATAAAAAAGTCTTAACGCCTATATCATCGGAACCGGATAAGAACTTTCAAAACCGAGGTTAAAACTCATTTTTCTTAAATAATATCAAATGTAACATAGTACGATGTTCAAATTTATTCTCATAAACATACTACTACTACTAGCACAGGACAAGATAGTTTGACTGCTGTCGAAACAAATCGTAGCTAGAAAGCGAAGAAGTCAATAAATACGTGGTAATATTATTCTTTTTGTCTCTTATATCTTATTCGCAACGTTCCTTTCTCTATATTCATTATTGTTGTTTAGACTCCTTAATTGCTAACACTGCGGACAAATTGCAGACTGGTCGACCTTGCTACTGTACACATTTAAAGAAGTTTAGAGAGAGGAGAGAGAGAGGGGTTATTGAAACGTCTTTTCAAAAAACAGTAGATGCCTATTTGAAATGGTGCGCGCGAGTACTCTGTGCAGCGGCTAACTAGGGGCCATCACACGTACAAGTAGCTATTGAATATTTGATTCAAATACTTCAGTTATTAGAGTTAATTATGGAGCAATTGGCTTACCCAGGTTCTACAATTCCCTTGTCTAGTGCGATTAAATTTGGTTTAGAAAAGGGTCATTACAATTTTAGTATGTATTAATATATAAAATATAATTTTAATAAACGAAATTTTATTAATTTTATTTTAGTATTAAAATTATTATCGAAAGTAAATATTATTAAAAATACTAAATTATTATAGAAGTACCAAATTTATTCTCTCTATTCTAAAAAAAAACAACATTTGAGAATAAATATTTTTTCAAAAAATAGCAACATTAATACAATTTTTTTATTTATTATAATGCTATACTTTTTAAATTTTGTCATTACAATCTTTTAATCTTATCTTTTAATTGAACATTCATCACAAATTTCACGAAAAAAAACTTATTATTTGTATATACAATTGTTAGTCAAAAATGCAAAATTAATATTTGTTAAAAATCTAAATATTTTTTTTTTATGGAACTAAGGGAGTACTATTGAAAACACTAGTGTGAAGACGTAAAACATTTAGGTTACATTTGGATTGATGGAATTGAATGAGAGGGATAATGAATTTGTTCCATGTGAAATTATTCTAGGAGATTACAAAATTTCATGGTCCTATGAGATATGGTTATTGAATGAACCATTCCACCCGTATGTAATTTCATTCCGTGTATAATAAAGAAAAATGATCCATTTATTTTTTTTCATTGTGATTCTCTCTTTCAATCTTCTTCGCCACTCTTTCCACTACTAATATTCACTAAATTTCTTTTATTTTTTTTTCTATTTTCCTTCTCATTTCATTATTTCAATTCAAACACAACATTATTTGATTGAAACGAAAATTTTCTCTATGAATATACTAAAGCGGTCCTTTTCCTTTATAAAATATGCAATTTTCTATTTTGTATATTGTTTTACTCCGTACATTAATTCAAATAATATCTGTCTATTTTTGTCAAGCTCAAGATAATTTTAAGTAAACCTCAAATTAGATAAAAACTTGGATGTTATTTATCGATATGTGAATATTTATTTTCTTAGTAAGCTGATGTATGCTGAGAATCAAGCATTAGATAAAAGCAAGTTCTAGATAATTAAATGATTAAAATGGCCCTCCGAAACTACTAGTTACACTAGGGCTGCATATATTTTGGTTTTTTGTGAGATGGACTTAATTTGACTTGTTTAAAATTCATTCAGTTTGATTTGTTAAAATAAATAAATCAATCTTGAACATTAAATTGTATCTGATTAGTTATATAATTCAAGCCGAGTTTTTATTTTATTCAACTTGTTTTGGCTCAAACTTGTTAGAGATTGATTGTGCTTGTTAAACTCAACTCGGCTCGTTTAAATATTACTACTTAAAAAATAATTTATATATTAATTAACCATGAGATCATCACTAATCAAACCAAATACAAAATATTACTCATAATTTAGTTTATATCGTCCATTAGTTCATTGATTTAAATAATGTATTAACACAAAATAATGTGCCATAATATACTTTTCTCAATTGTAATTTTTATTTAATTTAAATACTTAATTTTTAACGATACTATTGTAAAAGAACAAAATATTAATACAATCAATAATGCCAAATTAAAGAATGTATTATATAATATACTGCATCTAAATTAATAATATATAATATGTTATATATATAGTTGAATAATTAATTGATAATATATAATAAAAAATAATGGATATAACTGATAAGCTAGAAATATGAAGTATAATCTAACTAATTAGAAAATGGATACTTTTTTAATTAAAAAAGTGTTTAATCATAATTATGACTAATAACAAATACGAAATATAATCCAATTAGGGAGTAGATATTTTTTTAATTAAGAGAGTGTTTAACCATATGAAACCAAAAAATAGATTTGTCTTTTTTAAATACATATTAGAAGTTTTTTCTTTAACTCGCGAACATGATCAGGACTAACTCAGATAGGCTCAAGTAGGCTCACAAACAAGCTCATATTCAGTTCGTTTATAAACAAACCGATCTTAAATAATAAATTTCATTTGTTTAAGTTATCAGTCTGATCCAACTCAAATTCGTCTAAAGTTGATGTCGACTCGATTCGTTTATGGCCCTACGTTGCGGGAAAAGATTGATAGAAAGATAAAAGAACTCCTAAAAAAGCCTTATATATATATATGTGTGTGTGCGTGAGAGAGAGAGGGAGGAGGGGGGAGAGAGAGTATTTCTTAAACCATTCATTCGTTACAATTACTTAAATAGCATTTTGCGAAAACAACAAAATCATAGGAGGTACTCTACTACTCTCTCCGTTTTAGGATAATTGTTTAAAAATTTGTTCGAATTAATATGACCAATATTTAATTTTAAAATTATAAATATATATTTATAGTTATATAATTATAAAAATTGGATCTAGTATATTTTATAAAATTTCTTATAATTATAATATTGTCACATAATAATATAAATTTTAAGTCAAATATACCAATTTTGATCAGAAAAAATAATTAATTAGTAACGGATGATGTAATATCTGTCAAATAGTCTAACTTGAACACTAGGATTGATAATGTATGGATAATTATTCAAAGTTAAGTGTGTAGATGTTAACTGATGACTTCTAGTTCATTTGGTATTGCGTATTAGATGATATTATCAAATAATATATATATATATATATATATATAGATGCTAGCTTATAAATAAAATGAAGATTATAACTTTATTATTATTTTATTGTTATCTTTATTATGTCTCTCACAAATAATCTCTAAAAAAAAATAAATTATTGAATCACTGTCATGTGATATTAATCATATTTATTATTTTTATTATCTTATTCTTTACGTCTCTATATTTCAACGTTGACTCCCTTCTATTTGTACTAATTACTACACTTGTAATAAATACTAGTACGTATTATGGAACAAAAAACAACAAAATGTCTGTAGATTTACTGTAGGCATTAATTAATCATCTCAAGAGTACTAACTTCCAATGGAATAAGCGAAAAAATTACTCCCATACGTACCACAATTTCCGTGTCTTATGGAGCTATGTTTCCCATTACTATTTCCATTGACCATATATATATATATATATATATATAATGATAATATAAGCACTGTGATTACTTTGAACGATGCTCTCTCAATGACAATTGTATAGGTAGTAAAAGGTTGTAAGCTTATATGTACGGAAAAAAAGAGCAATACTGAAAACTTAAAGTAACTAGATGGATACGTGGTTAATTTGACCCAGGTGATCCAAATTAATCTTTTTTCATTTTAGTGAAAATTCATTTGGAAATATAGCAACATTGTTATAAAAATTATGATTAATCTCTTTGTTTAAACGTTAGGTGATTCAATTTTTACCACGCGTCTAACGTCTTGTTCCACTCATATTCAATTAATTCCAACTAGTTTCAAATAAACATTTATTTATATGTAGTCTCTTGTCATTTGAGTTTGCCCAACAATTTTTACAATATTAGCAAACGATGGCATAAATGTCATTGTACAACTAGGTACTTTATATGAGCTGACAGGAATGATGATAATTAAGGCTAAAGTTTATGGCTATTGCAAAGAAGACGACACATGATCATCATCATCATCATCGTGTTCAACTTGAGAGGCAAGTTCATCCTCCTCTTCTTCATCAATGGGGCCCGCGGCGCTGTAACAAGCTGCATGGCCATGGCCATGGCCAAAGGCCTTAACATGATCTTTGAGAGACCTCTTGTGCTTAAAATCAGAACCACAAATGCAATACCATAGCTTGCCACAGTTCTTCTCATGGGTTCTCCAGTCGCCCCTGACGGCGAAAGCTTTGTCACATTTTCGACACATGAAGGGCTTGATTCCATGTTTTCTCTTGTAATGAGTTTGAAGAGTCCTGAAATCTTTGAGGGGTTTGGGCCTTGGGTGGTCAATGTTGTTTCTGCAACCAGGGGCACAGCAATAGCAGGGAAGTTTGAGCATTCCTGTTGGTTGAGTCCCCCTTAGGGATTCTGGACCTTTTCTGTATTGTGATCCATGTCCCCACATATGCATCTATACAAGCAAAAATGAAGTAGTTATATCAACATGCACGTTAACCTAGGTTGCATTTGTATAGATAGAATTAATCTGATTAATATAAGAATAAAATAAATTTTACATTATGTTGTTAGATTATCTAATTAATTATTGTGTAAAACTCATACCTTGTTATGAGGTTTTCTCATTTCATTACAACTAATTTTTTATACACAATTCACTAGCTATTTTTTCCTTCCCTTATTTCTTTAATAGTTTTTTTAGCATTGTCTTCTGTTTCTATTTTACTTTTTATCTTTTTATTTCATTCTCTTATCGGTCTATTCTATATATAACCATAGATTTTTAGAATCACGAATTACCAAAAACAAGAAAGTATAGAAAAGAACAATTATATTAAACACACAGACAACCTCAAAATAAATGGAGTGAGCAATAGAGGTCTGATTGCATATATATAGGACTTATGAAGCAATAAATTAAAAATGCTCACAGTATATACATTATTCTCTAGCTTGTATTAGAAAAAAGTGTTCAATTTTCACTTTTCTTTTAGAATTGATTTGTTTCATGAACTCTTTAAAAATTAAGAAACTGGGAATAGATGGATGAGTAACTAATTCCAAACGTACAGTTCACAAACACATATAGGAATGAATGAATTAATGTATATAAATTATAACCTCGATCATATCTGAGCTAGCTAGGTTTAGGAACTACATTATCTATCTGATAAAAATTTAATTTGTCAAGGTTTTCAGTTTTAATCTATAACTAGTCTACTGGTAAACCTTGTACATGCACAAACACATACACCCCACCACACACACACACACAAACACACACACAGAGCCCCAGATTTCAAAAAGAATTTATGCAGTACTATTACACTGCCAAAAAGCATAACAAGGAACATTGCACGCAGGTGCACTTTTCTGTCATCATGAATATAGCATATATATATTATATTAATTCAGAAGGGTACAGTGATCCATTAACTTAATTCAGTCTCAACCAATCTAGCTAACAGCTACTTGACGTCTTGGTTTCTTCCGAACCATGCAAAACATATATCAGCGTCCATATATATCATAAATAATGGTTAATTATATCTCATATATCTGGTCGATCTAAAGATATAATTAATTAATAAACCTAAAACGAAAGAACACTACTCCTTAATTTATTCTAGTAAATTATGATAAGATTTTTAAAAAAATTAACACAAATGTCAATACCATTTCATCATCAAGTTCTATCTTTTCACCAAAAAAATGAACCTAGAAAGATTTGGAGTCCTAATAAGGAAGTTTTAGGGTTACAAAAATAAACCTAGAAAGATTTAGGACTAGTCCTAATTATTAAGAAATTAATGAAAATGATAGCTTGATATATAGACAAAAATGCACACATAGAAATATTTACATATACATACATAAATATATATATATATATATATATATATATATATAAACCTAGAATGATTTCGATCAGTCCTAATTATTAAAAGATTAAGGAAATTGATGGCTGATAGACAAAAATACATACATAGAAAGATTTACATATAATATATATATATACCTGCATGTTGTTATATCTGTTGAAGGTCTTGTAACAAACTGGACAAGAAAATTGGGTTGGACCTATCAGAATCTGAGAAGGGGTGGGAATCCAATACTTGCTAATGAACTGCTGCCGCTGATGATGATTACTAGTGCTGCTAGTACAATAAGTAGAATGAATACAAGAAGAAGAAGACGACGAAGAAGAAGAAGAATAAGAATTCAGAAGGTGCTGCTGCAGCTGCATATGATCAGTATCACTAAGATTAGGAAGCCCTATGTGAAGTGCAACTGTAACATCTTCTTCTTCATTTTCCTCATCAAGATCACAAGCTACACTACCAGATCCCTTGTGGGGTTTGGCTTTTATGAATCTTTCTTCATCCAAATCCATGTTTTGATGAGAATGATCAGAATTATAAGAGGGTAGGTGTGATTTTTCATGAGATGCTACATTTTGAACAGAATCTCTACTAGGGCTGAGGTTGAATAGTGGTAGTGCTTCTCTTAGAGGAGGTGAACTTGGAGGAGGAGGAGGAAGGGTGTTGGTAGTACTGGTGGTGGTATGATTATAATTTGTTGGGTAGTGGAGGCTGTGGGGTATTAGTGGAGTACTACTGGTACTGTAGTTATGGTAATAAAGAAGCTGATGGGGAGGAGCAAAAGGGTTGTTTGGAGAAGGGAAGTGATTGAATCCGAACAAGTGAGTGTACAAATTTGAGTAGGGCTCATGACTCATGCTGAACTGAAAAAGTTTTTGTGGAAGGAGGGGAAAATAGTTGGATTTGCTCAGAGAGAGAGAGAGAGAGAGAGGAACAAGGAGAGGGTTGATGAATGAATGGATGGAGTTCAACTTTTCAACTACATATATATGCAAGTATAATATGCCCAGCAATTAAGTCATCGAGTCAATTTCACTGTACTCCTCCATTATTGCTATTATATGAAACAAGGAGGAAAAACTGGGGATGAAGTTGTTGTAGTGACGTACACCTATATTATCATTTGAGATTTTTGAGTTCGAAACTCTATTTTTACCTTAGCCCTGGTCCTTTAAAAGGAAAATAAAGGAGAAAATTTTGTTTTTACTTGTTACTTATTGAATTACCCTATCTCAATCTGAATGCTTTTGTTACAACAAGTTATGAAAAAATAAATAATACTCTCTCTATCTTATTAAAAAAAAAAGAAGTTACATTTGAATTTTTGACGTATATTAATACTAAATATTTGATTGAGAATTATATATTCAAATAATAAGTTTCTTTAATTTTGCATAAAAGTTGTTATAAATATATGATTAAATAATATAAAAAGATTATAATTATAATTTTCTTAATTATAATATAAAAATAACATTATAATAAAATAAATTATACAAATATAAACTATTTTTATTGAACAGATAAAATCTATTTCAAATTGTTGAGCCAAGATATTTGGGTAAGCCCGTTTATGAATGCATTAACAATCATATATAGCTTAATTAACCAACGCGCGCAGTTGTTGATAAATTGTATAATTAATAGGCATATTTAGCACTAAAATAATTATCGTTTTGAATTGAAAAGAGTACGTACACCTAGGGTGTAAATACAACCAAACGGATTTGGATCGACTTGTGTTCTATTCGAAAAATAATTAGTTGGGCTTGAATTCGATAAAAAAAAATAAATTAAATATGATATTCAATTTGAAGTTCTATAAATTAAATGAGTAAAATCTGTGCTCACTCGATTTAGTTAATGAACAGTTAAATTACGCTAGTTATATACTAAAATATCATAACATATATAAAAATTTTGAAGTCAATTATGTCTTAATAATTTTATATTTTATAGTTTACTTGGAAAGTGATGTTGTGTGTATAATTCTAATTATATGACATAAGTTTTAAATGTTCATATGTTAGAAAAACAAAAACAAAAACTTGTATAGATATAATCTTGTTTGCAGATACTCGTGAGTATTTCGTGAGTATCTTAGATTCGATTACGACAAAATCTGATCATTAAAAACTTATTCGATCGCATACTCTAATTTAAATTCAAATATTAAAAATTAATTAAAATAAAATATATGTTCGCTCCTTATACCCATTAAAATCAAAATAGCAGCATGAGATATTTGGCATGGGAAATTTAGGTTTGTGAGTCAAGATGGGGTATCGCCATTGATCCCATAAAAATGTGAAAACAAGCGATTAAGAAAAAAGGGAACGTGCTAATGCACAACGGCATTTCCTTCGGGATGCGCACACCTGTCGGCTAATTGGACAACTACAATGCCACAAAAGATTTCTACACTTCTCTGCACACTTTTCTTTTAAAAAACAAATTTTGGTTACACACTTTTTACATTCTTATTATTAGTAGAGAATAATAAGCGATATGAAAGCAACCAAGGGATGGATAAGTGTTTTGGGTGTGAGAATATTAACAAAACAATAGGAATTGTTAACTAATGGAACATGATCAGCAACATAAATTAATACTCCTTGCCTAATAAATCATCTTATTGAATTGACCAGCACATGCAATTACTTGCCCACTTAATTCCCTCTATATGTGTCAATGGGACCACCTAGTCTTGCTGGGGTGATACAGATTGGCAAAGGCAAAGCATGAACATCATGGGAAAAAGCCAACTCTTAACTTACTCTATTATTTCCTTGTTTATATTCTTTCCTAATGTCAGTCTGTGATGCTGATTATAATTTCCATTATAAAAAATATATTCTTTTTGAAATTATAAGATTAATAATACCAATCTTGAATTTCAAATTTAGTTAAATTGACTTTATCAAATCAAAACTATCTCTAACATTAACAATGATATAGTAATATTAAATTCTCTCTGTTTCTCTCTCTCCATGTATATATGCATCAAATTATAATCTTCTTCACTTCTTGGGACTAGGTTACAAGTAGCCATCAATCCAACATTTAAGCAGGTTTCCCGCACCACGGATAACAAAAAGGAGGTGGAAATGCACTATACAAGTACAAGTAGTGGTCCAAATATTTATCAATACACTTATAAGCTTATTATATATAAAGATATCAAGTGAAATATTAACTTGAGGTCTTTAAGATACGAATAAAAATCACCATTCCTCTTGCGTTTTGAAACTAATATATATAACTAAATCAAGCATTTAGCACATTAAAACTTTTTTTGTTGACTACAACTCCCTCTGCTCTTACTCTATTAGTATATGTTTCCAAGATTGCACGAGTGTGCTTTGATTTGTGTGATAGAAAACACCACGTTGAGTTACCATTGTCCATGTCTTGTACTTACATTTCCAAACATATCTTGTCGCGTCCCCACTAATATCCCGTAGTTTTTATGTAAGATAATGGTATATATGGACATTCATAATAAGATTAATTTTTTTTTATTTAATGAATAAAATTATATGTAGAGGACTAAATATTAAGTTATTCTCTCCTCCATTCATATTTACATATAAAAAGAAAAATATATTCTTTTTTATATGTTACTCCTAAGTTCCAATGAAACATTAATTGTTTAATTTTCTATATTGCAATTGTATTTAGTATTAACTTGTTTAATTTTTATTGTTTCCAATAAATTTTCAAAAGATAATATTTAACTTGTACACATTTTTTTGTCAATTAGACATAAAATTAATATATTTCTTAATAAACGTGTTTTTTTTTAAATACGATACGTAAAAACGTAAAAGAAAACCGACAGAGTACCAATTTTGCAGTCTTGATTTCATCTCCAAACTAGCTAGTAGCTAGACATGATAGTGGTAAACATAAGACATGCATATGGTAAATACATCAATTTATGTTCTCTTTATACACAAATTCGACAACTGGTTGCAACTTTTTCTCAAAATATTAGTGGAGATTTAGAGAGAAGAATCTCTTCCAAGAATATGTTTTTCTTCTGAATCGTTAAAATATTAGTCCATCACGATGAAAGAAGGAAGACTCGTTAACGAGTGCAAATGAACAAATTATAGATATGTAGCTAATACTCAAGCTCATTTTTCCTACTCCCTCCGTCGTACAAAAAGAAACATTATTTTCATAATAATTTGTGAAATTTTAAAATCCAAATTATGATAATATATAATTTAACAAGATTTTTATATAATAAAAACTATACTTTGTTGGAATTTTAATATATTTTATATATAATAGTAATCATTGGACAACAAGAATCAATCTAATTATTAATATTTAATAATCGATTTTCGTAAAAATATTAGATACTAAAAATAATATAGTAATAGAAGTAATAGATAATATAGTAACAAATACGTGATGTTATTGCCAATTTTGAACTGATGTCCACACCAATTGTTTGCCAACCGAGAGTCTGCAATGCAGCGTGTCTAATTAATTGGCCATGATACGTGAATACAAATATTATAGACGTGAAAATTTCGCAATGATGCGTACAAGTTTAACCCATATAAACTTCGTACAACTTGTATATCAATATTGAGAAATAATTAACGTTATTAATATTATGAAAGGTAGATTCAATCAATTCATTTACTCGAGAGATTATATGTAAAATATAATTTATTTATAAATTAACATAATACGATAAAAATAACAATAAAATAACGATAAAGTTCTAATTCTCGTCTTATTGATAAGCTAGCATATATAATTAATTATTTAATAATGATTATCTAATACTCCCTTTCAAGATGAATATCTATTTTAAAAGTTGTCTCGGCAAAGAAAGCTAGAAACCCAAAAAGAGTATAGGTTTTTTGAAGAAAAGAATACAGAAAAAAAAATACAATGAAAAGAAAATCAATTAATTTTCAAGAGTATGATCAAAGACTATTGTTAGACACGAGTGTAAGAAACAACAATTTCATATAATCATCTGAAGCAGTCAAAAGCAAGAGAGAGAAAAAAAAATTTAATCATTCAACACTACTAAAAAATAATATTAGTAATTGGTCTTGGCCAATTTCAAGCCAAATATCTATATAAAATCTTTATAGAATAAATTAGATTCCTGTTAGGATTTTTACACGTGTAGATATAGAATTCAACTGAATTCATTGATCATTACATAGAATTCAATTAAGATATTTTATGAAAGTATGATTTCTTCTATTCTCCTTCGAGAATTGGAGCATTTTTGATTGGATGAGTTCAAAGAAAAAGAAGGATTTTTTGTCTACCTTACTTTACTTCATTTTTCTTTATATCAATAACTAAATTAAAATGCAATTATCTCCAAGCTAGAACAACAGGCTCTTGATACCAAGCTAAAAACAGGGAAAGCAATTAGCAATTAATAAACTGAAAAATGTGTTTCTCTTGTCAATCATAGAGATGAAAAATAAAAAACATATGCAACTCCTTAAAACGTATGTGTCAAATCAAGACATAAAATTATATCTTATATAGAAAAATCACGATATCAGATAAGAAATTTTTAAAAATTACCAATGATAAAACCACTGGACATTTGAAATCGAATGGATAAAGTTGCTATAAATTCTTCTCAACTAAATAAAAGGTTACAAGTCATTTGCCTAATTATAAGAGCAAACAATATACCACGTATATAATTTTAACGTTGTAACGTGTATAATCAAATTTGCAATTTTTGCATCAGATCAAAAGATCCAGTACCCAACTTAACTGGTAAGCCAACACAGATCCTAGCTGAAGGTGTCTCCATGTTATCGGAGAGTCTCTGAGTTGCCGCTTCCACTATGAATTTGGAAGGGGTCTCAAATGAGATCTTCATAAATGGTGAAACTGACTCGGCAATCATCCCGTGTCTGCTCATCGGCTTGTACTCACCGGAGTGTGTCATGTAGTCTGCAATCAGACTTAAATGCCGGTAATCAATCTCTACTCCGTAAATTTTGAACACATCCTGCACCTCCTTTATGATGGTTTTCCTGGCAGCTTCTACTCCGTAGCTGTTCAGCATAAGATGTATGTTGTTAGAATATATATAATTGACATCTAGAACATCCTGCATTTCCCAGAAGGCAGTCAAGTTCACTCCAGCAGCCTTCAGTGCACAAAGATTACTAAGATCCTTCTTAACTTCACTTCTTTGCCTTGCAGCAGTATTCTGTTCTTTCTCCCACAAAACTTGTTTTTCAAGTACATCATATGAAAGTTGTTGACAGTGGTCTATCTTTCCAGAACCCAAAAGGCGAACCTTCTTGGCAGCCTTCTGAACTATCTGCATCATTGGAAATACAACAAGTTAACTCCGAAAATTCAGATAGTTCTGAAATATTTCAAGGAAAAGAACACCTACGGAATTTCACATGGTCACTGAAACTATCAATTATACTTCCTAGTATATTGGTCAAAGGGTGAATCATAATGTGTATTGAAATTCCTGAATTATGAACATTAAGTGTTAATCCCATCTTATCATAAGATATAAAATAGATGCAATCTAAATAAAAGTCACAATTACATGTAAGAAATGGATTTTTCTTCTATTCCTCTCGAGAAATACAGGATCTTAATCCTAGGAGAAGTGCCTGACGAGGGAATTATTTATCTTTGTTATTTTGAAGCCATATAAGGTTTGATCATTCAGCTTTTACTAACACCCTGTCTTGGAGTTTAAATTATGAGCATGAAGAAAAGAAAGTGAGAATTTTATTGATAAGATAGGCGTTTGAGTCTCTTTAGGAGAGAAGAAGAGAAGGAAAAGAAATTAATACAACAATGACACTTTTACTCTCAGAGAAACTTTAAAAAATATTAAGGAAAAACACACAAGAAGAAGGAAAAAATAACAAAGATGACACTTTTATCCTCGAAATGAAACCATGAACTTTGATAAAAGCCAAAGAACAAAAAATAATAGCATTCTCTTTCTTAAAATCAGAAGATTCACCATGTTCCTTGAAGGTAGGGCCTATAGGAAGTTTGTTTGACTTTTTATTAAGATATCATCTCGTTAAAACACTCCTTTTGTACTTGAGACATAATTTAGAAACATGATCATCTTCTTCATTATCATCATTTGCTAGTGAAGCAACTATTAGAAGGAAGATGAAAGGTTTCACAAGAGAAGGAAAAATAAACGCTAGGAGTTTAAAATACCTGAGACAACAAAATATGAGGTTCATTTGTAAACCTGAAATGGACCTCAAAGTTCAAGCCTTTGGATTCCACAAAGCATGCTCTATCGGTGTCCTTCTTCATAAATACCGCTTTTGCCTTCTTCTTTTGTTTGGCTTTTGATTTGACTTTTTTGTCACTTGATGTAGGTTTAGACATAGAACCATGTTCAAGTGGCATCATTGTAGCATCTTCAACATCTTCAATTGCATCACTCTTATTTTCAATGTAATCATCAGCCTGATCAGTCTCGCTTAGAATTTCACTTGACGGCTCCACTTCATCAAGTTCATCTTCAGAACCATCCTCATAATCTATCTCATCTGCAGCTCCTTTTCTTCTTTGAACATCCGATCCAAGATCTTCAGCCCATTCATCATCACCATCGTCATTATCATCACCATCATTTCCTTCTTGAGATCTGCTGCCTGAAGCATCTTCATCTGTCTCATTTACAGCTTTTGATTGTGAACTTTCAGTGACATCTTTGATTCCATTAATTCTGGAAAGCAAACTTAAATGATTTTCTATTGCATCCTCCAACTCCCTCAAGAACATAACCTCAAGTGTTTCTTGACAGTCTTCTACAGACACAAGTTCATGCTCTTTAAGCTTTATCCTAAGCTTATAAATTCTGTATATTTGGTGATTATGAATGGATAATGGCTGGTCATAGATCTCTATACACTCTATCACATCTGCAACTGTGACCTTCTTCAATTTTGCCACAAGGGCCTTTGCATCTTCCCTGCAAGAACAAGATAAACAAAATATCGACTCAGACGTTGTGCTTGTACGCAATAGAGACAAGAAACAAAACAAACTGAGAGAGTTCATACATTTATCAAGAAAAGAAGAAAACAAAACAGACAGAGGTCATAGGTTTTTGAAGAAAAAATCTGTAACAGTTATCTCAGTTAGAAACATGATGTATGAAAAGGTGTCAACCCCTGAAGGAACTCTATACTACCGAAGTAACAGTTGACTTGACAATAAAGTTCCACTATTTTGCTTCAAATATAAACCATAACTTCTCTCGAGAATTATTCATGGTACAATTGCAATAAATTGGAAGAGAGAAGGGAGGAGAAGGAATGCTGAAAACATTGGATACGAACTCAAAAGTGCATACAAAGTTCCTAACAGTAACTAAGATTAGCAGGGAGCCAGGGACACTGGAAGCCGTAAATATTCCAAATTCTGAAAGCTACATTTTAACAGCATACAACATACATATGTTCTGCAACAGTACACTCCAAAGAATTCAAGTGCAGCTTAAAATTATGTGAATTTTATATATATTATTTATGTGCTATTATTTGTAAGAGGATTTCCCCACCCCCGAGGGGTGGAGGGTTGAAGTCCTTTACATCAGTAAAAAAGGTACCTCATATACCCAGATGATGAAATGGCACATGGCAAATGGCAATCAAAGACCTTCTAAAGTCAAAGAGAACATTATCAACCATTCACTAGCATACCAAGAAATTATAGATACATGCAGAACAAGACGCAAAACAACTTAACCTAAATTATGGTACAGAAACAACTCCATCAATCACATGATGATTTGACAAAGTGACTTCGATTAACCTTATTCATGTGAACATCCGACTGTCATATCATATCTAAAAAATTAGGAGAAGGTTACGTTCTTCAAATAAAAATTATAAAAATAATAAAAAATACTTCCTTTTGTGAGGGTAACATAAAAAAGTCATTGACATTTATTATTGATGATGCAGTATTCTATTTTAATTTGTTTCAAGTATTAGTGCTCTTAGTGAAGAAACTTGCTACTCAGGTATATGAGTTAGCTCCCTTATATATCATTTTTGAAAGAAAAAAATCCAACGGCAGCAATGCAAAGACAAGTGAAAAAAATCAAACTTGTAGTAAGGCTCAACTAATTTTACCGTCAAACACCATACCTACATAGCATGTTTCAAATTCTAATACCAACGCTTTATGGTATCAAGTCAAACAAGATTCTACAAGCTCTTTTTATTTTGTGTACTTGATTAAAGATTTCATGAGGCTACGTTATCCAAATGCCCAATGTAGCAGCTTCCACAACCCTTATCATGATTAAAGAAACCATGAGAACTAGAAGTGAGAATAAATATTTCATGACATGTCAATGAATAACAAAAGAAAGCCACGAATCTCATATTGAACAAGAAGTAAAAGCGAAAGAATGTATATATTTTTTGGAGAATGATCTTAATTTCCGAATGACCTTCACTTGGAGGATCTTAAGACACGTTAATGCAGAATAACAGTAGGAACTTCTCCATCTCTAAATTATTCATGATTCATGTGATGAACTGGAAACAACTCACTTTGACTTTCCCTCAAGCAGGCGACATGTCACTATAGGAGTCTTAATTTCGTTTGATGCAGTCATTAAGATTTCCTGCAAACGTGGAATACCAAGTGTGACATTCATATCCCCACGACCAGCTAGATGGAAAGTGTTCAGCCTGAAATATGGAAACAATATCCAATCTTTGTCACAACATATTGCAAGTGAGAAAGAAAACAAAGTCAGGTAATGCATACAAATTAAAAGAAACATACCCTTACTCTTGCAAGTAGAAGTTGATTGCATTTGAAGAAACATATAGCAAAACGATTTGGCATGCAAAAAGATATCTTAATCTTCTTATACAACTAAAGATACAAATATATAAGTGTCTTTTGATTATTCTGTTGAAGATTTCATGGATAGACATGCATGTTACAAAGCATAAGCTTACAGTAAAGATTATACCCTAAATATGTAATATGAAGTAGAATCTTACAATTAGCATAGTTGTACAGTAGATTGACATGAGGATTCATGTGGACAATCTTATTTGCAGATTACTCTCAACAATTTCGCCACATCCAAGTTGCACAAGTGAATAATTGTAATTGCACCCTAAAAGGTTAACAAACCACCAATAGTTTCATTCCTCAGATGTCTGAAAAGGGATGCAGGTACTGACCACCATTTTTTTTTGGGTTCGGCGTAGTACTGACCAACTTGATAGTACAGGAAGTTGCAGCTTGCACTTTCCTCTGCTTCAGATCCTTGGTGTGAAAACTATATCTGATCCCTATGTAAGTTGTTAATCTATCTAGCATATCCATGGAAAAGGAAGGAGATGACTAACAGAAGATAGCAGCTTTACAATTGTCATCTCGAGGGAGGCACCTTGATATGGACCTAAAATTGAAACTACTGCTAAAAGACTTCTAAAAACTGGTTGATCAAGACTGCTAAATGGCATAAAATTATAAACAACTGGTTTTGAGCTAAGATCAAGCCAATAGCCATATTATACACTATTCTATGTGAAGTTCAAGACTAAAGGAAGAGATAAGTGTTAAGGGGCTTGTGGAGAGGCTGATAGCTCTGGAACAACAATCATCGTACAACCATTAATCACCTCAAAAGGAGGCTTTTAATTGATTACCAATGTCATCATCATCATTATCCCAATCAAGCAGCTACTAGAACCATAAAAGTTAAAATGAACCGTGTTATCTCCTCTATCATCCCTGCTAGTCACCAACAAAGATTCTTCATCTACATCTTTAGAGATTCTACAATGCAACTTTAGTTCCCAAACAAAAACTACAAAAGGACAATGCTGACTAACAAACCCAAGTAATGAACAAATAGCTCCATCAACATATTAAGAATTGAGCAACTTCCTTGGCAATTTGAAACAAAATTTAATGGGCATATAATTAGCAGAGTAAACACCAGATAAATTCACAAGGACTTCAGATATTTAACAAAAAAAATACTAATAAGAAGTTATGAATTCCAAGAATGGATAGAATAGAAGGTTTCTTATGCCTATGCTAAACCAAATAATTTCGTTGACAAACTGACCCGTATTGCAAAGATTGCCTCCGTATGAACTACGAACATATTTTGTTATACCCATAAGGGGGATAATGATATCATCAACTCCAAACTGAAGGTCAGACACCCTCAACTCCTCTAGCTCAACCACACTAGCCTCTCACTCTTTCAACCACACCACCTTCTCACTCTCTCAACATTCTACTCAATTACGAGCATAAAGTACGCAAAAATTGCAACAAAAGCCTCCTGGTCTCATATCGCTAAAAACATTTCCTGACATTTTAAGAGAAATATAGAACACACTAGACAAAACTCTTACGTCATCTGTGTTGATGGTTCACCCACAGATTGGGCAGCAATCACACCAACTGGCTCTCCCGGTTGCGCAAGACTTGAGAGGTATTTCTGCTTCATTAACATTAAAAAATCCCGCTTCTTCAGTTGTTTTAAGGATATCTGCTCCTTGAGCAACTTTCCAATAAGGTCCTCCACTCTCTCTTCTAGCTCTTTGGGCAGCTCCTTGATATATGAGTTGTATTCAAGCTGATGTTGAGATTTTTGACCAACAATCTCCCGATTCTGAATTAGGAAAACACATTTATTTTTCAGTGACTTTAATATATGGTAAAAAGCAATTACTTTTGTTGACAACTCTATTAAGAATATTTTATACTACAGAATTCATATTAAAAAAATTCGGGGAAAAAACAAAGTTCTCACCGTCACTAGAGCCTCAAATTTGTTGAGAAAACTCGTCTGGTGTACATCAACACCATCTTCGCCATAATAAAACTGAACAATGGACCCATCTGCTTCGCGGACGGTATGATCATAACATACTTTTAAGCACTCAAGATTTTTGACCAGGCACCTTTGTAGATATCCACTGCGAGATGTTTTGACTGCAGTATCAACTAACCTATAATATGAAATACAGGAATTAAGGAATTTCATATACAATTAAGACAACATAGAATATAGATACACACATGTGAGCAAGCATATATCTACATGCATGTGCGTGTGCGTGTGCGTGTGCGTGTATATAATCAAATCATACAGAGAAATCCACTAGAAGCTAGAATAAGAAGAGAAAAGTCAATATAGCTCATGAGTATTAGCTATGCTTTCTAGAAGAGAACCCGGTGCAAATATATTTAATCTCCAACCACTGCAGTGGGTAACTATATGCAAATGAGCAGACTGCTTCATAAATAAATGAAGGCCTCAGTTGATTTATCGCATTCGAGAGGGAGAGATCGAGATCGAGATAGAGATAGAGAGAGAGAGGTGCTGCTTATATTATCGTAAAACAAGACTATATAAGACATGTGGGTGTAGGTCAACATAAGAATATCCTATATTCCTCTTTTATACAATCATTACAAAATACAAATATACTCGTTCATCCCCGTTCCTTCTCATCCAAACAGTATCTACCCATCATAAACAGTAAAACATATCATCAGGATACTTAGGGTTTCGAAACTCTTGAGCTGAATGGTTCTTGAGGAGAGAAGTAAGCTCTCCGACCTCATATTGTCATTTATTTGGTACGCCTTTTAATTTGAGATGAGCTTAATATGTTTTTGTATCAATAAAAGTGACGGCACTCTAACCCACCTTTTTCTGGAGCATTAGCATCAGCACTAAATCACTAGCAGACAGGATACTAACTGACTTTCATGTGTTCACCATGACTTATCTGAAGACCAAACTTAAAAAACACCTTGCTCTAGTTTCTCTTAACATTACAGAAAATTGACCTAGTCAAAATGTTTGAATTTCTAAATATAATAGTATGCTTCTCTGTAGTAACTTTTAAGAAAGAAAGAATTAGTGGTTGATACAGAGAATGAACTTTAATTAGGTTAAAAAAGGAGCATATGTATACCCTTCACGACCAGCCATGCAGTGGAAATAATACTCTTGAGGGCGAAGACCACTAAGAAAGCGATCTGTAATATAGCCGCCTGCTCGGGATGAATATTCCCAGGGGGGAAAGCAAGGTAAGGTTTTTCCAGAAGTCATTCGTGGAACTCGTTTGCCTTCTAACTCTTGTTGGCCAAGGGAAGAAGATATTTGTTGGAAATTGACCTGTAGAATGTATCATGCAATCAGATGATGCTATCAAACCATGGCTGCAGAAAGATTTAACTCATAAAAGATAGAGAAATATTAGTTTAGACTACACAGATTTCCTAGCATGAGTAGACATTGGACTCTGTTAAACTAGAATATCGTGCACTGGAATGTCTTATTGCAGATATGACTAGTTTTATTCGACATACATCTAGGGCAGATGATCAACTAAGTTAACAGCCGGAGATGACTGTCAGAGTGATGTAAAATGTGCCTTTAGATGATCAGGATCAGCCATCTAGTAATCTTTACAGTAGAGTGACAAACTATACCAGGTGAGAACAATCTGTTTTGCCCTTATGGAAATTAACTGTCTATTCTTATTAGAATTGCTAGATTTTATTTATGCGTACTAAAAGTTTTGCTTAGGAACCCCAGGGAACTAGTATTTCTCTATTATAGATTTTTCCAATTAATTTTGGACAGAAATTAGTCAACAAAAAGCTCTTAAATCACATATTAGCATCCCAGAAGCAAGCAATCTTCTTTTAATGGTCTTAGTTCAGTGAAGTTGTTTTTTACGGTCAAATGTAATCGGAAGAGAAAAACTCCCTATAACTTTGCTTCAGCAGCACAGACACTACAAAGCTTTGTCAGAGCACGATTACGTGACACAAATGCAAGCTAACAGTGCAGCTCTAATTTGTTTCCCCACAATCCCAAGACGTAGAAGTTCTGGAATTCGTTATGTGCATGCATCTCGGTAGGTGTGAAGACATCAGACAGAGATAGAGATCTCAGTTTTGAACTCTCATTATTTCTCCACTTGCCTGAGGCATTGAGATTGAAGTTTTAGAAATTTCAGGTTTCTAGCGAGTATTAACTCGTCCAGAAGGAGTGCAAGAGTTGTTATGAGTCATTATCCTGGATTTTGTGGTCCTCGATGATCAAAGCTTTTGGCGAAGTTCCTTCCTAGATAGCCAAGTGAGGCTAGCAATCTCTGAGGAAATTTTTACTTTTTCCGTTGTCTAATATAGGAGTTCTCATTATCCACTTGTCATGTTCTTCAATTTGTTCTACACTCATTTTCCCCATATGTGGTGTATTCAAATGACACTCACCATCTAGGTCATAATATTCAGTTATGAGGAGAAAAACAAAACCCTCATGATAACACTAGCGTCCATAGAATTGACATTGAGGTAGGCCAATACTAAAACACCACTTTAAAGTAGCTGATGAAAAACTTTAGAAGAGGAAACGGTTAAAGGTCAACTTCTATTCAATACTGAATTTTAATTTTATTGAAATCCAGACGATTCAAACTAGTCTTCACATTGATTCCTAAATATCTGGGACGCAACGATGCAAACATTTCTCAGGCTAATTCTTCTACTACAGTGAAATTACAGACTTGACTACTGAGTCGACTGTGTGCAAATAATACCCACCTTATGAATCTAAATAGTAAACTAAATTTGTGTCATTCCTTGCTAGAAACTATAGTTGAATAACAATTTTAAAATGTAAATAATTACCCATTAATGAGCACCCAAAAGTAAAGAAGAAAAAATGCTTCGTAGTAGAAATAAAAATGAAAGCATAAACTCACCGAACTGCCCTTGGCCCCACTGATTGTCATGAGAGAAATGCAATTCTTTGGGAAGACTTTTAATAGCCCATTAAGCAGCAATTCCTTATTTATTTTAGAGCCCTTCTCCCTAAGTTCATTCTTCATCTTCCCATCCAAGCGAGCTATGCCGGATTGTCCATTATGACGTATAGCTTTTTCAATCTCAAACTGCAGTTCTTTTGGACCTGAAAACTTACATATTTTTCTGGTTAAATGAAAAATTATATGCCATAAAAAGATATAATATATCTTATGACCAAGAATATCATAAAGAACAACTGACAGAAAGAAACAAAGACAGATAGAAGCATGCAGCACTAAGTAATGATGTGCTTAAAAACAGTACGGTGACCCACACATTTTATGTTTAAAAGGATACTAATACTAAGAACCTAAGTGAAAGAGAAAGCACATGCTTTAAGAATTTGCAAATTTGAGTTATTGATGATGGTTCTGTTGGAGTGTATCCCCTAGTGGCCAATTATGTAATGATTGTGACACTATATTTATGTTATGTTTTGGTTAAATGATAATTTCTTTTATTATGTTTAATTTACCGCGTTATATAAATGTTAACATAATAAATGTCCTTAGAAAAATGATATTAATTATATGGATTCAAGTATGTGACTTGAATATGAGATCGTATAAGTATGTTATATATACATATCATTATTCTTAAATGTCCCTAGTCGAGTATTATTATTAGTGGGACAACAATAATACATTGAGACTAGTATGTGGATTGACTGATGGTCATATCTCATTGGTCATAAATATATACGAGATATATTAAGTTGATGCATAGGTACCGTGTTAGAGAACAGTGTACTGGATAGACCCACCATGAAAATTTTACATGGAGCATTATGTTATGTGTCATAAGTAATTCTCATAGTGACAATGATGTAACGGTCCTTCGACCTGAAGTCATGACATTTCTACATAAGGAGTTGTGTTTTGACATTGCCAAAAGTCACCTTTAACCGGGTGGACGATAAAGGTGATTGTAGGATACATCATGAGTTATGTATAAATTGGGGGTGATATCTATAGGCCTCTTGATTGAGTGAGATATATGAAATGCATGGCCGTACTCAAATAGAGATTTGTTTCATATAGTCTACTCATTGATCAAAAAAACTAAGATTAAATTGTGACGAGAATGACACATCCATGCCTTGAATTTAATCTTAGATATCAAGGTTAAAAGGATTAAATTACATTGAAACATTGGTCACGAAAAGGTTGCGTCGAATTAACGACTTTATTATTACTTGGGTAACAGTGGTGTATTACTAGATGTCACTCATTGTTTATAATTTTATAATATGATTTAAAATTATTGTCAACGTAATAATAACCTACAGGGTCGCACACTAACAACATTCATTAAGAAGATATAATTTAAATGTCAGTGATTTTAATATATTAATAAGATTGATTTTATTTAAATCATGGCTTTAAATTATATGTATGTAATCTGTATAAATATATTAGAGTCTCTTGGAAGAAAAATACGAATATATATTTATTTGACATATATATTAATTAAGTAAGACTTGATTAAAATATATAATAAATATAAAATTCGGATTTTATTCTCCTAATCAGATTAGGGTTTGGAATTACTCTATACACAGCTATATATAGGATATATCAGTTGTTCTCTTTGAAATATACGTTTTCTAAAATCCTAACCGCTCATCAGAGAAAGACTAGAGTTAAGAGAGAGAGAGAGAAACAGATTCAGCAGCTAGTACTGCAATTCTCCTTGCTTCGGATCGTGAGACGATTCGTGGGGTGTTCGTGTGGATACCGTAGAGGCGCCGTCCAATTGGATTGCGTTAAAGATTCGGAGACGTTCAACACTTTCATCAAAACTTCAAATCCGGCAAGCTTAATCGGTAAAATCTTAAACCATCTGTATTAAATTGTTTCGCATGGATCCTTGGGTTAGGGTTTCGTTTTTTTTTTATTCCGCTGCGTTTTATTTGTCGAAACCCAACAGGTTCAACTTAACCAGTATTAAACTAAAAAAGGTAGGTTACAAGGTACAATCTTTCAGTAAGTTTGATATTAATTGAATTTCTACATTATGATTTCAAACGTGCATGCTGGTAGAACTGAAAAGAGAATTCTATATGTCTTAGCTCTTCAGATAATCAAGATCACTTTAACCCCTATAATTGGTTGAGAATGGACTTCATGTTTTAAAAAAAAACAACTAAACCTCTCCAAAAATAATCTCCCATGAGTGGAAAAAAAGAAATTAAAAAAAAATAGTTCACAAATGTGTCCACAATGTCCTAAATGCAAATCCTAGATCATACTACAAAAAATAGACATGTCATCTATTACACTGATTAACATCATCTCAATATTTACTTCCCTCCATTAATTCAAAATATATTCAGATTGACATTATTATAATCCACATTTGTGAGCATGTTTTCCTTTTCACATAAGCATGATACATAATCTAGGAATAAAATAGCATTTGATTTCATTATGCTAGTAGTTATTTTTATGAGAAGAAGTGTTACCGAAAGTCAACTTCTCATGGAAACTAGAAATAACCTGACCAAATGAAATGCTAATTCTTTCCTAGATCAGAGTATCCTTTCATTAGCATTAACTGCAGATTACATATTTGAAATAACACCAACAAAAAATGTACTGTTAGCATCATACCTATCTTGCCACGTTTGAAATTCACAAAATCACAATGGACCTTCTCACCAACATCTTCACCTTCGAGTTCCTCCTTTCTTTCCATATCATAATGTGGTAATACTATAAGATCGTCTACACCACACGTGAAACCATTCATCTGGATATATAAGCAAAAACAGAAAAATGAGTTGAACAATACAAAAGTTGAAACAAATTTAAGGTAACAAAAGAAACAGAAATGATCAAAGGAAAGTAGAAATGATAAGGCAACAAGAAAAGAAGCAGACCTGTAAGAAAACGGTAAATAAGCGACTAAGTGCGGAAAGTAATATGCCCGCAGTGTTTGGCCCATATAGTTCCTGCACTGTATGAACCAAACCGTACTTGCCAAACTGAGCCTTGTCAATCACCCCACGCACAAGTTCATTGTTTCGGATTAACAACTTATTTTCACCATTAGCCTCGTCCTTCTTGTTTGGTTGACTTTTACCACTTTCTCTTGCAAAATACTGATAGGGGATTTTCCCTTCATTTTCAAGAGTACATGGTTTGCAACCTCGAGTTAGATGATTTAACAACGCAGTAATGACCTATACAAAAAAGTCGAAAGGAAAATCAATCATCCATGCATCAAGATACCAACAGCTCAATCATCTTATATAACTGGGTATCTCAAAGTCTGAATAAAAAAATTTTAAAGCTTTTTGAAACTTTTTTAACAAAGGTCTCAGACTGAGCTATGTTTTGAAGTATGACCTGCTTCCCTGTCCAGAGAGGCTTTGGTTTCCAAACAGCTGGCAGAACAGGCTGGATTGCACCATTGGATTCTACTTCAGATACTTTATGGGAAGGACTACCAGAAGATAAGCCGGACCTTGAAGCAAATACCCCAGAACTATAGAGAAGTTGATTATATTGGTCACGAGTTAAAAAAGTATTCTTCATTGTCAGGAGTACGGCACCTACAATATGATCCTGCCAAATATTATATAGCTAAAGAATTAATAATGCAATCAAAGAAAATGTTGAGTAATTCAGACACTAGCGTAATAAGATAAATTTGTAAACAGAATTTTCCTCTGAAAATGATGAATGTTGAAACCTGAATCAAGCCTCTGACTGTGTCACCCCTTGTTGGAACGATGTACTGATTGTTAGCGTTTACAATGTTATAAGCTTCAGCACGTGAAACTTCATCCTGAGGTAGATGAACATTCATTTCATCTCCATCAAAATCAGCATTATAGGTGCTGAAATCACAAGTAACAAAGATGACGCTAAGGGGATGCAAATTAAATATAACAGAAAGACAGAAAAATATATTCTCATAAGAAAGCAACCTGCAATTCGCATAATGCATGCGAAGAGTTTTCTCTCCTTTCAGCACACGAACTACATGTGCCATAATACTCGGCTTATGAAGCGTAGGCTGCCAATTAACAAATTATATCAAGTTAAACAACCACCATAAACTTATTGACAATAAATAATTACATAGAACAAACAACAACATTATGCATGAACAAAAAAGATGAAGAAAAATAAATAGATATTAATATTTCATTGAATTTCTTCTGTTGATGTCATTTTGACAGACCAAAGATGACCCTAGGTTCTTTCTCATCTATGTAGGTATCCAGCAAAATGATCATGTGCAAATTGATCATATTGATATGATATATGAGTGAGCTTTTTTATGCTATTTGATCGTATTAATATGTTGAATTCCTAGCCACGGATACGTACTAAATATTAATTAACATAAATGTTGAAGGTGCTCAATATCAATTGCTCAATTGTCTTTAATTGTATATTATGTGCTATGACTGCATTAACAGGAGGAGAACAAATATATTTTGCATAACTATCGGGGAAGGAGGGGGAAAAATAAAATAAAATATTTACAAAAAAACCTTGAAAGTGGTCAGTAATGGACCAAAATGGCGCAAAATTCAACATGAGGGTCACCATATCATAAACATTATGATAGGAAAATGGAACACATCATAAAAAATGACTATATTCACAAATAAATTGGTTAATTTTCTTGTTCAATCTAGCCCACTATCTTGTGATTAATTGTCAACCCCGTCAGTCATCATGGCTAAACGTTTATCTTTTCGGCACCACCAGTTTGAAGGAACATCCTTTAGGCTGAAGTGATTAAAGTCAAATAACTGGTTAGTTTTTTGGGTAATTATGTCAGCATATATCCAACAAGCTCATGGACCATTTTGAAGAACATGCAGTTGCTTTTCTGCTTTATACTTGATTTGTAAATCAATCACAACTGTGATATATTTCACATTTGCAGTTCCACCACCCACCCCCCACCCCCAAAAAAAAAATCTATATTGTTTAGGTGATTGTTTTAGTTTTACTTAGATTTGATCAGCCTGCTTGTCTTTAATAAATGTATATTAAACTTTTTAAATTATGAAGTCCCCAAAGACAAAATAAGTGGTGAGTGGTGACTCAGTTTCAACTTAACTCAGCTAGATGATACCACACTAAAGATCTTATCATAAAGAAAATATTAAAAAACAAATGATTATAACAACATAATATAATCCTACTTGTCAATAAATTGAATGCAATCTAATTGGGCAAATAAATATTACACAAAATTAAAAGTACATAAGTACAATACTACAACAAATATAAAACTAAACATAAGCAAAAAGCAGGTCTATATTTAGAAGAAAGGAAATGAAAATGTGAAACCAAGAACAATTGACAAAACTAAAAACAAATTTTCCTTTTATATAAATAGTAGATATTCATGCAAAATGTACATCATCAGATCAAGAAAATAATTCAGTACCTGTCGATTGACAAGCACAATATCCCCGTCCTGCAAGTGGCGATAAACAATTTTTCCCTCGATTTCATGCTCAAGGTTCTTCCCAGATGCCACGCCTCTAGAAGAAGGTAGCTTCCTGGATATAGAAATACGAGCCTTTCTGCTTGGAGGTAATTTCCAATTGGCCACTTTATCAGCAAAATGTGTTGCACCAGGATGGATTTCAGAGCCGTTGACAATAGCTTCCCTCAACTTGGCAGCATTCCATGGAGTCACTCTCTGCAAGCATATTGAAAAGGAGAAATTGAAGCACAAAACAATCAGCAATAAAGAACAAAGTAATAAAATCTAACACCAATATAATAAAGAAACGGGTGCATAATATTACTTTTTAAGAAGATTCATTGCATCACATATACATATAAAATCTAACACCAATATTACTTTTCTTATTTTTTGTTTGTTTTGAAACTCCGTGTCTATGGGCTGAAAGACCATCCGAAAATAAGGGGGTAAAGTTCTGTCAACATTTTTTGTGATCTCTAACATTTGCTTCTTAACCATGAAAACCAAAGTTTTCTCATGGAAACTAACAATTTCTAAACCCTCATTTTAGATGTTCGAAGCAGTGTCCAAAATGAGTCAATACAGCTATATATTCTCATTTTTCCGGTATAAATATACATATAACTACTAAAAGGATAAATTCATCAAAGTTCCAATTTAATTCCCAAGACCTTAAGCCCTCTTCCTACCCTTGGCCTGGCAAAACCACCTCCTATTCAACCAAATTATAACCCTGGGAAAAAACAAAACAATCTGATCCCAAGGACTTTGCAAACCCCTATATTAAGAGTTACACAGCTCGTGGACAAAGTACACCCCAAGTTTAAACGAACAAACATTCATCACCCTACAAGATATCAAAGAGGTGATGTTCCATTATAAAGCACCTATAAGGCTATAAGTACAGACCGACTCAGATCACTACCTCATTACAAGAATATTCAAGAAACTAATTGCATCGGTAACAACTACAAAGCAAAAAAATCGCGAGGGTTCCAAATTTGTACACGTCCACCTAACCTAATCAGTTCATGTCATTTCTGTTCTGGCACCCATGTACCCTTTCTTCATATTAAAGGTTCATATGCATCCTCAGATGTACTTGAGTGAAGGAATGGATATTGCCTCTAACCTTCAAGAAGTGAAAATGCACATTCTCATAGCCACTAGCATCCCTGAATTTACATGGTCAAGAACATGCCAGAGTCTATATACTTTGAGAAAAAATAAATCTATTACTGTATATTTTATATACTGCAAGAAAAAGTAAATCTTTTGCATTTAGCAGCATACAATGTCATATCATACCTCTGGATAGGTTAACCTCAATGCAAAATATGGAGGAATACCGATTTCATTGACTGCCAAATATGGATCTGGGGATATAACAGAGCGACATGAAAAATTAACCCTCTTCCCCATCATTTTCTGGCGGAATATTCCCTCTTTTTTCTCCAGCAACTGACATATTCCAGGAGAAACATTTCGGCCTGCCAGTATGTCGATATTAGATGTTACCGATCAAAAAGGATCACTGTTCGACAATGCCAAAACCAGACATTCAACCTCTAAAAATTGCACAGGAAAGGCATAACATGATATGTATGAGGCTGAAAGTACACAGGCAAAAGACTCCAACACATGAGTTGTCACAACTGTAAAACAACATTGTCTGGCTTTAATACCAGAGAACATGATCTTGAAATTTTCAGAATAGAATGCACATCTCAGTATTCTATGCAATGGTCCTAATAAACCAAGTCAAAATACTTACTTCAATGTTTTTGATGTTCATAATGTATAATACAAAAGATATTCACTTAATGCTACACCATGATGTCCACTGCTCAAGATATCAACAACAAAGTACATTATAGCATGTATGTGCATTGTAGATGTCAAAAAAAAAGTGAATTATAGCATATACGGCAACAGTGGGCTGGTAGTATAACATGATAACACATATACCCCCAAAAATTTTCAACAAGCTGATGTTGGATCCACATAACATAATTTAAAATTTCAGACAGAAAAATCTTCTTCAGAAAAGAAATAAGGCCAAAAAATCATGCAATGATCCAAGATACATCTACACTTTCTAACTTTCAATTTTGTTTAGCATTAACAGTGCAGTTGAAGATCTTGTTAGGATGTCCTGAATTGTTTGAGGCTGATAGTGAGCTGAGACTATACTTTGGGAATGAGGACCACAGCTACACAAATCTGCTTAAGGTATATAGAAATAATGACATGCAGAAATTAGGAACATAGATAACAACAAAAGACTCACTCATAGAAGTCTTGCTGTCAAAAAGAAGATTAATAGACTGCTGAAGCTCCCACCAACGATTAACAATCTTGGAGCGTTCAGAGTTGTTAACATGAGCATTCCGAAGAGCTATGTTGGAGTTCAGCACCTTTCCCAATAGAGCAGTCTGTGGATGCTCCATCACCTGAAAGAACATCAACCTGTAAATCTTAAGTTCTGATAGTTTACAGCAGGCTTCCACTGGCAGGCATGGTAGTAAAATCAAATATAACTATGATATTCAGAAAGCATAATTGAATAAAATGTTTATTAACATGTCTATTCCCTTAAAATGTGAACTAGTCTTGAGTTAGGACAATCTTATATCATGATAAACTCCATGAATACGAATAGAACTCCTCAAAGCGACAAAATTTTGCAGTAATACTTACAGAATCACCACTCATGGAGGGAGGACGGAATTTGATAGGAGGTACAAGAAGAGCCTCAATAAAAAACATGGAGGGAAAGCAAATCTGGCCTATTGTATTATCAAATCCATCAGAATGTATTCCACATATATATGAGAGAATACCAGCCTCATTCTCCCAAAGTAGCTTTATCATATCACGAACCTACAAAAACGTATAAATAAAAATGGTTAAGTGCATCTTCATATCAATACAGGTTATCCATTCCAAGGAGCTATGAAAAAGTTGGATGTTAGGAAATAAAACCGCCAGAGAGATTTATATAATAGTATATTATTGTCAAAAGCAGACCTCAGTCGGCAATAGCGGTCTTGAAGAAAAATCCTTCTGCTTAGATAATTGTGAAGGAATAGCCCCTCGTTTCTTTACATGCTTTTTTTCTCTCGAGTCTTCAGTGACTACAGAAGTAGTCATACATGAATTGGTTTCACCAGTGTCAACATCATCATCCTGTCTCACTTCATTGACACTGACCTCTTCGGTAGAAACTTTGTTTTCTCCACCAATATATGCCCCGTTCAACTGGCAACCCCTAATAATATTTGCTCTAGTGTCAGCAGCGGACAATCCATTCTACAATGATTAATTAGAGAAGTCCATCAGAATTGTAGCACAAGCTTATACTAATTCAGAATCTCCACAAATCAATGTCAAAAGTGAAAAAAAAAAACAATTTGGTTGGCAAGTATAAGAACTTATCATGAATTAAAAAAGGCAATGACTTCTCAAGCCCAGAACAAGTTTATGGAAATTTTTCACAGATGTCCAGCAAATCACTGTAGGATTTTAGGTTTCAACCAATCACTAATTTACTGATAAGCATTACAGCTCACAAGAGCAACAAATGAGTGTGAAAGTACAGGTGACAAATAAAAAGAATAGGTACCTAAGCCTATGAACTTGTTAAATCCATAAACTATCATTGGAGCCAACCAAATAAATACTAGCAATCGGACTCTCAAAACATCAAGAAGTCAGCAAGTCAATAGGTCACAGGACCACAGAGGATTCGGCCACTTCTCCTCTGAAAATTTTCCAAAAATGTACAGGACAAAAAAGGGTAACTTAGCTTACATAAGCAAATATCTCCCTATTCACACAATAGAATAAAATTAAAAATTTAATTGAAGGGTGGAACAATAAAACCTAATTTTTCTTTTTTTTAATATAAAACCAACATAAAAGTTCTCTTCTTTCTTTTCTATCCTTACTCAAATTCTCCATTCCTCTATATTTGGTCTGATGCTCATAAGCAGGCATATGGGTTAGCGAATATTTCATATTGATGCTTTCAATAAAATCACCCTTTCTGGCGTCCTACTCATACTTCATTGAATTTTAACATATATGTAGTATATCCTAAGAATAATGTATCATTTAACATACCAAGTGGAACCATCCAAAAGCAGGTTTAGTGACTTTCGGATTTTTAGCTTTACAGTTCTTGCACTTGCTAGATTTTTGCTTCCAAAATTTTTTCAGAACGGAATTTGCCTCGGTGAACTGAAGAGCAGACCAAGTATGCTGCATCTGATAGTCAGAACTTTTACTGTGTCCACCGGAGTGAACTGTAGAACATGATGCATGGCTCCCATCGCTGTCTTCTGAATAGACTGATAAACTTGGTGAGCATCCGTCATCCAACCTTCTTGCCTCAATAATGTCACCTCTTGCAATCAGTTCCAATTGTGAAGTACATAACTCCACCTAAGATGAAAATGTTTAAAATCACCCATGAAAACATAAAATATGATCAAATGTAAGGAGAAAGAATAAGAAAAAAATCAGACATCAAAAGGAAATACAAAAAAACATAAAGGTTGATCATCCAAAAGATATACGGAGTAAATACAATCACTACATAACAAGCTCACAGATTTAAAACTGTCAAAATTAACTAGTTCACCTGAAGTGAAGAATACAGTAGGACAGACAGAGTAGACTTACCAGGCTCCTTTCGACCCTTAAATGAAAGCAAAAGAAACAAGTCTGTTGTATCAAATTGCAAAGCTTATCGAATAGTAAAGGATTGTAGACTGGTGACACAAGCTCAATATGACCACAATGACCCGGGCAATCAGAAGACTTTTGCCCACATGATTTACAGCTGCATAAATAATAAGATATCAAGAGCATGTCATATAAATCAAACTATTTCATATGTGTTTTAACATATTCGAACATTATCAAAAACAGTATTGCAGTTGAGAGGGTACTGAATCTCATATGAGAACCTTTATACTACCTTTTCAATATGAGAAGGTACTAACGCTACTCAGGATGCAGTCCAATCTCCAGACCTTCCATTTAGCTTCAATTAAATCACTAACTAGAAATCAACTTGGAGAAATTTTGAATATCTTAAATTCTTAATTACTTCAGTTAACTTTCACTTGGTTTTGTCAAAAAATGCAATTTTCCACCATCTACCTTTAATAAGTTCTTAGACAGGTATTTGAAGATCTAGGTCTTACCGAAATAGCCAAAAATGATGTCAAACAAGGCTGTTTCAACATCATGGAGAGATGATAAATATCATGAAACAGAATTATTTGAAATTAAATTGAGGACGGTGAGATGGTCTACCATACACAAAAGTGTTTTTCCAGTCATCACAGAAAGAAACGAAAAATGGTTAGGTCAACACTAAGTTCAGGAACCAATACAGAGAACAACTTTCTCCAATTGGTTAGGCGATTTCCTACGCAAAATGACCTTCACAAATATGGAAATATCGAGAACCAATATCTCATAAGAACAGTTGACCACTCTCTTCATAATAAATTTTTGTTTGCTAAGGAGGTTAGTTTTATGTTGCAATAGCCATAGCCATAACTTGATTGCATAAGCTGACAAGATTCGCCCTTTAAGCCTCAAGGCTTTGCTGATGTGGACAATTAGTCTACCCTCTTGATATGGAGCAGCTGCCATGCGATGTTATAATTTTAGAGCAAGAATCCTACATTAAATTCTTTTTCAAAATCAGAAAGAATTTGGCAAGGGATTAACAACAGTCTTACCACTACACAAATTTGCTACAACATCCACGAGGACATTGAAAACCTATGAAGGGTACGCTAATGCTAGATCAAAACTAATTTATCACATCCTCAATTGTTGAATGTATGTCTCCTTCATAAGGGAGAGCATGCTTAAATGAAGAAAAAGGTGTAAGAAATAGTTTCACGATGTCATTAATTATATTGTATAGTCAACACAACCACCAAGAGACATCCTTATTTCTCAAAAAGAATTCTTCTATGAAAATATAAGTATCAGAGATTGATGCCATTGAATTCAACAACTAAGCTTCCGCAATTGCCCGATAGCTAACAGTATTAAATCAATGGCTCCAATGGGTTATCTTCTGACTTATACAAAACATATTAACATGATTATTATGATGTTATATACTTATATTTTACCTATGGTGTTGTATAAAATATGGGTTTGGGGCAGGGTGGCAAGCGGAGAAGCCGTTTTCGATTGTTCAGCACCCTTTTCCTAATTATGCTTCTGTGCTGCTTACGTCTCCAATTCTGCACAAGAATCTTTTGTACATTATGCTTGACACAAGTCGTCATGAGGAAAACTAGTGCAAGACACAGATAAGATCATTGGAATGTTGATGATTCCAGCTAAACTAACGTGGCAAGGATCTTAATCGTGTCAGAAACACAAATTTACTGTTAACACGATTTGTGCAAAGGTTACAGTGCTATAGATAGCTAAATCATTTGAGATATTAAGTACTCTTCCTGTTACAAAGTACAAGATCAATAGTCTACACAAAGTACAAAAGCAAATAATAGGCAATTTTGGAATGGAGTTGCTGAAACACAAAATATAGCAATAGGTACATCAATTTGTAGGCACTCACGCTTTATCATCGATGGGACCCAATGCTGGATCATAGAGTCCTCCTGGCACAGGTTCCTCAAGAACATCAACCAAGTTGGGGTTTGTAATCTGTTTGACACTGTGCCTCCTAACTTCTTCAGCTGTCATGAAACTGAACTGAACAGCCTCCAGAGTCTCAGACGCGCCCTATTTACGTGGTAACATTACTTAACACATCAGTAAAAGCTCAAACAAATCATAATTTTAGAAATAAACAAAACTGGCAGCTCTCTGCAAATTATACAAATATTCTGAAACAACCAAATTAGCAATTCAAGCAACAAAAATCCCAAACTTCACCACGAAAACCGCAAACAGACACAGATTAACAAAGAAAACACATTAACAACTTCACAAACAATAAATGTACGCCAAAACACACGAACAGAGCTGAAATTCAGAATTCTTAATACTATTGACAAAATTCAATGACATTATAAACCTTTGAGTAACTTCAAACAAAACATAGCTTCTCATAATTGGTCTTTAATCACAATAATTATCAAAAAATTCCCCCAGAAAAAGAAAAGAGTAAACTGAAAGAGATACCTCTGTTGTCTGCGTCATGTTCGGACTTCACGGAGATTAAAAACAAATACTAATTAGGTCTAAACCCTATAGAGCTATATATGGAGGTGGGCAAGGGTAAGAGAAAGTACAACAACAACGGCAGCAGCAAACGCGACGAAGAAGAGAGAAATTGCGAGAGAGACGAAGCGGCGCAACTCGGAAAGGAGAGGTAAACTGGAATTTTTAATCGAAGTCGGAAACGGTTCACAACCGGTTTATAGACCGGTCTGGTTGCCCTAAAGAATCGACACATATGACTTTGGTCGGCCTACCGGGCCTCCACGTGGGCCAGATTACAAGTGGTGGGGACTTTGCTAACTTTATGTCTAAAGATCTTACTTATCAGAATCCGATCCGCAACCGGTTCCTAGATCCGTTCGATTTACTAAAATATTTGGTAATCAAAAAAATATTAGAGTCAATCAAAAGAATTAAACGATTTTCTCAAAAATTGGTAAATTAGATGGCTTTTTTGAAAAATTGAGCCATTTTTAAGTTTATAACAATAATAGTTTTTTAAGTTTTAATTAATATTTTTTTAGTATATATCAAAATTAAACATATATTTTACTTATTAACACTATTATAAAGTCATTAAAAAAAATTATCATTTGAAACATAATTTTTTTTAAATAAGGGAATTATAATAATTCTAAAATTATTTTTTTACTTTGTTAAATATTCCACACTTTGCACTATTTTATTTTCTACGGTTAATAATTATTATAATAATTAATTAATAGACTCATTTATGTATTTGAAATATAGTATTAATTTAATTTTAGTGTATTAAACTACAATTTTAGACATATAAAATTATTTTTATATATAATAATAATAAAAATCTGACTTTAAAGGTTCAACTGAACCACTAATGTTATTCTCGGATTAGTAATTATAAAAAAGGGGTTGAATATAATTATCAAATTTATTCTTCAATATAAAGATCACAGTATAATCTGATTATCTATTGCAGAAATGAAAACACAATAAATTGTATCAATCAATAAACAATGGTTTTTATTGATTTTGAAAATGAATTTACAACATGGTTACCAATAATTGATACCAATTTTTGAAATCTGTTTAAGTATGAATAACTGCAACCTATAAAATAATTTATAACTTTTCAAGTTATGAAAAACTTGCTTCTCAAAATCTTTTAGATTTTGTTGCATAAGACTACAAAGTTATAAACTCAACAATTTTCTCTCTTTTTGTAATTCTATACTTTGTTATATTCTTATTAGTATATTATATATATATATATATATTCTTTTATCTGATTTCTTATATTTTTTAACAACTTCTTTCTTCAACTATTATATTTGATTTCTTATACTTTTTAACAACTTCTCTCTTCAACTATAGCAGCTTCTTTTTATCAGTAGTTGTAACAACTCTATTACCTAACATTTCTGTTAAATGGTGTCTTTGTTACTCAATCTCTTGTACTTTTATAGATCAGCTCCCCAACTTTATCAATACTAATTGTGATATGTTATGGATCTTGGTCGGTTTCTCACTTTAATTCAGAGCTCAAGAAAATGAAAAGTTTATATGTTGAAGAACTTTGGTAGATGTCTGTTGTGTCAAACCATTTATCCCCTAATGACTTATTCACCGGTGAATATTTATCTCATGACCATCTTCATGTACTCTTCATTGTTTCAGAGAGTCTTTGCCTTAGTCTCTTACAGTTTCAACAATAGTCTCCGATAGTGTAATTCTTAGTCTCCGATAGGCTAATTTTTAGTCTCCGGTAGACTAATTCTTGACTAATTTTAACTTTGTTGAACTTTCAAAATGTATTCCTGATAGTATTTGATGATCAGTTGCAGTCTCTGATAATATACTTCTATTGGTTCTAGCACAATTCTAAGTATTATACGTTATCATCAAATACTATAATATCTAACAACTAAATCATTAAATCAGTAT
>CM025783.1:15083435-15096379 GCA_014636745.2 Centella asiatica | reverse complement strand
ATCAAATACTATAATATCTAACAACTAAATCATTAAATCAGTATATCGATTGGCTCAATATCCGGTCTGATTCTGATAACTATGCCAAAGATATATAAATATATGAATGCAAAGAATTTTATTTTTAATTTTTCCATCTTTTTAAATGTTGGAATTTATTATATTCACACTATTGTATGTTATTTCACAATTTATTAGTTTTGAATCTAGTTCGAATGTTAATTCATTAAATATTTCATTTCCAAGAAAATTACTTAAATATTGGAAATAAAAAAAAATTATGGTAAATTACTCGCACAACAAAAGGAGCTAATTATGAATCATTTACTCTAAAGAGTAGTTTCAAAAATATCAATTTAAATACAAATAAAATGTGCAAAAACTCACGCGGCTAAATTTTATACAGAATCGGTAAATCTTAAGAGTCCCACATATTAAAAATTAATTAATTAAAATTTGAAAAATATGTTTGTGTACTTTTATTTGAATAATTTGTTAGTATTTTAAATATTATTATCCTCTGAAATTAAAAGATATAAATGAAATAAAATTTGTTATCAAGAATAATGTTAAAGATAATTTAGATATTAAAAAGTTAGAAAGAGTCAAATAAAATTTTTTCTCGAATCTTCTCAATTTTATTATTTTTTTTGTTGAAAATTTTGACTTTTTTTGCTTGGTTTCTCTCACTCCCTCTCATAAAAAACTAAGGTAGTTGAAAATTCAAATTCTCTTCAACTTTATTTTCTTTTCTCTTTTAAAGAAACTTAACACCATCACAGCTCCACATGGTTTGTTTGTCTCACAAGATGGTTTGTAAAAAGGGGGTTGAATACAAACTACAAAATTCTTTATAACTTTGTGAGTTTAGTGAATATACTGTATTAAAAGTTGCGAAAATGAAAAAATAAAATATATCACAAGTGTTTATGAACTTTTATAAATCAATGAAAACCAATTTCTATCAACTTTGTTGAAAATAACAGTTGCACTCTAGAATATGATTTCTAATTTCTCTCAAGTTATGAAAACTTGTTTCTTTCTCTATAAATTTATTACAATTGCAATATGATCTGAGATAATATGTATACTAGTGTTTTTGTGTATCTCGGTGATATCTTATTGCATCTGTGTTATTTTATTTCAGTTGTTTCATGTCTCTATTTATAGACATAACTCTTTTGTTCTCCAAAGGTTTTTCAGTGAGTTGCCTCCAAAATTTTTTGTGATATTGTTTGGTAATTGCAGTTTTGTCACATAACTTTTTTTTGTATATTTTTCTTTGCACACCAACATGTTATGTAACATTTCTGGTGTATCAGCACATTAACTCCTTTATTTTCCTATTGGAATTCCCATGATAAGTTATCACCTCCGTGAGTTTCCTGGTTTTTTATTGGATCAACTTCCAAATTTCCCCCCTTCAAGTTTCTGTAAGTTATCTCTACAGTTTTCACATCAGCAGCTATATACGCATGTTTGTGTATAAATATGACTTATCTCCATATTTTACTTTATCAGTGTTCACACCTACGGTATATAATTTATATCATTGAACCTTTTTTGGTAGCCAATCTCTCCTTATTGAATTACCATCTACATTTTAATTTGACCACCTTTAGACTTTAGTTAGTGAATTTGTGAACTCAGACATGTGTTATTCCATATGTCATTTTTAGTCTCTAATCATTTTATTCCCTGACGACCAATTTTAGTCTCTGAGAGGTCAATCGTAGTCTCTAGTAGTAGTTTCTCATAATGCAAGTCTCTAGTGTATAATTACAAATCTAACAATTCTATGTTTGTACATCATCATTAAATGCTATAATCCCTAACAGGGTTGCAGCTCCTATTCCGGGGACGGTATCAATATCGCCGCCATCTATAGAGGCAATGGATCCCACCTCACTTTTCACCATTCAAGGAGAGAGATCGTCTGACCGTGATTGAGCAAAGCAGTGAGAAATGGAGTCGAATTGCTTCCCTGAGTCAGGTGTCGGGTGTTTTGGGATGTCAGTAGGGCGATGAAGGCAAAGGCAAGCTTGTCGATATATTAGCCAACCATTTTGACATTATTGCTCGATGTCATGTACCCTTACGGACGGTCTTTTAGGAAAATACTTTTTGGAAAATAATTTTATATTTTCCTGAAAAATTATTTTCTAATTCAAAAAATAAATAAAATATGCGATTACGATGGTGACCACGACGCAATGGTGATGGCGGAGGTGGTTTGGCCGGGTGACGGTGCTTGATTAATTTTAAAAAAATGTTTTTTCTTTATTAATTCATAAGTTATTTTCTGAAAATACTTATAAAAAATTAAATAAAGGATCCTAACTTTGGATTTTACATTATACAACAAACATGAAAAAAATGGTTTTTGAGAAAACATTTTTTGTTTCCAAACAACAAAAGATGAAAGAAAACATTTTTTGAAAAGAATTTTCATCACATCAAATGGAGCATAATTTTTTCTCGAAAGAAAATGAACTTTTAACTTTAGAAGTTGGCATTAAGGAAAAACGAACACGTAAATAATAATTTCAAGTAATAAATATAATTCTGATTGAAGTAAAAGCAGGAAAATTAACAGGCCTTGAGTCTCATTTCTTGTTGAATAAAGGTTTACGCTTTGTTAAATATTTATATGGGCGATGTACAATTGAATTGTTAAGAAACGAATATAACTAATGCAGTTTCTATTTTAGCAGACCATGTTGTAATGCAATATAACTGAAATTAGATAATTTCCTCTCTAGTACTTGGTTTTATATTCAGAGGCACTGGAAATGTTACCAACTGTAACGAGATTGTGGGTGGTCACTTGTCATTTCACCTTTACGTGTTGTTTGCTAATATGTCCAACTTTTGGTATCATGGTCGGTTTAATCTGAGGCATGCGGATACTTTCACTCAGAAACTAGACCTCTTACTACCAAATGCAGCTTCAAGATTTCAAGGTTTTAATTATGCCCTTGGCATGCTTGAGGTAGAAGTTGAACGGTACAAGAGATTTGCTGAGAGGTTGGAGCCTTTCATTACTGATACAGTGGATTTCATTAACAAATCTATCTCAAAAAAGAAGAAGATTTTGGTTGAAGGTGGTCAAGCAACCATGTTGGATATTGATTTTTGGAACTTACCCTTTCGTTACTTCCTCCAGTCCATCAGCTGGCGGTATCTGCACTGGCCTTGGAATTGCTCCTAGAGTCCTTGGTGATATTGTTGGAGTGGTAAATTCACAATAGAATAGTTACTGCTTTCTTTCATTTTTGTTGCCTTATATTCCAAGGAGTCAAGTGGTACATCTGTTTTTCTGGTTTTATATTTTTTAAGGTACATAAAATGTGCAATATAAGTTTTAACATCTTTTTTCTAGACAGAGAGGTCAGTCAGATAGCTCTTATTAATCGCCTCCTCTCGTAGTCTATTTTTGGTAGGATGGTGAACTTACTATGACGCCTTTGTCTATCAAAAATAATATTTTTGGCAGGATGGTTTTATATTTTTTAAGGTAGCACGACACCAGTAGTCTTAGTTTTGTATTTTTCGGAATTTGGACGGTCAGATTATTCTGATTTTTGGACAGCAGTTTTGCAATTTTTGGTCTTGATTCTAAACGGTGGAGATCGTTCTTGGAGGTTCGGAAGTATACATTTTTGGAGTACGAACAGGTTTCCTGTTTTAGGTGATATTCTCTGATTTTGTCTCTGTTTTTATTTTATACTTTTTGACGTTTATTTCAAGAAGTGTGATGATATATTCTGAATTTGTGTGTCTCTAGTTTAACTAGGAAAGATTTGGTATATTACCCAATTATTTGTGATAGTGGAATTTTTGGGTGGACTACAGTCCCGTGATTTTTACTTCCCGTCTTTGAGGGTTTTTCACGTATAATTCTTGTGTGTCTTGTGACTTGTGTTTTACAAGTTTATGGTTTTATTCTTTCTCTATTTAATTATTTTCTCAAAAGTTTACAAGTTTAGGAAAAATTATTATTTCGGTGTAGACAGTTTTTCCCGATAGAGACTTACAAACTATATAATATAATTATTGACTAGATAGCCATGGCATCCAAAAGCCTGAAAAATAGGATGCAGAAAGTTCAGGCCTTGATTATTCACAATCGATAAACATTTCATCAGATACACATGACGAGCATTTTTCTTGATCTATTGTGATTTTCATGAGTAGCATATCTTGGGTCTACTTGAATACATATGCCCTCTTGATTTTCAAGAATGTGTAATGCATACCATTTTCCAAGAAGCCATATATGAAATGGAAGAAAAATACTCACTTACCATTACATTTCTAGAGATGTTCAAAAATTGGAGATAAATGATGACTCTTGTAGATATTAAATAGTGTATGTGTAGTAAGTCTTAGTGCTTTATTGTCAGCAGAATAATATCAACACCAAATCTTCCTAAATTGATTATGATATTATTGTATATATAGTCAAAACTTAAGAAATTAACATAATTATAGGTACTCTATAAACAAGATTATAGGGATTGTATTGTCTGAATTATGGAGATTTTAGTTCCTTATTTTCTGCACATTAATTATAGGAATTAGACAGATAGATCAGTATGTATCCCTTCTACATAAAGAGGGCTGACTTTTTTTGTACAGGACAGAAATTTACTGATTCAAGTTTTCAGAAATACTCTTGTTTTCTCTTTCTTCTTTGTTTCTTTTGACATGGTATAAGAGCCACTTAAATGTTTTTGATTAATTCTCTTCTTTCTTCTTGGTTTGAGAAGTCTCTTGTTCTGTTTCAATCGTAGAGGTACTATGAGTTTTTGTCTCAAAAGAAAATGGATGGTGATAAGATTTCAATCGATCGCTTTAATGAAAAATTATTTCCTATGGGAATTTTCTTTCCGCATGTATGTTATGGGTAAAGAATTGCGGGTATCATTGATGGCACCCTGGAGAAGCCCAAACCACCTACTCCATCAGTATCTACTTCTGCAGATTACACCAAGTGGCATACTTAAAATACCAAGGTTGTAAACTGGATGCTTTCAACAGTAGAGTCGCATATTGATGTGAATTTGCGCCCTTATAAAACTGCTACTGTAATGTGAAAATATTTGAAAAGGTGTATTGTCAGGATATTGGGGCTCGTTGTTTTCAGCTTGAACAATAGATCACAGACTTTCATCAAGGAGAACGTTCTGTTCAAGAGTATTATTCTGAGTTTACAGCACTATGTCAAGAATATAGTGCTTTGGTTTATGCAGCATAATCTGATGACTCAATCAGCCGATCGACTCGGGGCGTGGACCTGTGCGGATTGGTGCAGTGGCCAAAGGCCGGGCTGTTGATATGCCCGCGGAGACGTCGTCACGCTAATCGTGGTTGGTAGCTCGTGCCTTATGACGTGCCTTGGCACGTATCGGCCCGTGGGTACTCCATTTGGCCCGTCTTGAAACACGGACCAAGGAGTCTGACATGTGTACGAGTCAATGGGCAACTAAATCCGTAAGATGCAAGGAAGTTGATTGGCGGGATCCCATGAGGGGTGCACCGCCGACTGACCTTAATCTTCTGAGAAGGGTTCAAGTGTGAGCATGTTTATTGGGACCTGAAAGATGGTGAACTATGCATGAGCGGGACGAAGCCAGAGGAAACTCCGATGGAGGCCTGCATCGATACTGACGAGCAAATCGTTTGTCTGACTTGGGTATAGGGGCAAAAGAGTAATCAAACTCTCTAGTAGTTGGTTCCTCCGAAGTTTCCCTCAGCATAGTTGGAGAACTACAGGTATTAACAATTTGATGACATGAACTTATTGAGAAATAGTTGTTCATGTGGAGGGTGATTTGGAGTTCCATACTAGGGTTTATGTAATCATTTTGAATTTTTTTTTTCGTGCCTAGTTGCCACCAATATGTGGCCCTTAGTACTATCATGCTATCATTAGTTTCCCCACAATAGCTATAAAGTTAGTAAATCGGTTGATAGCAATGAGAAAAAGCTTCCCCAGTTTTGTTAGGTATATATTTTCAGCTTTTGAGTTAGAGATATTGTATGTATCCTGACTGCAATATCATCCATCTTTTTAAAAGATTATTGATCTTAAAGAGCCCCCAATTCTATGTCATGCAAAAGGCCTTTTGCTTTTATAGTGTCAGTTTATGTTCATGATAAATATTGTCTTCCTGGTTATTCTTCAACTTTCGTTTGGCCTTAACTCAAAAAGAGACTATATTCTTTGTTTGTATGTCAAAGGCTTTCTACATGCACAGGGAATATTGAACTGAAATAACATCGTACATTGGTAAATTAGGTGAGCATGTTTAGCATGCATTCGTATCCTCCCTCTTATGCATCTATGGATTAAAAATGTAACATTACATGTTACTGGTGAGATTCAGTTCAACTTTTAACAAACTAAGCTAACAAATTAGTACTCTCAGCAGTTCCATAAAGAGGCGGGAAGGTTCAGCTCTTCATCAAAATTATAAGCTAGGAAGCTGTTGCTTTCTGATTCTTGATGATCATCCTCAATTTCGTGCATTTCACTTGGCATCTCCCAGTCGGAACATTTTTCTCCAAATGGTACAATCTTTTCATTGTCATTCAAACAAGCTTCAAGCTCTGTTAAACTACTACCGGAAGCCTCCCCTGTATATGGGATATGACCATCGTCATCTTTCTTTTTAAGTATTCCCATTTGCTGAAGGAACTCATTTAGATCAAGCTGAGGTTTCTCCCTATCATTTCCATAATCAGTAGTAATGGCATCTGAGGACAACTCCAAACCATCTTTCTCCTTGTTGTCTTCCGTGAAATATCCTGGACTTTCGCCACTAATCATCATAATGAGACCTCCATCAGTTTTTTGGTCAGTACTGGAGGATGCTGAGCTAGATGATGAAGATGACTGGGAAAACACCCCAGTTTTCTTGAGTTCTTGAAGCCTTTGGTGAATCACATGAACACTGGGCTGTGCAGTCAGATTCAGCAACCCGGTACTAGCCGGGAATAATGAAATGAGATTGCTCGATTTGGAAGGAAACCATTTAAACTTCTGCGACGATTTGTTGAAGGGATTGAAGTTTGTCCTTAGATGGGGTAGATTCAAGTAAGCATCTGGACCGTATAATCTCCTCGCAGCTTCATCATAAGCCATGGCTGCTTCTTCAGCTGTTGCAAAAGATCCAAGCCAGAGTCTGGTTCTTTTCTTTGGCTCCCTGATTTCGGCCACCCATTTTCCCCATGTTCTTTGCCTCACTCCTCGGTACTCACACGTGGCGTTCTGAGGCCCGCCTTTGCCTCTGCTGGGGCCTTTCTTCCATGGCTTTAGTGAAGCCTTTCTGTTATTTTCCATTACCGTTTTGGGAGGATAAATATTAGGCCAAAGGAGTAGTAAACTAGCTGGCGAGTGAAGTAGGAGGCAGTGCCCAAGTGATACATATAGTAGGAGTCTATAGAGTGTCTCGTTTAGTTTAAATGTTGTCACGTTTGGAGCCAATTTTGAAGCCCCATGTGACCGTTGGAAGTGAGACTGTGAGAGTAGTTAACTTACTATACAATGTACATTCTGCCCAATCTAGGGGCATGACCTAAGCTGCCCCAATAACTCCCCGTCTTTTGTATTCTTTATAGGGTTGTTACGTGTTAAAGTTTTAAATTTTTAATTAAACAAATGGACTAAAAAGATACACTATCAATAATAGAAAGAATGAGGGAGAAGATGAGGCTGCTGAAGGAGGAACACAGCTGCTCCTTCGATCCAAGTTCTGTCAAATAATCATTTTCATGGTTTATACGTATCAGTTCAGTTCGGTTTAATTTTGTTTTTCATTTAACGATTTTACATATATTGAAAATTCTTCTCCGAACTTAGAAAACTCTGACGTAGGCACAATATTGAAAATTCTACTCCAAATTTAGAAAAATCTAACCAGACGGAGATACGTATTCTTTTTTTAGGTGTTTCAAAATTAGAGATAAATTTTTATTTTTACACTATAAAAAGTAATGAAATTTCTTAAAAACCATTTTACAATTCTACTAATTTAATTAATTCTACTACATCTACTATTCGGTGGTCATTATTATAAATCTCACTGTTATTAAACAACACAATAATATGAATATATTTAAAATATAAAAATTATTTTTAAAAATCGTCATTTTAAAAACATATCTTTAATTTTGAAATGAAAGATATGTATGGTTATAGATGTTTGTTTTTTAGAATATTCACTTTTGACGGTCATATTAAAGATTGACTATAGCGAGAAGGCCTTGCACTTGGCGTCTACAAAATTTTGGGGCGCAGATGCTACTTGTAGCTCAACTTACAAAAACTGTAGCATTTCCATGCACCGATGGTACCGTTAACAAAAAAAAATGAAAATAATAATTAAAAATAAAAAAATAAGATGCACTGAACAATTTTTTTTACCCATTTTGGTACCAATATTAGTTTAGCTATACGTGTCATATTATCATGCATTAACGTTGAACTTTTTAATTTGTAGAATCATATGGAGTATTTGAATCTCATATCTAGTTATGTTCGGGGAAGAAATAAGTTCCAAGTGAAATAATAGATGTTAGTTAATGCAATAAATAAATTATTGATGGTGAAGGGAATGTCATCATACGTTAAGTCTTCTGTGTGATTCACATTATCATATATCATACTTTTTACTGATTGCGTTTAATTTCTTCGTACTATTTGAAAATTGGAGTGGTGAAGAATGTGGGTGTGTTGAGGTAGCTGCTACTACTTGAAATGGAGTGAGAAGGAGAATTAGTAGAATATATGATAGATGAATAAAGAGTGAATTGATGGAGGAGGAGGAGCCACCTCACAACAATTTTGAGTTTCACGAGCTTTACTTTCTACTACTACCACCTCACATGTTCCTCTGACACTCACCACCTGAATCCCGGGGATTCTTATACCCCCTTCCCCCCACCCCACCCCCCACCCCACCCACCCCCAACAAACCCCCAGGTCTGTATCACTTTTATCCCATGCAATCTCTCCCCCTTGTCTCTCTCCTCTCTGGTCTCACTCTCTCCCTCTTCTCATGTGAGGGAGAGAAAAGAACTCTTTTTTGCCATTTTTTGGGTCTATATACATTTATATGATGTTTGTGTGTCTATACACGCGTAAAAAGACATACACGGTCTCGTTTTCTATACTACGATTATCATGAACAATCTTTTTTTCCCTGAATATTTATTTATATAGCAATTATTTGAGTCAATAAACACAAAATCAAGTATACTCCAACTAAGGGGAAGACAACTCCACACTAATGTGGGGAAGAAAGTTTCGACGGGGGAAAATACATTCCACTAAAGGACGAAAAAAGTCCCACTCTATTAATTACAAGTTTCAAAAGTATTAATTAATTTGTGTCACATTTTTTTTAAATTTAAAATAATATTAAAAACTCATTTCCTTAATCCTTTTTATTTGCTCTCCAACTTTTGCAATAAACTATCCACTTATATTATACACATGGAGTATAATTATATACATAATGCACATTTATTTGCGTATTTCGCGAAGAAACCTAATATTGATTAAAAACGTAGTTTAATTAATCAAATGCTAAAGAATTTCCATACAATTTTACATTTGTTAGCTTCTTTTTTTATTATACTTAATCAAAAGCGCAATTTATGCACATACGTTTTTCTCTTAATTTAGTACCTAATTGATTGAAAATTTTACTTTATTAATCAAATGATGAAAAAATTCCATACAATTCTACATTATTACCTTATTGTTTAGAAACTATTTTTTTTTTCATACATTCGACACTTGCAAGCTTGTTGTTTAGAGAAATCAAGATGTTTAAGGTCAATCCACTTGTAATAGTGGTTATCATTCAAAATTATATTTGTTTTTAACAAAGAAACAAAATCCCTTTATACCGCGGGAAAATAATAGGTCTGTCATATATGATATGAGAATGCTTCTGAGTGATGTACTTTTTTAAAAAAATTCATTGGAATGTAAATAAATATTTTGTAATATTGATAGATTATTTAGTAATATTAACATATTATTTCGTTATATTAATATAACATTTCGTCAACGAGTATGTTAAAATTACTAAAAAATTCTTAAAATTACTAACGATGAAATTTTAATAATATTGAGAACCATCACCAAGATAAAAATAATTTTTATTAAAAATAACACCGACATTTTACGTTATACCGATCCAATGTACATAATAGTTGAACCCACAATCATAATCAATATCATGAATAAATACATAATATTAATAAAATAGGACCATTAGTATAATACAATTAAAAAATGTATGGTTTCAATATCATGGATAAATACATAATATTATACGACCATTTATATAATACAATTAAACATGTAGGGTTAAATGTTATATGTGGCTATCATATATTATGCTTTGTATTAATAAAATTAAGCGGATTGGCATAGCAAAAATAAATTGTTAATTATAATATGTGCGCTATGTATATAAATTTTGTAAACATGTACTAGATTTTGTAAATGAAATCTGTGGAATCAAATACCATATTATTATTATTTTTTAACTGTAATTACAAAATCTCAACAAATCAAAATGTTATTGTTTGACAAAACAAATTATTCTATACAAACTTACTGTTTTACATTGCAATAATTTTTTAGTCAAATAATAGTAACTTTTAGTCGTGTAATTTAATCTTACTGTTTTACATTGCAATAATTTTTTAGTCAAATAATAGTAACTTTTAGTCGTGTAATTTAATCTTACTGTTTTACATTACAATAATTTTTTAGTCAAATAATAGTAATTTTTAATCGTGTAATTTAATAAAGTAGGATTGTAAATGTACATTTTTTCCAATGATCATTAAGAACTCTCTTGATTTTATAAGTATGTAATTTCCTTAAGTGAGATTATTTTGTTGCATTTTTTCCGTAATGCATTAAAAAACGTCATACTTTAATTTTATATCGGTGTGTGAAAATTTTCAAATTTATCTGAACACACAATTTAATTTAATATCTAATAATTTTTAAGTCTTATTTCGTATTAAAGTGAACACACAACCCAAAATAAACATAAATGTAGATAAACATTGAAAGAACAAAAGAAATTATTTTACAAAAGAGTAATTACACGACAGATCAGAGTTGACAAAAATTTGAATGGTTTAACTAAATGACCTCACTACTATTTATAGGAGCTCACCTCATCAATGGGCGGCTATGAAGATTGATCTAAGAAGTTAGATACTAAAACCATCCGCTAACTTCCTAATCATTCTAAAACTATCTATAAAAGTAAATAGCAACATACATCTATACAAGTATGAAAACTTCATTACATGTACAAACCTCATGCAGGGGCTGATCTAGGCATGTCCAACATAAACAGTTGCCCTAGCCGGAATTTATTAAGATAACTTTAGCAACATCAATAGTTTGATAGTTTTAACTTCTAATTTATGGTCATAAGTTCAAACTTTCCCTTTCCATTCCTTATAGTTTTGGTCCTTTTGGAATCTTGTTTTTATTTCATCTCCAAAAGGCAGGCCTCTCTTTCACATTAAATTTGAAATTACTTTAAGATTTCTCCAAATTAAAAATTTTTAACTTGAAGTACAATGGGGCACACGCAAATACCTGTGCAGTAACATTGATCATGAATTTTTAAGAAAAAAATGACTATGATTAAAATAGAGAAACATCAAAAAGAAAAAAAGAAAAAAAATGTAAGTCACTAAGAATGAACATCATAATGGATATGATACAATACATGTACGAAGAAGATTTTTCCATTATGTTTTCATGTGAGTGAGAGGAAGCTTTAATTACATTATATACTTATTTTGATTTTCTCTGAAGTTATAAATGCGGGAGCTTCTTTTTTTAATTAACCTCGTTTCATAATTTTTTTCACCTCACTTATGTAGCAATTTTTTTAACCCACACTTACACAACAGTTTTTTTTACTCCACTTCTGGAAAGTTTTACAGTTTATTCTTTTTTTCCCCTCATAAATGTGACACAATTTCACCGTATTTTAAGATCCCTACATCTATAATATAAATAGATTGTATCCATTCTATAATATAATAATAGAATTATATCAATCTACATATTTATTTTGTTATAAGAATTACAAATGAGTTTGATTACATGCAAATGTAAGTCTAATTTCGAAACAGATAAACATTCATTTAATTAAAATTGTTGTGAGGCAGATATATTGTTTTATGTTATCTACACTTCATAATTTTTTTTTTCCAAGTATACAATATTGCCCCAACTGCAATTGATTCCTGGATCCGCCCCTGCACATGTCATTGACAACAAAGTGACGTCCATGCCATTGCCTTATCATCATGGCATAATCCCCATGTAGTGGCTCCTAACAAAACAAGTTCTAATACAGAATCAACTAAGTTCTAGTAATGTCAACTTTATTTATAACAAAAAAAATAAAAAAAATTTGAAAAATATCTGTAAATTAGATTTTTTTTGCCGAAGTTTTCATTGAAAAAATATATATCGATATCATCCTATGTATCATTGATCAGGACGGAACTAGGATCACCAAATGGTAGGGGCAAAATTATATTTATCGTACTTAAAAATATTTTTAATTTAAAATTTTAATTAATAAATTAAAATTTTGCAACAGAACCTTATGTAGTAATCAAAATTTACAACCGAAAATGTTGGTCCCTACTCTAGGATTTGAAACATGGCTACTAAAACACTACGTAAAAGGCGGGGTGGGGGGAGGGGGACTGTAGCAACCTTCTGTCCTAGGACAGTTCCTCCACAGTCATTAATTGATTCTCATCCTTCAGAGACTAGAGTATGATAAGAGCATTCTTTTGTAACAAATTGTTTGCTATAAAAAATTAATAAGCTTAATACCAAATCAAAAAAATAAATAATAATAACTTGATCC
>CM025783.1:15054615-15083425 GCA_014636745.2 Centella asiatica | reverse complement strand
ATAAGCTTAATACCAAATCAAAAAAATAAATAATAATAACTTGATCCCGGCATCACGTGTGGTTCTTCACTTGGGTGGGGCGTAACATGTCTGATTGTTAGTTTTATTTTCAGAAAATATACGAGGAAGAGATAGAAAACTCAAAACTTTAAAGCACCAAATCATCATCAAAGATAATATAACGATGCGAAGAGTGACAAGGCCAGAGAGCTATAAGTTTGTATAAAATTTCAATCAGGAATTCAGGATTAAAATGAAGTATCTTCTTGTTTCATCACTGATCCTAATTTACAAAACCTTTCAGTTACTGCATTACAGCAAGTTGTTCGCCTTATCCCAGGGCAAGACTTTCTACCAAAAAACTAACATTTGCTCCTTCCTACAATTTGACCCAAAAAGATAATATGGAAGCATGCATCATATTAAACATATAAACTTCCATAGCTTGGGGAGTAATTTGCTCCTTTCTGCAAAATTGATGACCCAAAAAGGTATTATGGAAGCATTCATCACAGTGAACTTCCATAGCTAGGGAGTAGATTCATGATGAACATCAGCTCTGTTGAAGCAAACTAGGCAACAAAAGGGGCGTCAACAAGAACTGTCTGATATTTAACTACGTTCTTTTATAAATTAGGAGTTCCTTTGCAAAGATTCCTCCACTTGTCTTTGAGGTCCATTGCTGTACGACTCTTTTCGAAAATTTCAGACCCAGATTCTAAAATCATCCTCCAAGGGATATTTTTTTGATCACTTGCAAATCTTTGTACTCCCTCCTGCAACCAAAAAACAGTATTACCTATAATTACAACCTTAAAATAAACAACCTTAAAATAAATTAGAGCAATGAGATATTCAAGGTGCTACCTTCTACATTAACCAAAAAAAGAAAATGCTACTCTCTACAAGTGACACCTCCAGGAGTCGGGCTTGAATAAATGGATATGCTAACACTGAATCATTCCTAGGATCCTTCAATGCAATTAGCATTTGGCCAAAAGAAAGAATTTTGATCAAAATAAGCTACTTCGATCTATTCGAATAACAACAGATGTCAGGCATTTCCTTCAGAATCTGAGAAAAGGCATCTCCATCTCACACTACAAAAAGCTTCAAAATATTCTCAGAAGTTCAGAGGAGAAAAGGCTTTCCATTATGCATTCAGTTAATGGGTTACCAATGAAAAGATTTATGGACTTCATTTGAGTCCAGCTGAGAGTGAATTGGGAATTTGGGACTCAAAGGAGCCCAATTAATATAAAAGAAAAAATAGACCGGACCAGGAATTATGAGCAAACAAGAAAGAAAAGAAAGAAAAAATGGAGAAAGTTCAAAAAGTATTGATTATACAGTTCAATTTAGAAAGTTATTGGCCTATGCTCTTTCCAAACTTTGCTATGAATGATCTGTATCTTTTACATTATCATTTCAAACTCCTGCTTCGAACAGCTGGTACAGAGACTACAAAGTATTTGATTAAGTTACAAAGTATTGCTTCCAGGTGAATTGTCATTCTTCATGGTACAAAAAGGAGGCTATGGACCTTGTAATCTAGATGCCTTAATATATCAAGTACTAATGCAAAAGGACACATGTACACATGCATACAGACAGTGGCGTATGCAGAATTTTTGTCCACCAGGGGCCAAAATTCATTAAATTCAACAAATTACAAACATAATGAGAAATGTAAGTTACATTTCAAAACAGATTTGTAACTACTCCCTTTACAAAATATAGGTTTTTAATATTTTTAAACTAAATTTTGAGCATTTAAAAATATAAAATTGGCATGAATAGTTAAAATTTAATAACGAATTAAATATGTAGTACAATTTTTTTTATTTTTTCGTTTGAAAATAGAAATACATTTCACGCCACAGTAAAAAGATTTATGAAATCTTATAATTTAATATTTAATATTTTTATTTTACATTTCTAAAGTGAAATATTATGTAGTGAATACAGAATAATCTTAATTATAGACTTTCATATTTTTACCAACAATATTACATAAAAAGAGTAATATATCCCTAATTTTGTAACAGAGGAAGGAGTATCTAACAAAAGGTTATAGTAATATTCACGATTGTTTCAACTAAATTTAGTTGAGCCCATCTTAATATGAATGTATATTTTAGAAATAGTTTAAGTTCATTTGAAAAAAATGAACGATAATATTATGGCCTAAAATATAATTTTAAAAGATGTTTGTAAAAGATTTTGCACCAATAAAAGAAACTAGCTAAAAGCTAAAACTTATAATAATTGAATAGAAACTTATAATAACAATGAACACTCTTTTAGTAGAAATAAGAACTAATAATAGAATCACTTAGACCCATGTAGAAGGGGTACCACATGAATCCTAAAATTTCAACAGGGGCGAGGTACCCCCCTCGCCTCTTAGTGCATCCGCCACTGCATATAGACACATAAATGATTATTAGAAAACTTCTGTACGTAGAAAAGGTAGTACCTTTAGTGCCTCTTCTTCAGCATTTGTCCATGGAACTTTCTTCCTCCTCGACTGAGGAGCTGCTGAATATGTACTGTAAAAGTATCAGCAAGATTATCATTTAGTCTTTTACCAATAAGCACTAAGAGGACTCTGCATCTTCTAAAAGATAATGTTGCTGAAAGATAAAAATTCAAGTCAAAATGATAATTGATAAACATTAGCGATTGGCTCAGCATTCAAATATCTCAAACAAATTTCTCGCGTGAATGTAAACAGAGTGTAAGATACTAATGAGAAAATCGGTCAAATCTATATCCAAAGAAAAGGATTTTCAAATGCAAGAGATTTACTTCTGCATTTCTCGCTTCCGGAGTCTCAAGGAGTGATGAAAAGCTTTAGACTCTCTATTTTCTTCTACTGAACTTTCCTCCTCATCGGAATGTGGTGGCTTCCCAGATTTATGAAGCGAAACAACATGTGGCAGATGAATAGCATCCTTCTGTTTAATTCCAACAGGTTGCTTACTCCCATGGACAATTTTCATGTCATTGCACTTTGAATTATGAACTTCACAATCTTCGAGACATTCAGATGGACCTTTTGTTTGTTGGATTTGCAGCAAGCTTCCCCTCACACTTGTCTTTTGTTTTTCTTTAAAAACAATGATGTCTTCCACATGGGTTACATAATTTGGTGGATATAAAACTTTGTGCTTCTTTTCGATTCCAGCAAGCTGTTCACTCCCTCTGCACAATGAAATATCAGCTGCACAATTCTGTAGAGCCACAATCTGCTGCTCCTGTTCACTTGGGAATTGGCAGCTCATTGAACTGCCACTCATTTCCTCGACTCGATTTTCTTGCATTTGAACATTTCTTCCACTGGTCATATCTCTTCCCCCACAAGGTGAATCAAATGATACTGAGGGTTGCACATCTTCTGTATTTTCCCTAGACCGAGGTTTGGTCACCTTATTGGCATTATTCTCAACACTGTTTTGTACAGTGCAATCATCTAAATCTTTAAATTCACTAATTTGTTTCTGATCTGCTCCCTGCAGTTTCTTGGAGGTGTTATTTGGTGGATATTCAACATGAGAACCAGTAAAGGACATTAAATCTTTCCTTGCAATGGAGGCCCTTTTCTTACTATCCATGTACTCTGAAATTGCCCGTGAATACGCACAAAAGGGGCAGTAAAAGCTCATCCGTGCATCAAAGGTGACTGCAAATCCCAAACATCCCTCATGGACCACTCTTGCGCAAGCATCAGAACTACAGGCCAACAACTGACCGCCTCTACCACACTTCATACAAACTTGCTCTGTTCCATTCACTGTCCCCAAGGAATCTTGACTGTATGTGCATTGAGAGCTTAAGAGTGTATACCTTTTCACTATGACATCATTATGTTCATCATGCTGACAAGAAGCATCACTAGAATTTTTGGGTTCACCACCATGCCCCATTGCAGGTATCTCTTCGCCAGAACATGCGCTATTTGGTGCCTTAGGTGGGAAACTATGCATACATTTTTCTTTAGCTTTATCCATAAAATTTGTTTCATGAGTTGCAGCCTGCGATGCACTGCTTAAAGTTCTTAACTTAGCATAGCTGGCAGCATCTTCTTTAGAATCATGGACATCCAAGCTCTCATCCAGTTCCACTCCAGATATATTTTGAAACAATTTTTGATCGTCACGAGGGCCTTTTAGCTTATTATGTGGTAGCTCAGCATCGTCAACATCAGAGCTCATCTTACGCCTTTTTGCTGCAGAGTCCTCATGATCAACATTCTCGTGGAGCATGGACTCCTTTAACCCCCCCAGCAGTGGTTCTTTAGGCAAATCAGACCCTTCTCCTCTATCCTGAACACTTCTTTCAGATACATCCTTTAAAAGTCTTCTTTCTTGAGGAACTGAGCCACAACCTTCTATGGCCTGGTAGGTACAAGATGCATCCTGCTTAAGCATCTTAACTGCATTTATATAGGGAATAAAAGGATTGTACAAAATAAGTTGATTGCAAACAGATGATTCCCCATGATTTTCAGTAGGCGACTCATTAATAACCCTTTTAGAAGGTAATGGATTTCTAGTAGGTGGATATCTTTGGGTGTCACTATTGTGCCCTTCATGCATCTGTGTGTTCCCATTACATAGATTTGAATTGACCAAACCACTCCTCTCCTTCAAGGATGTGGGAAGTAAGTGGTTGTCTTCAAAAATAGCAGCCTTCAGCTGTTAATGAACACAAGAAAGACAACCCAAACCATTACACTATAAAAATCACTTCTTTTTATCACCTTCTTCATCAAACGCATATGCATGTCAAAACTTAGTTTTACCTTTTGCAAAGAACACTTACACACACGAGATCTCTTTTGCTGGATAAGAGGTTCAACATTCTCCAATCCAATCGATTTCTCATTTGATCCCGAAGACTGATAACAATTTCAATGACAAAAAATTAAACAATGAAATAATTTCAAAAAACATCAATTTCCACAATACCTTACTCAAATAATCTGGTTCAAAATAATTGTCTCTTTAATTCAAATTACACATGCCGAGGAACTTAGTAACTATTGTATTGGAATAACAAATCTCAAATAAAAACTCCATTTTACCCTTCCTAGGAAATATGAAATATTAATTTCATTGGTGTAGAATATTTTGGAGCTCTGAGAGAGAATAAGATCAATTTTGAAAAAAAATTAAATCCACTATATTGAAACGTGAAAGTGACTAATAATATGAAAATTTAAACTTGTTCTAATTGTTCTAAAGAGGTCTATTATTATGAAACGGAGGGAATAACAAACACATACAAATTCAAGTATAAACTACCTTTCGCAATACTTGTCGAAGAACCTCCTCGCATTGCTCTGATGGATTTAAACCAGCATTACACTCCAAATTGGGAGAAATACCATTTGGTTCTCTTTTTGCCTGAGCAGACAAACTCTCTAAAATTCTTAGGGACACCATTTCTCTTGCATTTCTTCCATCACGCTCAGAGATTTCTCCCGGAGCCATTTTCACCAAATCTAGAATAATACAGGAACCCCATAAGCACTCAGCAAAATAAAAAAAATATGAAACATTTTCAGCACCAGCACGAAAGAGGTAAAGAAACGCTTACCGATTAAAATAGAAGTATCGACTTGATCGAAGCTCGCAAGGGCTTCAATTGCCCAAATCCAAGGACGCATTGAAGCATCAGAAGGCTTGGTAGCCATGGATGAACAAGCACAGTTTCCAAATTTTCAAATTCAAAATTTCAGGCTCTGAATACTTGTTTGAGGAAATTAAACGCAAATTATTTTCACGAATTGCGATGCAAGATATCCACGTTTAGCAATTGAAAGACTGAAGAACTACGGGGGCTGTCCGTAGGGTGGGGAACTTATCGGGTATAGTCCGACATGTATCGTGATCGGAACGATTTGGTTCTGTAAATAAGCACAACTCGAGTGTTTGGTGGTAATTATTTAAAATTTTTGTGGTAATTTGTAAGTATCAATGATTTCACGAGTGATAAAAGTATATTGTTGGGCCTTGGAGCACTCTCTCTTTTTGAATATTAGATCAAAGATAAAACAATTCTTTTTACCTTTGTAAAAAATTAAACGTAGTTAAACGAATATTTATTAGTAGAACTCTTTAAATAATAAATCTTTTTTATATATATTGAGATTTGTTGGTAATAACATATAAGAGAAGCATAGCGTTTAGTTAGTTACACATATCAAACATGAATTCTGTGATTTTTTTTTTCTGATTAGTGGGAATAGTTGCTTTTTGAATAAGAATAACTTGGAAATCAGTGTATAAGTTTTAAAAAATTGTCAAACTGAACACCAAAATAGCAAATGTGATGTACAAGCTTATTAGACCAACTTATTAAAAATTATTGTTGAATAGGTGCTTAATTGCTTTAATATTTAAGGGAAAAGGGAAAAAAATCTAATCGCACAAGTTGCCTCTTTAATTGCAGATTAATCAGATTTTAGGCTCACTCAATAAATAAGAAACAAAATGTCTTACATTAAAACGAATATAGAACCACAACTATTGTCAATAAAATGAAATTAAAATAAAAAAGTCTCAAGTCCTTAATTTATTTAATTACGGCTTAGACATTCACACATAAACTTACATCTCCATTAATTACCTTCCATAATTTATTTTTATAAAGATATATTAACATAATCTCGTATTCTTATGTGCCTTACTAATATAAGGATTTTGAACACGAGTTAAAAGTATTCGAGTGAAACTGGTGCGCGCATTGCAAAATAATATTATTAACTGAAAAAGTCAAAGGACTACAACAACTATCGCCTTAAAAATAAGAGTAAGAACCTTTGCAACCATAATATTACTGTTAAAACACCCCCATCAAACTTAACTTAATAAGAATTCCGAGTGCGTCGAAGAGCAATTGTAACATGACACCCACTAAGTTATTGGCAATTAGGTACTACCAAACTAATCAGGAATATTTTACATAAAAAATCGAATCATAAATATTTAAGAGCTTTCTGAACTACTATTCCTCAAGTAAAATATATTATTTTAAAAGAGTAAAACTGAAGCTGGACCCGACAATTTCTCATGCCTATATTCGAGAATTTCGAAGTGCTTCGAATTATTATATTCGGGGGTTTGGTTAGCAAATTGATAGAGACAGAGGTTGAGCTAAATTTGTATGTCCTTATGGTTTAAGCCGAGCTAAATTTTATCAGCAAATATTTTTATATAGAATATTGTTCAAATTGATAATATATTTAATTGGCTTGTTTTATGGATAGAGAACTGAAAGTGACATTGGTAAGAAAAACTGAATGGTTCAAATTTTAAAAATAAAAGGCTAAAATGAACTCACCTCGATGCCTATGGAAATCAAATAATATTGTTAGCCTAACAAATAAAAATGTTATGATGACAACAAGATCAATTTATGAAAACCGAGATACATTTAAAGATGAAAAAACTTGAAACCCATACAGCTTTGTGACATTTAGCAAAATTTTGTAATTATATCAATTACGATTAATGAAATATTACAATTCCTTATTCTTTTAACTTGAAGTTGAGTAATTCTTAAGATTACATCTAAATCAAAACTATATTTTGACTTTTTAAATTAACCTACAATATACTAAACTTCAAAATTAATTTAATTTATGAAACTTTCAAACATAAATTCTACCGTGATAAAAAGTTTTTGTCATAAACTATAACATTATAATAATTAGTTGGACATAAAGCTCGCCGGATTCGGACAAAAATCACTCAGTAGACACGAAGACCCACCACATTCACCCACATTGATGAATGGTCAACGAAAAATGTATATCCTGCCACTGTTCCAGATACTTTAGTAAAACCCTTTCAAGAAATTCTTACCAAAGAAGTTCAGATTACAGCTCTATCTCCGGTCACAACATAAACTACTAAATTTATGACTAATCAGTAAGGTTGCAAAGTCCGCGTACGGTTAGTTCTCTCAGGGAGGAGCCCAATAAAAGAAGTTGGTTATACAGTAAATACACATGCATTACTGAATCTGGTAATGGCTAATGTAGGTTTTCCTACAATTATAATATCATCACTCATAGAAATCTTGCAAGTCGTGATTTCTCTCTTTACTTCAGGATGCTATTTCTCCTCCCACCATTTCTCTCTTCATCTCATCGCTAGATCAAACTCCTTTGCGCCATCACACATCAGACACCAGATGAATTCCTACTCAAGCCATTCACTCTTTTCCTCTTTCGATTTGTTCAAAACACGTCAGATCCATCAGTACGCTAGTTAATTTCACCCAAAAGCCTTGCTAACTATTTGTTGTCCCTCGACGTACAGTGATAGAGCTCGAGTTTTCTCTATGGCTGATTTGTTTGATCTAATGTAGACCAAGAACTGACTGTAACTGCTGAACTTAACTCTTTAAACAAAACCTGCAATATCAATGGTTTTCATCCCTATACCTGAGTTACGGCTTATAAGTAACTCAAAACAAGGGTCAAACCACCGACCAGTACATTCCAACTAGACTATGAGTCATTCTTAAATACTATGAGTTGACATTAATAATGGAAATCTAAGCTACGTAATAGTATTTGTCCATGTTAAGATACAATTAATAATTACGCATCGACTCGGATAAACCAAAACCTGTCAAGATAAACTTGCAAGGGGTAACAGGATAGACTTAATTAATGAATAAAATCTACTCTTTTAGAAATATAAAATCTTATCCTGATACAACTAATTTAAGCCAGCTAAGGTTTTAAGGAAAAGGAATAATCAAGTGATGACAACCCAAACGTAGTCGCGAGTTCCATAAACCACAAGCTTAAGTAACACTTGGCAAATTGAAATTTTATTTAGTTTCTAAGAAAATCATTGCCGAAATTGGATGTCATGTTTTGTCCAAATAGTTAAATCATATGAGCCTAGACGTTGGAGCAATTCTAATTTCTTAGGCATCTTTAGAGCATCACACATTCACACCTTCTTCCCAGTAAAGGAAAAAAAAGCCAAATTTGCCTATTATATTCGTAAAGATCACGCTTCTATGAATGCAACCTGAACTACCACATTTCTGTGACTCCAAATACAGAAAAAACTGCAATGGCATTGAAGTAAACTTCATCATTCACCAAAATATATATACATATATATATATATATAATAAGATCAGGAAAACTTGATCAGTGAAGTTATATTCATATAAGAGATAGAAACAAGTATATACACCATCGTAATTCAAACACGACCTTCACATATATAAATTGTTTATTTCAATTCAGAAGCCCTAACTAGTTCAAAGCTTAAGCTTCAAACAAATAATCCAGATTCATCGCCTTACTAATTCTAGAAGAAGAAACACATCCACCAAACGGATAATAACACCAAAGCATACAAAACCCCAAAATTAAGCAAAATTCCACCAACAATTCGTACCAACCGTTATAGATTTGATCAAAACTCGATCAGAAGACATTCACAGTTCGGATTTTGGGCTTCGTATATATACAGATGGACACAGAAATTTGTCTACCTCGAGCGGAAAAAGAGGGCGAAGAGCCTGGAGAAAGCGAGGCGAAAACGAGGACGGAGTCGGATGGTGTGAACGCCGCTCTGGCGAAGAAGCTGCTGGAGAGACTCGACGAAGAGGGTGAGATGGCGGATCGGCGGCAAGTAGAGCGTCAACGGCACCGCCGAAAAAGCTATGGTGAAGAAGAGTTGAAGCATTTCAGTGATTTTTTAAATTTATTTTTTGGGAAGAATTGAATGTGTATATATGGATATGTGGACTGGAAGTGTAAAGGAGTTGGAAAGGTAGGTAGTTGCAGTAGTAGTTAAAAATGGAGTTTTATGTGAAGAAGATGAAGAATATAGAACAGTTGACGTGGTGAGTCAATAATAGTAATGAATTGGATCGGAGATAGATATACTGCGTGCTATTGGATCCCGGCAAACGATGTAGTTTCGGAGTTACTAGTTATGAAAAGTCTCGTTTTTTTTTTCTTTTTTTTTTATCTTATTAAAAAAATATTGTTGTCTAAATTACTTCTCAAATTTTTTTTACCCACGCGAGAAACTCCGGTAGATATAGTCACGGATTCGTATATTTATCAACTATCTTATAAAATTTTTATTAATTTCTCAAATTTCATCACTTTTTAAATGAAACGCACTCATTCATACACTTATCAACTATTTTATATGACTTTTATTAACATATAATTTTTTTTCACTTTTCAGATGAGGTAATCAATAATTAAATTAACGGTTAAGCTTACTTCTTATATTTTCACTTATAATCAAAATCATTAAATTTTAACTTCTGCTTATTCTCATAAAACTTATCATAAGCAACTTAAAATATACGGGATGAACAAACAATTATTGTTTAAAAATATAATTATAAGCAAGCTTGAAGACTTACAATGTCAAACAACCTCATAATCGCCCTTCTTGCCGCCTTCGTTATGCGTTCTTTTATATTCTTTAATTAATATACAAAATTAACGGCTATAATGTCTTTATCATATTTCTAAAAACTATTATATAATTTAATAGCTATATTAAAACAACATATTTTGGTATTTATATTTGTAAATATTTCATATTTTCAGTTATATTAAAACATATAATGTATTTACATAATACAATAATATTTTTTATTTATTTTTTTTCCATTGTTACGAACGAAATATATATATATATATATAAAGAATTAGTTTCACATTATGAATCATTCATATCTGCAATTTTTTTTTGTCACATACATTTGAGTTAGTAATCAACTAAAATTTCTTAAAATAATATGAATTCAATAGTATATGATAATAATAATTCAAAACAATCTTAATATTTACTCTCAATTATTTTATAAGACACTCACAAACTCAACCTAATACTGAAAATGGATGTGGGCATATTTGATCACATGAATCCCTCATTTGTGTTGATATTTGAGAATTGGGATTACAATAAATGATATAATAATATTCCGTATAAACCATAGTTTCTTACATTTGACAATTATATATATATATATATATTAATTCTTGTGAAAGCACATTGATTTTCCGTTTGTGTTTCTTGCAGTTGACTCTTGTTTTCTTGCATTTCAATATCATCTCATGTAAAAATTAGAGAACTCTATATAATAAACCCACAATTAAAATGTCAATTGATACTTTTTGATATTTGTACCCTTAATTTCTCCCTTCCCTAACTAAAATACAAAATGCAAAAAAATTTAATATATATATATATATATATATATATATATATATATATATATATTATAGTGAACTGCTCAAATACCAATACAAGATTAATCTTCTATTTATTTCGTAAAAAAGAACAAAAGATTACATCAAATGTATTAAATTCTCAAATCAAAATTCAGAATCTTAATAGTATCAGTTTTTCTAAAATATAACATTAATACAATATCACTTAAAGTATTAAACGTTTATAAATAGGAATTTGACAGAATTTTATTAGAAAATATATTTTAAAAAGAATATTTTAAAGTAATATTCAAGTTCATCTAAATTGGTTCATAAACATAATAAACAATCAATAATATCATGACACTGAAATTATATACTCCATACAAATGAACTCAAATTTTATTTGCTCTAGAAAATATGACATAAAAAGTTTATTACCCAACATGGTGAAGATTAAAAAGTGAGTTTCAAATCTATTACATTTATTCACGGATGAATAAAATTAGAAAGTTAATTTTCATTAATTATTACTCTAAAACTTTAGATTTAATGATTTTGATGTATATGCTTTGTATGTTATTATAATTTATTATTAAATACATTCTCTGTCATATTTTTTGAACTGCACTAAGAATATATGTTAGAAATAAATAATGATGATGATATTTAGAAAATAAATTGTGCATCTGTAAATAGTTAAGGTATTCAATAAACCTAAGTATTTGCACAAGTTTTGCATCCACTGATGATCAATTTGGTCATCAAGGGATGAATTGCTCTGTACTATACAAGTCATCAGTGAAAACTTATAAAGGACTTGATAGTGAAGAGGAATGTCTATTATTATTCAAAGTCACGTAAGTTATTCCGCACATCAGACATTCCAAATAAGATCAACAAAATTTCAGGGATTAAAAATCATCAAGGGAACCCACCCGAAATGGTTGGGGAGAGGAAAGATTCCCAGGGATTAAAAATCATCAGGGGAACCTATCAGGATATGACAAAGGCAGACCAACCCATCAGGGAAACTCGTCAGGGTATAGAAGTAACAAACCAAACTTGTCAAGGAGAACGCGTCAGGGCATGACAGCAACATGCTAACCTGTCAGGGAAAATCATCAGGGTATGACAGTGTCAAGCTAACTCGTCAGGGGGAATGCTCAGCACTGCATCAGTGGAAGGCCATCAGAGTATGCCTTAAGTCTTAACGTTAGGAGATCAAGAAGAATTTGGATAAATCAAGTGAAGTTTTAAACACTGATTGTGTGAGAAACCGGAAATTCAAATAAAATGTATGAATATTAAATTCGTTATTTATGAAATTTTCGTTTATTCTCAACGACCGACAAATTTTACATTTTAGTTTACGCCCAAATCACGCTAATCGATGCGCGTACGTTCACTAGAGATAAATCGAAATGAACATTATATTTTTATATTCACGAGACGTTAATCACGACAAAAATTTCATAAACACATTTTTATCTCACCTATACGGCTAAACATTTCAGTTTATGCATTAAATCAATGTTTAACCATTTAAAATTGTAATTAGTGAATTAAAAATTTAATTTAAACACTAATTACTTCAAATTTCAGCATTTTCTAAAAGTGGCAAAACAAGGAGGTGTTTTCAATCCAAGGAAAAATCTTTCCAATCCAAGTAAATTTTTCAAAAATCAATCCAATGGCCAAAAATGATTTGCAAGTAATATAAATATATCATTTTGACTAAACCCTAGCCTCCATTTCAGTCAAATCCTTTCAGCAAACTCACTAAACACATATTTAAATTCGGACTTGCATTTATTGAAGTTTTGGACTTTTAATTCATTTAAAACTTTAAAGAGGTATACACACTGCTCTTGTATTTTTACATTTATTGTCATTTATGTTTATACCATTGTGTAGAATAAATTTTTCAGTATCATTTTCATATATAACACATATTTATATCATTTATGGTTTGTAAGTTATTAATTTTTAAAGTTTGAACAAAAAATAAATAAAAATTCAAGAATATTTCAAAAACCCGAAGAACCCTAGCTTGTTCCGACTGAAATTCCAGCTTGATGTGTTGCTAGTCATTCAAATTGATTTTATGAACTTGTTTCTGCACTTGTAAGGATTATTTAGCCTCAAACAATTTGAGGAATGGCCAAGTATTTCACATTTTGAAGCTCGGCCGAAATGTTTAAAATGCTCGAATGATATTTCTGCGATTGAGTTGTTAAAACTTGAAATAGATTGCATTTATGTGTTCATGAAAGTCTCCGGAACCAGTTACATGCTTGAATCATCGGAAACAACGCCGGAAAGGCCATGAACGGCAAGAGCCGAAGCTCTCGCCGGCGTCCATGGCAGCCGCCACCTCCGGCGACTGTCGTGCGCTTCTCCCGGCCATTTCGGGCCACGGCATCACGGCTAGGGGTACATTCGCCTATGTCAAAGGCCATGGTGATGTCCCCACCGCCAGTTTCCCACCGCCCGTGACAATTTTGGAGTTGGCAGTCGCGGCTCCGGCGAAAGCGGCGCCGGCGGCGCCCCCCTTGCTGAAACCCTAGGCTGTTGAGGAAGAAGACAGGTCAATCCGACCTGGTCCGCGACCCGGTCCGTGACCCAGTGTTGACCTGGTCCGACCCGCTGTTAACCCGATCCGACCCACTGTTGACCCGGATCCGGCCCAGTCCAATTTATTTTATCCTTGACCCAATCTAAACTTAAAAATAAAATAAAATAAATCAAAATACTTATACATTTTTAATTATTTTCCAATAAATGACTTTTGAATAATTATTTTGATATGTAAATAAACATTTACATGATTGAAATTTTATGCTTTAAAAATAAGAATAAATTATGATGTTAGAGTATCTTAATTACCACAATTAAGTGACGAGTCATTAATTTATAAATAATTATTATTTAATGAAAGCAATTAAATAATAATTAAGGAATGAATTCTAAAATTTTATTAAATGATTAAATAAATCATTCAAGCTAATATTTATTGAAGAATAATTCTTGATTAATTAAATTAAAAAAAATTCAAGACCAGTTATTATTTAATTAAAATAATTAAATAATAATTAATGAATAAATTTTAAATTGGTTATTAAATGACCAATAAATCTTTTCCTTTAAAAGTGATTAAGAAGTAAATTATTTCAATGATCGATAATTATTATTTAATTAAGACAATTAAATAATAATTTAAGAACAAATGTTTAATAATTGATAAAAGATCTCCAAATCTTTTATGATTAAGATTTTGAGTAAGAAATGATTATTGTTTAATTAAAATAATTAAGGAACAAATTTTAATAAATGTTAAATGATTAATAAAAAAAATTATTTAAGCTAAAAAATTGATCGATTAATGATAATTAATTAATCTAAGGCCTCTAATAATTAAATTTAAATTATCGAGAGCCTATGATCGACGTTTTATCAAGTCCACAAATTCTCCAGACTCCGTTTCGGTTCCAACCAAATCCCAATTCAACGAATGGCGACTCAATTAGTCAATCACGGACTTGAGATTTTCACAGACATTCCGCATGTGCATCCGCATGTGTATTTAAGTTGAAATTCCTCACGTTATTTCATGTAAATGTTTTACAGAATCTTTTCTACGCAAGTGTTAAATTATCACTAAGGACTTGAGGCAAGTATATACTCACTCTGCTTTCTTTCAATTAATGCGTATGATCATTCTTTCGATATACGTAATGTATTCATGATATTATTCTGTCAATATTCATGATTTAATTTCTTCAAAGTTACGTAACGTACGATCCCTTGATCCGATGTACGTGAAAAATGTTGTATTTGAATCAAATGATTTTTGGGCGGTTGTTAGCTATTTAAATTCCGCTAACACTCCAAAGAAAATTCTATACAGATGTAGAAAACTTATTTCTTCACCCCATACTTGTAAAGTATATCCGTATGGGTAACTAAAGGCTAGTGGGATGCATTTGCTTGGCACCCCGGGCCTAAGATTTATAGGGGAATGGGAACCGAGACATCGGTAACCGGACTCTCGCAGACAAAAGGTTTCTGCAACCGACTACATATGTCGTTATGATGAAGTCAAACGGTGGTCAGGCTGGTTAGTTGATAAACTGTTTGATATGAGTTCCTAAGGGCACGTGCGCCAAACGGACATGGTTATAAGGCGCATGTGAAGGTATTCTTTATTCTTTTAAGAAAAGGGTCAAAACTCCTCGTTATCACTCGGAGACCCTAGAATCCATCTTTTTCAAGATATTAAGAGGTGTTGACTTTGTTTTCGTCAAACCTCATAAACACTTACGATTACTAAATTATCCCTATTTCAAAACTTACCCAATACTTGTTTATATACTTGCGAGCGTAAATCGCTCATGAAACTTCTATTAAATGTTTTTCACAGGTTTTGGCGAAAGGGCCGAATCGGCTGATAAAGGCAAGACGAGAATGGCATGACGAACGCTTCCTAACCGCCCGCTTATGGGTGGCTTTCAAGGGAGGAGCGAAATGTGAGGATAGTTTAGAAATGTTTAAATTGTAAGGCCTGTGTGGGCCCTCATAGACTTCCGTTGTCAAATATTCATTTGTTTTGGGATAATGTAATAGAGAATTATATTTATTTCTCTAATTTAATGTCATGTATGCTTGGATGTTATTTTTGGTTCTTTTGTCAATTATTGACGTTGCCCGAAGTCCAATATGGGATTTTTGGGGCCGTCACAGATCCAGTTCTTAGATAGGACTTGTCATCAGGGGATCCAAAAGCACTGATCAAGTTCACATCAGGACTTGTCGTTAGTGGATAGTTATGACTACATACACTCGTCATCAGATCTTACACACAAATTGATGAAGCTTGTTATAGAAGCAAGATATATAATCTGGAAAGATATCTCTTGAAGTTTGGTGGTTCAATGACAAATCTCGATCATTAAATGCATGCAGATCAGAGGAAAAAAACGGAGCAACAAAAGCAACAGCAATTTGACACATCATTCCAAAAGGACATTGATGTGACATATATGCGACTAGGTTAAAAAGAGAAGCACGTGGGTTCAACTACTGATCTTCTATATATTCAATAGAGTTCTCATTACACAGAGTATCAATCCAACGGATCAACCAACAATTTGAAACACACAAAAAACTAGAGAAGTTTTGTAATATATCTTGATAGAAATATTTCAAAGAAAGTGAGAAGTTAGTGAGTGTGAAATTGAACCTGTAATCATTTACAAAAATTATAGCTGATTAATCACATTTGTAATTAACCAGATTTCCAGAAAAACCCCAAGTTTTAATATAATTATTTTATCTTGAATGTGCGTGTATTTATCTTTATTTTTTTAAGTTTCTCTGATATTCCAGCTTGTGCGAAAAGATTTAGAAAGAACCAAAAGCTTATAGTGTTTGTATTCATTCCCCTTCTACAAACACTTAAGTCCATTTTGTTCCAACAATATATGTTCTTAATTCTTTTTTATTATTCATTTTTCTAATTATTTCAATCAATTGTATAACCTTTAATATAATCTATTTTACATAATTTTAACTATAACAAAAGATAAAATATGAAAGAATTGGAGAGTTTATCAAGTTTCTACAATTTCAAAATATAAACCATAATTCCTATTAAAAGGTTAAAAACAAAATGCCCATAAATTTTTTAATTTAGAAAAAAAAAATAAAGATACCTACTTTTCCTAAATTTTGCATTCTTAGTAGTACAAAATGATAAAAATAAAGTTGCAATAGAGAGATATTGTTTTCATCAACAATAAGTATATATTTATTTGTTATATAAAATTATACATTTTAAATACTATATATTTATTAATGGTGATATAATTTAATAAATGATGAGTACTAAAAAAGAGATTAAAATTTAAAAATTACTTAACAAACTTATTATTTTCTTAACATAATTTGTAAAGTAATTTAATACTATATTAAGAAAATTTTATCATATCAGTGCTTGTATATTATATACAATAAGATTTTTAATGTAATTTAGGTCATTTATACTTATGTAACCAAAATAAAATTGAAAAAGAAAAGCATTTTAATTATGTAAATAATACTAGTGGTGTAGAAGTATAAATTTTCTTGACATTGTACCTTTATTTATTTTACAAGAAATTAAAAAAAAATACTTAAATTATTTTTAGACATTTAATAAGGGGAGGTAAACATGAAATGAATTTCAGAGTTTCTATGGTGTATGTATGTATAGATTCTCTCATTTGTCATGTAAATATTAATATAGATGACGATGACATGATAAAAATAATTCATAATAAACAAAGAAATGCTCTTCATTTTCATTTTCTAACAGGGCCCAGAGTTACCCATTGCGTATATAACCGTGTCGGTGGCGGTGGGGAAGGGAGCCGACGAAAATTGTTACCATGATATACACAAATAAAAAGGTTCGCAGAGTCTCAAGAGGCCACTTGGAAAATATTTTCTGCTTTTGCTATTTCTGCTATATGCTCACTCTATAAATTAGAATAAATCTCTACCAATTGTATGTTCAGCTTATCCGATTTAAGTCGATCATCACAAGCCAAGTCAACTACCAAACGAACCCCATTTGTACCCACACAAGGATATGGAAGCAAGTGCTAGAATGGTCTTTTGCCTAAGCAACCACCACCAGTCCTTGCAAAACTTTGCCCCACCAGGACCCATGTTGCTTTTAGTACCCAACGACGAAACATGTGAAATTTCGGATCGGAAAACACATTCACATTCAAGAACAGATGGAAGAATGCGGTGCATTTGAGGTGTACCAAACATTGAATGGACTAATTGCGCATCCATAATAGCAACATATAATACCCACGAATAGGCAGGGCATAAGTTACTAACCTAGGAAAACTTGGTAAGACCATGTTCTAAGCCAAAGTTATCAGACTGTAATCTATATATATATACATCATAACCCAAAATAACATTAGAGAAGCCGATGTACAACAACAATATTGAAAGCCTGTACGAAACAGAAAAAGATGAAAACAGTTCACGACGAAGTTATACACAGAAGCAATTTTTGACACACTAGCCTCAAATCTGATGAAGTATTGGTTGCTAAAATACTTGAAAGTAATTTTCTTGCTTCTAATAGTCCTGTTGATATACTTCTGACAATTGAGTCATCACTTGCCATAAGAGATGCCATTAACTTTGCGCCAGCCATCCTTTCCTGATATGCAATAGCAAATCATTCAGTGTGTGTGTGTGTGTGTAATAGAACGCAGTTATTTACTTAACCCAAGTACCGGGAACATAATTTGGTACTGAGAAACATTTTGTCATCAGTGCGTCAAAACTCTAATTAAGTGCTGGATGTATGGACATTTAGGTTCCTGTTTTATGCTCAAGACTTGGATGGGTAGAAGTATCTAGTTCCATACATTTTGACATTTCCTACAGGGTACAGCAAGTTGAAAGTCAAGCAAGCAAGGCCTTGATGGATAAAGATGAAGGGAGTTTGGGGAAGTGAAGTGTCCTAACAGGATTCTAGGTCAAAGATTAAGGAAAGACATGAAATTGAATGGACACCTACGTTACCAGTAGAACACAAACAAGTCTGAAAGGCATAAGGAAAAACAAAGCATGCTGCCGATTATTTATTTAACGATTTCTAAGCCTTAACTAGAAATCCAATACCTAAATTTCAAAGGTACTGAAATAGTGCATACCCATGTTCATCAAATACTAATAATCTACACAATGCCTTTCCCAAAATAAATCTGATTCCTGAATTTGTAAAACTCAAATGCAAACTTAGATGTTCAACAAATCAACATGGTTTCTATGTGGAAACAAGTACAGCATTCTGTTGGCTACGTGGGAAGAAATTGTGCAGTAGTAGTCAAGAGATTGTATGTGGGGAAGGAAAAAAAGAGTTACAGTCGGAAGATTTAGAGTTACAATCAGAAGATTTAATGGAATTTAATCTGGGAAACCTAATTTCTCATTACATATATTTATAATGCGGTGAAGATTTTTCTGCACCCATTCAATATAAGAATGAAATGAATGTCCAACAGTTGCTACAAACTGCATATCCTCACATGCAGACATGTACATTTGCAAAAGATGCACCATGGTACGAGGATAACTTTCAATGCTAAACAGACTTCAAAGAAATTGGGAAATGCTTTCTATGGGGTCTAATGACTTGTACCTTTTCCGATCCTTCTCTGAGAGATTTTACAGAGACATCGAGAAGATCAGTTCCGTACGGAAGAACGAATAACTTCAAATGATACACTGCTGAGAAGAGAATCTGGACACACGCAGCTCTAATTTCTGAATCATTTATCACCTGCAGACACCATTATGACTGGTAAGGACAAAGTCTTCAAAGAAAGAGAAGCGTCATCTACAAGATACTAGATTCCAACAAAGAATGAGTAATCAACATACATACCCCAACAGAGCAAATTATTTGTGGTATAATTTTCTGAGCAAAGGCTTTCCTGCCAGAGTCTGATATCTTCTGACAAGCACTGATGAGGACATTAGCCATGCACAGGCGAAATGAGCGTGCCAGTGTCGCCTTAGTTTCAAGATTTTCCGCAAAGATTTCTGAGGATACTTTTTCACTTGTAACGCATGTTAATCGATGGATCACATAAGTGAGAACTGAACTCCTAGAGGCAGAATTCCCTTTATCTGTAGCACTAGGTCAGCTGATTCCAATATAAATGTGTTAGCAATGAAAAGTTAGAAACACACCTGAAGAAGAATTCTTTTTATCTGATTCTCGGAATCCTTCGGGGGCTTGTAGTTCAATACAGACCATTAGTGCCAGACAATCAATACAACCATGTTGAGCTTTTGAAACTGAGGGAAACAATATCTTTAGTGATTAGCCACTTGTAGTAGCAAGCATAGTTCAAAATGCAGAAAACTTTAGTTACCTTCATCTCTGTCAGTTGAAGGCCATGAAAGAACAGTTTCAATGACTTCTCTAATTTTTAGGATGGCTGGGTGCCAAACTGAAAACCTACCCCTAGCCTAAATTGCATTGAAGTTAACAAGAACTGAAATCAATGAATCATATATTAAAACTTTTCCTTTTCTTTTTTACCATGAGCGATGTGCAGATCGTAAATAGACAAGCTTTTATAGTCAGTACATCACGAGAGCTCGCAGCATCTTCTAGAAGAGAAGAAATAATAGGATAGAGCACCTGCAGAATCACAAGGCATGTATGATTCATCATAAATATTTATGCCATGCAATGAGAACCTCGAAAGGACATATGTAAAGTATAACTCAGAAGTCACAAGAGAAGTCTATAAAGTTAGTTGTATCAAGTGAAGCAATTTGGACAAACAAATTCAATTATGATGCTACGAGGACTAAAGGATAGCATGACAAAGAAAGGGATATCAGAAACATATCAGCAACATAAGCTGATGTTCAGTGACAACCCAATATCTATGTGATGCCAAGAAAATGTTATCGAGTAAGATAGCTAATACATGTCAGGATCTAAAACCTACTATTCTGTATGCAAAATATGAAAATACTATCGCTGGTGTACAGATAAAGTTATCACAAGTATAATGAATTATCATTTGAAAGAAAGCAGAAGAGGAAGATCCTCCCATAGAACAAACAATTTCATCTGCCCCTTTCCTTCCTAGCAAATGATGAGACTTGAAGGAATCATCCTCCTCCTTCCCTCATGTTTCCAATTATCAAAATAAAGACCCAATAGCCTTAGGGTCTAATAAACTAATAATTCGATAAGTTACCAGCCTTACAGCAAGAGGAGTTTCATCAATAGCTTTCGATATGAATTAAAATGTACTTGGAGAGTTGGAGATAACAAGTGGAAGGTAGTTTACATGGTGATGAATACGCCCGCAAAGCTCAGCTGCAAGCTTCCGAACATCTTCATATTCGAACCTACTAAATGCCCTGAGGAGAGAGGAAAACATCAGAATCTCACTGGAGAATAGAAGCCTCCTGATATAAATACCTGATGAGTGATGAACCACCTGTTCAGCAGCAGTGCGACAATAAATTCTGTATCTCTGCTTTTGAAATATCTATAGTCTGAAAAGACAATTCCAGTTAGATGTACAAATACGACATAGTTTTATTAACAAATATGTATGTTACAATTCGCTCCATTTATTTTTCTTTTATTTTTTATTCTTATCTTTGTTTACTTATATATGGGATTAAGGAATATGCCAAGCTTGGCATTGGAAAATACCATCTCAAGGTATCATAATCTATATTTAATGCTTTCTTTGCTAAATTCAACCGTATAGATGAAAATAGTACTAAAGAGAGAATTGAGGTGTCCCTGATTTCTACTAGTTTTAAGTTTATCAACTATAAATTTAGTTTCAAATTTCGCTCATTCTCATATTGAATTCAAGTCCCACTTAGTAACTTGCGAATCAATCCCAAACGGTTTAGTTTAATTTACGGCCCTAATGTTAGGTAAGGAAAAACTGGAGAGAAACTACACCCAATCAAGAAGAAAATGTTGGCCGCAGAACTCACATCAGTGTCGTTGTTAGCCACTGAATTAATAATTGTTGAAAATTTTGTAGATGATACAGGGACCGGATATGAAACCAAAACACCAGAAAGAGTATTATGTCATTTGCCGAGAAACAAAATCCTAATAACAAATAAGTAAAGGCAAATTAATATACCATGCATCATGTCCTGTCCCAAAAGTTCACCATACACAAGTGGAGATTTGAGATCATCAAAAACTCTAAGAGGTAGCAATCTGATAACAAGCAATGGACAAAGGCGATCAAAAAGAGAATGCTGCAGTGCAACAGAGCCCTCCTTTGAATGGATCCTGTTCTTCCATTAAAAAATGAAGCTCTCATCAGTTCTGGCGAAGTAAAACAATAAAGGAAAGGTTTAAACCAAATATGTCGGCATTTACAGAAGATACAATTATCAAGAGTTAAACAACTATCAACTGAAGCATGAGCTCTTCATATCAAACAAATATCAAGATTAGTTCATGTTGATAAGGCAAAAAATGGAAAAAAAATAAACTATTTGATGATACCTAAAGATATTTCAGCTTATCCGTAACATCTAAATTGCTTTTTAAAAGTGTCGCTATAACACACGCGCACACCCCCATCCCAATGCACTTCCAAGAGTGAACCAAGCTCTCCTAACGGCTGAATCAAATGCTGAAATTTGGATGCTCAAGACTTACAGTCCATATACATGATTACAACGAAGCTGGAAAATGAATATCTAAAGCAATTCAAAAGATTCTCTTGAAAGGTAATCCTTTAGCAGCACTGGAATGCCTGCAAGTTGCTTCTACTTAAAACTAATCGACTAGAGTCTATAACAAGAATTTTATGATAAAGAAAGAAATTCAGGACAATATATTATGAGGAAAACCGGATTCATCATACTCCGTATTTAAGAATCAGTATCTTTTTACTTACTGCTAAATTTGGGGAAAAGAACAGTTCGGACCTTAAGGTTTTGTTAAATAAATAAACCGAATTATAAACCAAATTAAGATTACAATCCCGTAAGGAATTCAAATTGTAAACCAAATTAAAGTTTTATTATATAAGGAAGTTTAATTCGAAACCACCTCAGAACTTTTCATTAAAATTTACAATTACAATCTAATAAGAAAATAAATTTAAACCAAATCAAGATTTCATTATATATGGAAGTTGAATTCAAATCCAATTTAAAATATTTATTATCAAATATTAATATATACAACTTGAAGAATAAATTACTTTCTTTTTAATACATCTATACTTCATAATAATTTTTGTTTATTGATTTGAGATGTCATGGGTCATAGTGAATAGTTCTTAGTTATATTATTTATTATCATATACTACGTATTATTCAATTAATCAATTTCATACATCTTTTAAATATTTTTAAAAAATTATATTGAATCTTATAGTTTGTATGGTATCATCTGATTATGTCTGAATATGTTGGTATCATATTTACAAGGCTAAATTCATATTATTATTCTTTTATAATAATTGTTTGGTGGGGTATCTGTGCACCACAAACGATTTTCATTATATAATACGAGGTAAATATTAATCTCATTAGACTCATTAACTTTAAGAACTAAAATCTTTATTTAAAAGGAAAAAAATAATGAGATTAAGAAATGAAAAAATCATAACACGAAACCAAAAGCAATATAAAAAGAACAAAAAAAATTAAATTAAAACAAATTAGTTTATAATAAAAATCCAACTAAAAAAATAATTATATAGAATTTAAAAGACGTATAGAACCCAACTAACAAAGATATTAAATTTAAGTTTATAATAAAGACATTATATACTGAAAATTTAGAAGCAAATTTTAACTTATTAATATTTTAAAATAAAGCCTAACACTCTAAAAAATACATACGGAGTATTTTATTACGAGAGCACGAGAGATAAATTCTTTTAACTCAAAGCCTGTACTACTACGAGATTTAAACAATCTAATTTCAATCCGGTGTAGAATTTTTATAATTTAATATATCCAATTTCTGAAGGAATAAATTACTTTTCTTTTGTAGATTAAATACAACAAAAAAAAGTACATGAAAAGTAAATAAATACAATTTAATAAATATAATCACTTATTTGATAAATAAAATTATGAAAAAATATATTCTAACTTTAAATAAAATCTATTAAATACAATTCATTTAATAGCTATTATACTTATAGTTAAATTGTAACTTTGACCATAACTTCATTCAATTTAAATCCAACGACAAAACTTTTCTAATTTAAAATTAATTTTGAGAAAAATAGATTGAACTATATTTTATAGCTAATATTTATAAAAAAAAAATAACTAATTCCTATAAATAAATCTTTCAAAGAACATTATATATTAAAATAATTTCAAATAAGATAGAAAATAAATTATAAAATCTAAGACTACATATATTTCCAATATGAAAACATATGTACACAAAATATTTCAAGCAATAATAAATAAAATAAAATAAAAAAGAACTTTCTAGCATATACCCCACGCTTGAGAAGGATTTAACAGCTAGTGAATTTTAACTATAAGAATTAGAAACAAACAAGGAAAGATGATCAAGAACAAAGACCAAGTACTTACTCTTTCATCCTTCTTGCATGTGAGAGAAGACGTGGGAAGACAATATCCGCAGTATCGGCCAAATATTCACTAATATAGCTGAGGAACCTAACCATAATTGCATTTGATGGCTCCTGTAGCATCTTGTCTACTAAAGGCCCGGCTAGAGACTTCCAGTCTTCAACCTATGTTATTTTAAAAGGAAAATCACAAGAAGCGCTAAAAAGACAGATAAAAATACGCCAAAAATAGAGGGATAACCACTGAGAAAAATGTATTGTAGCATGCTGAAATATGAATATCAAGAACAAACGTAATTACTAATAGACATCATGAGAAGGATGATTGGAATAAACATATTCCTCCCGACCCATGTAGCAATATGCAAAGCTGAGATGGTCGAAAGGGCTATAATGCCACAAAGCATGACAAGGTACAACCAATCTAATAATCGATTCTCTTGAAAACTTGAAAAGCAGCGAGCAAAGAAAGTTATAAGGTCAAGAATCAGGATCAATATGATGCAGAAAAAAGGAGTGAAGAAAAGGTGGATTAGAACAGAATATTTAGATTGGAAAGTACTCACCACCAAGAGTAACCTTTCTAATACCTAACACACATATGAATTAGCGTCTAGAGATCCACTCAGAAATGTAACAAGAAGGGAGCAAAAAGTGCAACGTCAAACAAATATCAAACAGAAAAAATTACAACTTGTGCTTATGACCCAGCTTACAGATTTTGACCACTCTGGTATTAGCTTGAGCACTTTCTCAGTGTCCAACTTGAATCCTGCTGTAGTTTACCAAGAGCAAAATAATTTGGGGAAGATTAGAAACAGATAAGATAAGGAGCTTGCAAACTGGAACACATAATAACTAAAGATGTCACTGTGAAGCACAGATAATACTCTCGCTGGAAAACGGGAAAGAAAATTAATTTCAGATAAAACATCTTCATCACCATGCAAGAGATCATAAAAATTCATCATAAAAGTGAAAATGAAACAACTCAAACTTCACAAAGTGAGACACACCGTCACTAGTTTCGCTGATAGTGTCAGGATGATCCAGAATTCCGTTAGCGTTGCTGCCAAAGAAAGAGAAATTCATACATAGATTATACACTGAAATCAAAAGAGTGCAGCTTATGAAACTTCAAAACATATTCACAGTTAGAACTTATATTGCTGAGTATATTTGAGTTATCATGTCTGTTATAAAACGTTAGTTGCTTTCCACACACTCAAAGAATCACTGGATTGACGTTTATTTAAAACCTTTGAAATAGGCTTCAGTCTCCCAAGTTTCAGCTAGGAGTTTATAAAATTATCATAGCAGCTAGGTCCCTTCACACATGCCAAAGCCAGAGCAGTAGTGGTCATCCTCTTGATATTTTCAAGGCAGGCCTCTGATCTATTTCATATGGTTAATAACATTCTTGTGGTGTAAAAACATTTATTTTCTTTAAATTAGTACTTGGTGACAGTACTATTATCTTTCTAGCTTATACTTATCCTCCAAAGGTAAAGGACATAAATAGATGACTGTTACAAACATATCAAGTTATACAACTATATTGAACACAAACAAAAGGAAAACAACTCAAGATATTTAAGCATCCTTCTGTTGTTCAATACGAGGGATTCACATAAACCAAGCAAAAATTTTAAAAGAAAATTGAAATGACAACATACCTGAGGCAGTCGAGCAGCAAACAAATAACATCAGATTTTTTGTTGCGACCTTTTAGCACTGCGAGAAGTGCATTACAAGCAGATGATTGTACTCTTTCATCTGACGAGTAAACAAGACGAACTAATGGGGGCAATATTATCGAAAAGTCTACATAAGAAACAAATAAACAATGAACACCGTTAGCACAAAATAGCAAGATTGAGGGCATCAATCTTTACAAACAAAAAAGAGACAAGACATTATGCGTTCACTTAATTCTAAAAATACAAGTTAAGTTCCAAGGCACGTCGCTAACATTTGACATCTATCAAAGTCACAGGCAATTTATGTTATATTCTTGTAATTTTCTTAGCTAGCTTAAAGTTCTAACATAAATTGTAAATAACAGAACAATGAACGTGTTTGAAACTCTAAATGATTAAGAAGGGAACGACATGGAGAAGTAAAAAGTGATGTATATGCAACAGATATAGACAGAGCCAGTCATCCACTCAGGTAGTATATATAAACCACACATTCAAGTGGAAATAGAAGGCAAAACTGATTGGTGAAATCAAATCTCTCCACAAGGATTGTCTATTGATATTTGCTGCATGAAGATATTAATTGTTATTCTACATTCACAAAAGGACGTGTAATTTACTGGACACTGGTACAGATGAAAGAGGGTCAAACATTCGGGAATCTAGAGAAAGCTACAAAACCATGCACCTACATGCCTTTTTGTAAAGTTCCAAAGAGATCTTACAGGAGAGCAACCTAGCTCAACTACAAAGTTAGCAATGGATCATCAACAATCCACATATTGTACAGTCAATGCAAGTGATTGGGTCAACAGAATATGCCATGCAGAGAGATCATACAAGATCATGTTCGGAATGACCAGTGAACTGCCTCTTGATATGGATCTGTATGGGATTAGAACAATAGCTTAAAACTAAGAAATCAAAACACAAACATTAAAATCAAAAACACACCAGAACTTAAAACTTAAAAGAAATATCTGGATGTAAGACAGATTCTTAGATCCACTGAAAGCTAACACTATCGACGTGGCCAGAGGATTGTATTTAATTGTATCAGTATCTAATAACTAAGTCAAAATGCTCAGACAAACTATGGTGAAACATAGAACACAAACATTTACGGTAAAAGCTGGAATCAGAAATTGTGACATTCCAAAACTAACCAATCATTGGAAGTAACATGGATGCTTGGGTACTAATTACTGATTCTTCATCTCCAAGGCGTTCTAGCAAGAGTTTTGATATATCTTGCCTGAAATATTCATTGCAAGAGAAGATGAAAAGAAGAGCGAAATGTTTGAATTGAGAATCAAATCAGCTTATAGTCATTAAAAACAGTTCCCAACCACATCAAATGAGACAAATCAGCTTCTGAATTTAACGACATGTGGACAAGTTCAGATATAACATCAACAGCATTCCTCCTTTGTGAAACATTTCCAACAGCAAGGCGGTCTAAGACCTCCTCAAGGCACCGGCTGTCTGAGCTTCTGGATAATCACATTAGCAAGTCAAGGTCAGTCTAAAAAGGAATAACATGAAACCAAACAAATTTACAAAAGTATGTAAAGACAAGAGCTTACATTGCGCAGTATTCAGAGACCAGTGTAACAGCAGCTTTTGCTGCACCATCCCTACTGTCAAAAAAAGTTAGCAGTGATGGAAATATAGCATCCATATGCCTTGTGTCGGTTAGACTACTTGCAGACGACGTAGAATTTGTTCCAAACATGACTGCTTTAATGATGCACACAGTACCATCAATTACATCCTCATCCACAGACCTCAGCTTCATACGCATATGCATTAGGGTGATAGCATGAAATAAAAATACAAAATAAGCAGTAAAGATATCTAACTCATAGAAAAGGAGCATTATTTTGGAACTGTAGCTGTACTTCAGTGTGCAATTTCAAACTGGGAAAGCCTTCGTTTTACTCGAAGTTTCCATTTGACGCCTTTTTTTCGGCTTTGTTTTTATGGTGTGGTGGGTGATGTGGGTTGGGTGTATGCAGGTCCCGGGGCACAATATATCTCTCAATCTGATTCTTTGGTGCTCTGTGTGGTCCTAGCTTTACTAAATGTGCATATTGCATACAACTAACTCAGAGTAACCAACACATAGGTAGAACAATATTGGATAAAAGTTGAAGGATCTAAAATTTTATAATTTTTACATTTCCTGCTCTAAGATGTCCTACTGAAGTTGGGAGCAAAAGTAACATGAAAAGAGCAAAGAAAGTATAGATGTGAAACACAGTAAAAACATTTTCAACTGAGCGCAAAAGCTTTTATACATTTGATATTAGTAACTCCTCTATGTTATTGTCTATATAAGTCTCCCTTTCCTTCTTAAAGTAAATAATTTATTTATGTGTTTCCATTTATTTCCTAGCATAAGCTGAAGTGGCTGATTATAGTAAATCTTTCTATAAACAGAAAGTGTTAGCTACCAACCTGTGTTATAAGAACACGAGAAATTTTCAGCCCATATTCAGCCTTAGCACTTTCAAATTGCTTTGTATTACAACGCCCTAGGAGAAGTAAAAGGCAAGTGAGAAAAAAATTTATGGTCTCTGTTCCACTGTCTTTGTCCTCTGAAAGCTCATCAGCATAGTTATCTGCATAAAACTGCTTCTGTATTGTCAGTAAACTTATTTCACAAAATACAGGAGTATATCAGAGATAACTCAGATCAACATCACTCAATAACATAGAGCATAAAAGAGCTTCCT
>CM025783.1:14929310-15044959 GCA_014636745.2 Centella asiatica | reverse complement strand
ATAATGAAAGTTTAAGCAAAGATAATATAAGCAGGGGTACAACAACACTGTACCTAGCCCAGTCATATCTCATTTGCTTGTTGGGCTCCATGATCTCACAACCCAATTTCTCATAAAGCTATATGATAGCAACCAGTTTTTCCGATTCAGCGCCTTCCATTTCTTACAGCACATTTTGATTGATAGCATTCAGAGGAGACCACTCAAGTTATAGAGGAATCCTTTTGAACTTCTCGTGAGAGGTGAGGTGCTATATCAGAGACACTAGTGCTTTTTGGAAATAGATGTCAATATGAATTCTGGAGCTAACAAGATGAGATAATTGTTTCCCCGTATGATGCTATATAAGAACTGCCCTTTCATGTTCCCTTTCTAATTATTAGTTGTGGACGCCATGTGTAATATACAGAGTTGCATTTTGTCCCAAACATAAGTTACTTCTGATAATTTGATGTGATAATTTATTGATTCAACTGTGACACCATTACTGCCCATTCATCAGTTCACCATCACCGTAGGTGCAGTTCATATTTGCTCAACCTGCAACGATACAGAATTGCAACAAATTTACATGTTCTTGTAACAAATTTCAAAATATGTAACTTTTTAAAGATTTAAAGTGCTACTTTAAAGATTGAGTTGTTTTCTTCTTCTTTTTTTAAGATTACTAAATTTTTAGTAATTAAACCAACTTTTGATGGCAATACAAAAAAAGTTAACCATTACAAACTTACAAAGTTTGAATGTATATTTTCTCAACATCCTTTCCAATTAAGTGCAGACCATTAGTTAGTTGTGAGTTGTAAAGTCACAATAATATAATAATAGCAATGGGTCTAAAAGCCATAATATAATGCTTTAGTGGTTTCATTCACCAATCTCTACTCAAAGAAGATTTTTCTGTCACATGAATGTAAATGGACAGAAAAACAGAAAGAAGAAAAGATAACCCTTCCATTTATTATTATTACTGCTCCATCTGTTGTTTAGAAAAGGTCTCATGTATAATATATTAATTTTAGGAAAAGAATATCATCCTAGCAATAAATTTTGTTGTATCATCATCTAATCTAACATGATAATTCCAATATTCCATTCAATATCATTGCTTTTTAACTAACCATGTATTAGAAGATTGTGAATATTATTGAACCATATGTCATTTTCTCTAAATTTTTTAATGTTGCTTTTTGTGGAACAATGTTATTGTTACTGTTACTATTTCATTAGAGATTGTAACTCGACAACTAATATTGTTTATTTGTTTATCTATAATATGGACTCCTTATTACCATCAAAAGAATAAATAAATTTGTCATAGCAATAATATAATAAGAACGACAAATCAATTGTTATTCTTATATTGATATTTCCGATTATTCTTTTCAAGTCCTTAAGATGTTAAATTAATACCTTTCACATGGTCTTTATATATATATATATATTTTTTGAAAGTCCTCTAACATGGTCTTTATAAACAATATTACCTTTCTAGAGAGAGATAAAATAAAGTATGTAAATTAAACGTTACAAAAATATGAACTTTACGTATTTAATATTAAATTTTTGCTTGAGAATAGTTATTTTCTTTGAAATAACTGTTCTATTGGTATCATATGATATCAAATTTACGAATATATGATCTTATAATTTTATGATAAATAAATAATACCACACGAAAATATTCAATTAAGCACAGATAAATCGAGTCTTCTATATTAATATTACTGCCCTCTCAGAAGATGATAGGGTTTCTAGCTCGGTAGCTCCCGTACTGATCGAGGAGGAGCCTAGAAGGAGAACATTATTTATTTATTTCTATTTTCTGGGGCCCAAAAATTTTTTTAAAAAAAAAAGAGAGTCTATATTCTCAGACATTTTTAAACCAAACAATTAGAAATATTATCCCCTCATAACTATTCATACAAATAAATTAAATACCAACAATAAAATAAGCTTATGGGTTATTATCCCACTTGCATTATGAACGTGACAGAACTAAATGGAAAATGTAGAAATCTTCATCATTATCACTTAGAAAGCAAGATTCATAATTCCAAGGTGATAAAATTCATTCTCCTAGCAGCATCTCCCTTAGATATCTCATCTCCATAAAGCTTTGCTAGTATCAAAGATTAGTAGTAATATTTATCGTTTCCCCACAAATGATCAATTTACATCTAAAATATCCTACTTTTGGGATTTGGAATCCAACATAGCACATATGCCAGTAATCCAATGCTTTCTTCGTCATTTACTAATCAACATTAGTACCTATAATTTTGATAAAATATTTTTATTAGTCAATGAAAACTGATTCAACTAATAAAACTTAATAAAAATTTGAGTTTGAAAGTTAATTTAATTAGTAAAACTCAACAAGATTTTGAGTTTTATCGACAGTTCTTTTTGGATTTTTTCTTAGCTCCTTTTTAGTGAGATAATCTATAAGTAGCACAAATTACTATTAATTAAAAAAAATAAAGCAAAATTTGGACAAAAGTAATACTCGACTAGACTCATTTCGATTTTAAATTATTCAAAATTTAAGTGATTATTCAATACTCGAATATCTTTTGTTAATGTTAATGTATCATTCTTCAAATAAATTATGATAACATTTTGATATTATTCGGCAAAAGTACATACAAGTTTACACCTGTGAACATATGTATAATTTGAAATAGCAAGAGATTTGAGCTTGAGCATCTAATTCCATTAATCTCATTCTCTCTCTCTCTCTCTCTCTCATTAATGAGAACTCAAATCTCCCTCACCGATTATAGTAATTAAGTTTCTTATTAGTACCAATAAAGAAACAATAATAAGTTAAGAGTCTGATATTAAATATTAAGACTAAAGTACTTCAATCTGTCTAATGATTTCGTTGCATTATTCTAATGATTTCAAAAAGAATAGTGAATCTCAAGTCATTGCAGTGATTATAGATTCGCTGTGCTTGTGTAGACATGCTTGAAATTGAAGTATACTAACAATGCAACAGACTGGAAATCTACAAAACTATAGAACTCCATTCTTAGTAATGAAACCTCCATGTACTTTGTGAAGCTGGTAGTATTTAAACTTTTGCTAATTAAAAACAAAAAGATTAAAAATGTCTATTACACTGGCCTAGAATTATAATGGTAATTCAGAGAAAAATAATCTGAAGTGGGTTTTCATTTACAGATAAACCCAGAAAATATTATGTTTTCTAGATTATGTTTTAAAGTAACAAATGACAAAAAAAAATTCCTTGACAGAATTTGTGACCTTCCTTCCCTCCTGCACTGAAGCTTTTGCCATGCTTACAATATTGACCACCAGCAATATCAAATGTTATCTTGACAGAAATAATAATAAGAATCAATTTCACCTTCACTGAGCCATCAGCTGATCAAGTTGCATTTGTTCAATCCAAGCACCAAGAACAGATTGATCCACCATTTCAATGTGGGATTCTATATCTGAGCACTGACCACACAATGACGCAGCAGTGCCTGCAACCCTGGATGATGCAGTAGCGCCTGCAACCTCGGATGATGCAGTAGCGCCTGCAACCTCGGATGATGCAGTAGCGCCTGCGATTTTGGAGACATGATTTCCAGTGATTGCAGTAGTTTCTTGGTGAGGCTCTTTGACAAGTGACTGAACCCATGAGAGATCAGGTTCCTCCCCATTAGCATCAGCCTCAAATGATGCAGATCTTCCAAGTTTGGCAAAGTCTTCATCGTTAACAGCCCAGTCTGCTTTACCATTGGGAGAACCCCATTTTGACCAAGAATCACCGGGGGAGCTGACGATGACAGAGGAACTTGAACCAAGTTCACGGGAGCTATGGCTCCGGAACTGATGTTGCTGATTCTCACGCTGCGAAAACATAGACACCCGTGAACTCATTGGTGAGATAGGTTCTACCTTCCGGGGAGACATTCTTCCCAATGGAACTGCAAAAGAGGACTGCAACAAAGAGTTTTCTACATTATTTGGAGAGAAGTTTGTGTTAATAGGAGACAACATTTTCTGTTGCTGTTGTTGGAATTGATTCAGAACAGCTGGATTGTGCCTAGGGGAAAAAACAGCTGAAGCCAATGCTTGATCAGGATACCGAGGAGATAAGCCCTCTGAAGAGTAATGATCCTCGAGGTTTGAAGGAGTTAGAGTTTTGGAACGAAGAGAACGGTTTAAAGAATTAGTACCAAGATTTGGTTGATGAGAGAGGCGGGATAATTCATTGAGAATCTGCTGTTGCTGCACATCAAAATCTTGCAACAAATCAAGGTCTTTTGCATGAATATCTCTTGCATTAAGTGATGAGCGCAAGCGACTGGACTGGAAATTGCTACCTGGGAGGTGCAAAGTTGGGACATTTGCTTGGGGCCAACCAATATTTGAAAGGTTATTGGCAGATGGAGACATGGGTGGAGTAAATGGTGAAGGGGACATGGCGGAAACTGATGAAGGTGAGCTGGAAAGGAGATTCAAGGATGCAGCAAAATCCATTCCACCGGCACCAGATGTAGTTGATCGAGGAGATGATACAGTAGAGCCTGTAGAGACATACAGAGGTCGAAGTTCTTCCTGTTTGTGAGCAAAGAAGCAAACCCTCCTATTGCAATTTATACCATCCTTGCAAATCCGAGTCCTATATTGAGCAGGGTGTAGCCAGCTTTCAAAAACTCCATGAGCATATTCACACATATCTCCCCTTCTACACGCCCCCTTACGAAAATCAGGACAAGGAACACAGCTATAATGGTATTTTCTTGGGTCCCGTCTTCGGGCATTTTCACCGGGATGAAGAAATGGACATTCTGTCCAGTCGTGCGAATAGGCACGAGAACAAGGCCGGACCTTAAATGAAAACATCCGGAATTCATCAGTAGAATAGATGCTATTCTTGATGTCAGGTAAAGACGGATCAACAGGGTATTCTTTCCTCTCTGCAGCAGATGTCAGGGGGAGCTCATCAAAATTTGGAATCTTTCGAGAAGACGTTGAACCTGAATCAGATAATGGGGATCCGTTATCAGGTGATGGGGAAAGTAGGGGGGAATTTGAATCCGATGCGGGCACAGACACCCTTAAATTGAGCATACCATCAGGACAATTGGTTGTAAGAAGTCTTTCAAGGGCTACTTTAACATCTTCAAACTTTGGAGAGACAAGAATCACATCAGCAGGTCGATGACCATTGGCATCGATCAGATTTGGATTAGCACCAGCCACCAAGAGCAGTTTCACAACATCAACTGCCTTCAAAGATCCACCCGATGCAGCACAGTGAAGTGCAGTAGTTTTATCAAGACCGCAGGACTGGTTGACATCAGCTTCAGATAAAGAAAGGACCAGTTTCAAAACATCAGTACTCCCATATGTAGCAGCAACCATCAAAGGGGTTCTATCCTCAAGAACCATTTGTTTTGAACCCTTTTGGCGTCCATACCAGAGTCCAACCTCATCGATAGCAGAAGGATCGCGTGCAATCCATCTCTTAAATCCCTCAACATCGTCATTAGCAGCAAGTTCAAGCAAACTGGAAAAAGTATCTTCAGTTTCAACAGTCAAGTGATTCATATCTATGCTAGTAAGTCTACTATTGTCAATAGAGAATGGAGATGATGGAACTGGATCAGAGAGTCCTTTTAATTGCTCCGATCCACAGCACATACTTCCATTTGCTATAAATCCAGCTGAAATTCGAAGGCAAATATTGTGATCAAACTAATACCAGTACCAATAACACGAATCAATATATGTAAATACACGTGCATATCAAACTAACCAATAGATGAAACCAATCTCCAAGAATGATTGACCATTACACAGACAATTCCAGAAAAAAGAAGAACTATTAAAAGATTCATCTCATATATCTAAACTTGGTCAATAGAAAAATCAATAAGATGGAAAGGAAGGTAGTAAGTAATAGCAAGAACTTTTTTGGTTATTAATGGAGAATATAAAAGGAAACAATTTTCTGTTATATGTTTATGAAGAAGATATTTCTTCATCAAAAAGATTTGAAGAAATGAACTGTATTAGTTAAGATCAAATTTGGACAATGAAAAAGAAGGCATCTTTGAGAGAATCACTGCAAATCAAAGATGTTTAGATAGGAGAATCAGAATATAGAGGGGATAAGGTATATAATACAAAATTCTAATTCCCAAACTTCTAAATATATATTCATTTTACAATCACTTCAAAAACTTTATGATAATTGCCTGTTTGGTTGATAAACGAACTTCAAAATACCTAATAAAATATAAACTCTGTTTTTACATAATTATGGCAAACCCAGAATGAAAAATTAGAACCATAGAAATAATTTAATTTTCTTTACATGGCAAGTAATACAAGGGTGAAAAAAAGTCCTCCACGAATTATGTTTTCTACTTCTAACTTCTTAAAAGGTTGATCAAGTAAACAAAAACTTGAGCTTAAAGTCAAAATGTCGAGCTTTATTAATTAGAGAAAACATTAATAATTTTTCCAATTAAAAAAGATAAAATTTCAACCTTGATGTGATAAAACAATAAACAAAAACCCATTTAAAAAATTGATAATCTGATCATCAAATGTAAAGAACTGAACATCATCATACTTTATCTGCAACCGGGTCAAAGAAATAGCTTCTGGTATGAAAGAAAAGACAAGTTTGCTTACCAGATAAGTTGATTTGCAGCTTAACAGCAAGAAGCAGGGAAGAGAAACAACTCCATTAAAATTTTAGAGAGAGAAAAAGTGGGGATCTAGACAGAGACACAAGATTGGAAGATGAAATTAGTAAAGAGATGAGAACAAAAACAAGATGAACTGCTACTGATGCTACTTCTTCTTCCTCCGCCATTTCCTATGTCCTCTGTTTCTCTTTTCTCTGTTTTGTTCAGACTGCACTACAGAAGTAAATATTAATAATATTAATAGAACAGAGTGGTACTCTGCTTTTTACTTTTTATTTAGTGAAAGAACCCACTTATCCAATCCAAAACAAGCATTACGTATCACCCCAAACACCCCTCCAGCATTTGATAAAGGTTCCAGTTTTTAACTCATTTATTATGTTTAGATACATATTCCATTTATTAATTTATTTTATTTATTTACATTGTTTTAAGAAATAATTGTAGATGTTAAAAAGAACATGTAGAAATGTACTGCAACAATATGCCATTTAATATTGTCGTGCACCGTCTCACTGTTATTGTCATAATCAATGATATAAACCATTGTTATTTAAAAAAATTGAACTATTAATTTGATAAAAATATCATTGTATAAATCCAAAAAGATATAAACTTACAAAGCAATAAAAATAATAATAATAATGCTATGTATATAGATGTATGTGGAGGTTCGAAATTTTAGTAAAAACTTTAAAACAAAACAAATGATAGCAGTTAGTTGCTGTAAACACATGTTGACACGTATATACATATACACATATTACATATATATACAAAATATTTAGAGAAAATAATAGATGGACCAAATTATGATATCGAAATTAAATTTAAATAATATACCTTTCAAAAGATTTCATAGAGTAAATAAATATTTAATTAGATTGACGGGTCACTTAGCAATATGAATAGATAAATTAGTAACACTAACATATTATTTAATAATATTAATATAATATTTGTTGATGCTATAGTGAGTAGGATAAAAATTGCTAAAAACAATTTATTGAAATTTCTAATGAGTACTTGTTTGAATGATATGAGTTGAAAATATGAAAATATTTTTCATTTAAATAACTTCATTTTCGTTTTCTGAAATATTAAATCGATGAAGGTTACTTGCTAATTTATAGGACGATATTATAGATTCTTCAATTTATATCCTTTCTATTTATGAATTAGATCTATTATAAAAAGTGTGAAACAATATCATGTGTATTATTTTTTATGAAATTTCATGCCATGCTTGAAGTCTGTTTATCGTGATTGAAAGTATTTTGTAGGTCCACTAGTTATAATTGATCCACTAGTATGAGAAGTAATTAATTTGTTTTCTGTAAGAGAGATACTATTGCTTAGGCAAATATATAGCAATGCGTCCCCTCATTTTTTTTTCTCTCAAAATTTTATGTCAATTTTGGAGTGGAGGCCTCAATCATTTTGGGCCATAAATTGAAGACTTTTAAGTTTGAACCATGAAGTTGGCTAAGAGCAATATTTTAATGCCTCTCTATGAATTTCTACTTCTTCTTCTTTTTTTTCCTTTTATTATAAAAATTATAAGTTATGCGAAGAATTTTTTCAATTTAAAATTACGACATGCCATAAACTTTAAAGAGAACTTAGAATGGTATTTATGGATCGGATATAAACTTGGGGAAAAAAAAATTAAATAAAGCAAGTTTGGGTTCGAAAAATAATGGTTTTAGTTAGATCCGTCAAATTTGAACCCAAACTCATAGGTACATAATTATTCAAAAAATTACAAGTAATGAGTGCTAAATATTAAATCAAAAAATAAACCGTAACAGTACTCAACTATGTATGTACTCATCACAATTTGGCCCAACTCATGGGTATCTAGAGGTTACCCATTTTATTTATATAATTTTTTAGTGTTTTATATTTAGAATTTTAATAAAAGGTCTAGATACTTAATATTCATGAAAAACTTTTGATTAATATAAAAAATATTTAAATATATGTTTGCGTGAAACATTCTTTTAAGTAGATTTTAGACTTATTTTATTAATTTATGTTTTTTCTTTTATGACGTATAGACATATGAAGATATTTTTTTATATTTATTGTTGGTATTCAAATTGTTAGATAATTTATTAATTTTTACTATAGTGATTGATTTTAAAATTGTGATCACCAAACCAAACTTATATATTATTGAAATTATGTTATTCTTTTTTTAAAGCTTTGTATATATTGAATTTTATTATGAATAATGTGTTGTTTTCCTTTACTAATATTAAATAATTAAAAAAAATCAAGTTTTCTACATAACTGTTTATTAATTGCAAAGATTATAACTTTTATAAGAACTTTTTTAAAAACGACATAAAATTGAATATTTTCACTTATGTATAATTTGGGTACCCGCAAATTATCCAATACCCATAGTCATAGGTAATTGATACAACAATTGGTATCTAAAAATAAACGAGTAAATTTACCAATAAATAAATATGTCATGGACTTAAATGAATTGAGTAAAATTATTCAAAGGTACCCAATTGTCAGGTCTAGTTTAAGCACAAAGAGATCTTTGAAAATTTTTCAAATGAAATTTTATCAAAAGAGATCTTAGCTTTCCTTTTCATAATTGTTCGCAGGTATTAATTTCAGCAAGTTAGAAAACAATTTGAAAGATATATTCGAAAAAATGAGATCTAAAAGACAGAACGTAAAAATGTTCATAAATTAATTTGTCGTGAACAGATCTTCTTAAGAGAATTCGATCTAAGGTATCTTACAAATCATAAAATAACATTACAGTCATATAAATTTCTCAACCTTTATAGCTTAAAATAGTTTCAAATACGATAAAAACTCTAAATTAGAAATCCATGAATACATATATTTGAAATATTAATATATAAATACATACACACACAAAAAATTTAATCATTAAATGAAAAGAGAACATCCTTTCAAGTTTATATAGAGGAATATAAATTTATGTGCATTCGTGTTAAGCAGTTCTCATCATATATTATTTATTTTTAACTGTAATATCTTTATTTTTTGTCCTGTACATTAATTTCTCTAAATTTTTTCTCGTGGTTTTAAATATATGTATTGACATATTTGCTGGGCGATATTTAAGACGCATAATTGCTATGATGTTTATTGTCCATCAAGATTACAGACAAATTAAATTGTCTCCACGATGAAAGATCACATCTTTAACCTCAGCCTCTTGAATGGCAAACAAAAGAAGAATTTTCTTGTGAATGAAAAGGAAGAAAAGAATTACGTTAGAATTAGAAGGAAATGTTGTATGAAGACATTAGCTAGTTGTTCATGCAGTCACACCATTTGCTGCAAATCTTTGGCATGATAGACGTTAAGACTTCTTGTCCGTGCTGGCGCCCCTCCTTTGATCAACGATAAATCAAGGATAAGCCTACAAATTAAGTGATCAACCAAGCCCGATTATAAGTTATTAAATGGGAAAATGAATGAAAATCCGCAATTTTAATTCAAAGAAATAGATTTATTTCTGTTACGTGTTCATCAGCTAGGTGAGACCAGTAAAATAAGAACTTACGAATTCCAGGAGGCCCTCTTCAATTGTGCGGTGCTACTGGTTATTACAATATTCCCATCAACTTTGGATATTGAATGATCCATAGGCAAATTGGCTATAGTTGATGCTGAATGAACATACAAAATCTCCATTACATATAAATGTATAAAAACTGAAGGAAAAGTAGTTTTATAGAGAAATTTGGGAGACCACTTACAAGGTTCATTTGTTGTGTCTACTACTTGATCAAGGCCCAAGAGTTTCTGAATCAGATGGAAAAGGAGTTCAAATCGTTTAAAAGGTACAAGTGACGTTGGTTTAGGTCAAGGGATATTCTGGGGAGAAAGAATCACCTTAAGACTCTTGTAGCATGTGTCTAGTTCATCGTTTACCAACATATGATCAAAAAGGCCAGACATTTTTCCTTGTTCAAGCTCTGCCTTGGCATTTCTGAGTCGCTTTTGGATCTGCTCCTCTGTTTCGGTTCCCCTGTTTGCATATTGGAAAACTTAATTACCAACAAAAAGATAAGGCGAAAGCAAGTTCCTAACATTAACTCAGCTCACCTTGCACGAAGGCGCTTCTCAAGCTCCTCAAATGAGGGAGGGCAGAGAAAAATGAAAATTGCATCAAGAGAACTAGCCCTCACAGACCTTGCCCCTTGAACATCAATGTCCAGGATGCATCTCTGCATTAAATAGCGTGCACTTCAAATTTATATAATGAATACAGCAAGGGACCCATAAGAAGTACTCGTATGTGGTATTTTTTTTAATATGGACAGCCACAAAGATACAGTGCAAAAGATCCATTGAATTGGCCAACATGAAGGAAAGTAATACTAGTACTATTACATTAGCTTACCACCCTCCCTGCTCATGGCCTAGTCTTGACCTGGCATAGTGCATATGCACAAGATTATTTTAAGCTGTTTCTTAAGTCTGTGTCATTGTAAACTTAAAATCTCCCTAAGCTCATCGACATTCAACCACAAACCCATGTCATGTGCATGAATTGTCTCTTGACCGAGAAGACTAACAAAAATTTAATAGATTAGATTGCCTAATAATTCAAACATTACAGGAAACCCTACTAGGAATTTGGAGTATTTAAGTGCTTGATGCCATCCACCTCATGCCCACTAATGACAAAATTCCAGATAGTTTCTTTCTTTTTTTTTCTTCCGCACCCCCCAAAAGCAGTATCATAAATTTCTAGAAAAGTGGCAGATGAATGTTTATTATATATACCTTTCCAGCATCTGCAACCACTTCAATGGCTTCTATACTGGTCCCATAGAGATTTCCATGAACAGAAGCAAACTCAAGGAATTTTCCATCCTTTATCTCCTGCTCCATAACACTACGATCAGTAAAATGATAATGAATGCCGTTCTTCTCCTTCTCCCTTGGAGCACGGGTTGTGTGGCTCACTGAGAACCCAAACATCGTTGGAAAGTCTGTCATTAGTCTAGATATCAATGTTCCCTTTCCAACTCCTGAAGGGCCACTAATAACTATTGGCTTCTCAGCATCTCGTATAACTCCCTTACTCCAAGCAACCACCTCAGTTTCAAAATTCTTCTTTTGCTCCCTAACAAACTGTGTATCCACCTTCCAATACAAACGAGAACAAAAAGAAAGCCTAAGAATATAAACTTCATAGTTAAATATAAAAGATTAACTAAATTCAATTTGGGACAAAGTGACAAAGTTCCCTTAAAAAGCCAAACATTATATCTAGAACTCCAATAAAATCATGAACAAAGTTATAACCACACTTCAGAACTTAAAGGTTTAATACTCTGAACACCAACCTCTAGAAACCAAATGCAGTCCGCAAAGTTGGGCTTCTCAGTCACAACCAATATGCGATTTTCATCCAGAAGCACAGTAGAATGACCCCTAAATGAATCTGGTTTTGTTCCCAAAACAGTAGGAATATACCTAATAATTATATTGGAGGTTAGTAAACCCAATAACAAACTTTACTACGGTGGCAGCAGCTTCATAGGATGGCAACTCACCATTGACTCGCATGTTTGTCGAAAATACGGACTCCAACTGTTGTTACATCATCATCAGTCCCACCAATCACATACTGATTAAAATACAAAAAACCAAAATTACGACAATGAGCACTTTTATTTTTCAGGCGATCAACAAGTAAGATGAACAAGAGCAATGAGATTATCATCATACTATTTTATTTCCAATAACTGTAACGGTTTGGTGGCCTTTAGATTTTGGATCAAGCACGTTTACGAAATCCTCCTGCAGACCATCTACAAAGAATGCTGGAGCTTCACCCTAATTATTTACAGTCCCAGTTGGATTAGATCACCAAAAAGATCACTTAGATGAAACCATTTTCAAAATGTAAATACAGTACACAAAAGATTCAATTTTTAATAGCTTGAGCTCACCATAGATATAAGTAAAGCTCCAATTTAACAATCCTGATCAAAAGAAATGATGAGGGAAGATATCAGGACAACTCCAAAACCCAAGATCTTGAAATATGACATGCGGTATCAACTCAAATACACAAAGCATTGGGATTACAATGGAGACATTCAAAACCTATAACATCAATGCCACTAAAATAATGCAGAACACATCAAAAACCAAAACCCATATGTCCATTTAAAAAAATAATAACAACAAACAAAAAAGAAAGGATAAAATCCAGAAGACATGGAAATCATAAATTCAAATTCGACATGCATAAAGACATACAAATTGATGCCCACGAAAATCAACACAAAAGGGATGCAGAAAGCAACTAATTTAGCTAAAATAAATCGATAAGAATTATTCACTTGATGCTAGCACAATCAAGAATACCTGAGAGATGACAATTTATCTCCAACTTGAAGATTCTTCTTCTTCTTCTTCTTCTTCTTCTTCTTCTTCTTCCTCCCCAAAAGGGGTTATAAATTCAAAGAATAACAAAGTTATGATGATGAAAGCCAGAAGGGTGGTGGAAAAAGAGGAAATTGCAGGAAAATTGAAGAAGCATTCCCATATTTGTAGGCTAGAGAGGAAGAAGCGAGGTCAAGCCGTCAAGGAGGTGGCATTTTGGTCGCATTCAAGTTCACGAAACTTGTAGAGGAGCTTCGCTTTTCTATTTCCTTTTTGTTTTTATTTGTTCCCTAAATTCATAGCTTGTTCAAAATTTGGTATCATCACAAAAATGAAAATGGTAGGGTTAATTTTTGCCGGTAGTTATATGTCAAACAAAAATATATTTATTTAAATGTGTAAATGTATTTGTAAATTTTTTATGTACATTTTCGTAAAAATTTAAATGGATAATTATATAAGTAATCATGAATAAATATAATATAGTATAATATATATATATATATATATATATATATATATATATATATATTATACTATTTAGAATATATATATTATACTATTTAGACAATCTAGAGATTGATATATTTACGGATTATACATTACTTTATTTATAGTCGTTCACCTTTGAATTTTTAACTTTCCTTTATTTTACATTTTTCCTTCTATTTATCTATTCGGGCTAGAACCACTTTTGAGTTTTGTAAGCTACAATTTCCCATGCAATTGTAATCTTATGTGATGGTGAAGGTACATATATGAGCAATATTTTCTAATTTAACAAGTGTACAAGTGTTTGTCTTTCTCTCTTTTTTCTTTTTTCTTTTTTCCTTCTTCTTTTTTTTTTCACTCATTTTTTTGTTTATCTTTTATATTGCCGTTTATATATTCCAATTGTGATACATACTAAAGGAAAATGTAATGTTGTACTTCGTTTTGATTTGACAAAAAATTGACCGTAAATTATATTTTCTCCTTAACAAAAAAGAGCAATATTTTATTTTGTTTGTATACGGTTATGAAATCTTGAAATTCAAATTATGACAATAATTTAATAATATTTTAATATTATAAAGAATTTATTTTGTTCAAAACTTTATATATTTTGTAAAATTAATCATTTTCAAATTGAAGTCAATCAAATTTTAATTATAGACTTCACAAAGTATTAAATAACTTTTTGAAATGTTTTTTTTAGAATAGAGAGAATATTAATTATTTTACTAAAGTAAATTATTTATGAATCTATCGATGAAAACATGTATGGTTCAAAACTTCAAAAACTTGAAAGAACTTACAAACCCAAAATCTACGAACTCACGATCTAAGCACAACCTTAAATCATGCTACCTTAATACAATGAGAAAATATTTCAATAAAATTGTGTATATAAACTAAATCATAAAAATGAACTCCAATTCAAAAATAATTTAACATATAGACATATTTATTAACTTTTTCCCTTCTTTTTCAAACATTGTGTCCACGTACGAATTTATTTTTAAATTGTGAGGTTGTCTTTATAGATTTATTCAAAAAAAAATTGATGAGTGGGTTTAATCACAAACAAATAAAATAATAATCGTATATAAACACGTCGATTACAGAAATATATTCAACAGTTGACTCCACGCGCGCTTTTGTGGGGTGTGGTGGGGGTGGGGGAGGGAGACATCCATTAAAGACTCGCATTCACTCGTAAACTCGATATCAGTACTAGTTGTCGTGTCTGTGCAAATGCGGATATATTTTTTTAATCGTATTATATTATTTTAGCATAATTTATTTAGTGAAAAAATAAATTGAACTATAATTTATTTTTATAATTTTATTCATTCTTGTTATGAATCAGTTTTCAAAATATATGAGAAAAATCTAATTGTACGGATTAAAAGAGTATACAAAAATAAATTACATGTAATTGTTTGGGATTTTTTTGAGCTATTTTACATATTTTTTATAATTATAGAAAAATTAATATATTTTAACAATTGAAAATATACAAATTTTAGATAATTATAAAAATCATACTATACACTATAAAATGATTTGAAAATCTGTATATTACTCTATTTTTTAATACTTTTTCAATTCGTATGATTAGATTTTTTTTAGATATATTATAAATTCATAAATATAAAATTAGTGAGTAGGATTTGAAATGTGAACTATTCTTTAGTTACATTAATCTCATTAATTTAAAATATATATTATGGGGTATATTTATGATTTTTTTACTATTATTTTTAGAGATAACAACTAACTTAAAATGTATATTAAATACAAATATGACGCAATTTACACGTGATAAATAACCTTGAAGAAATCAAATAAGAAAGTTTGATATTCAAAAACAATGAAATTGTATTGACAATTGTCAAAAAAGATAAGAGATAAATACAAAATCCTAATAATAAAATATTTATAAACTAAAACAGTTCTAATCAAAAAAAGGAAAGTAAAAACATTAACAAAACGTACGGAATCAAATTAACACTGAAACTCGGCATAGTTGTAGGCATGGTCATGCACTTGTCCATGCTCTATTCTAAGGAGTTATAGCATGGGTAAGAACATGGTCACGCATTTATCCAAACATCGTATAATTGTTGACTCGTATCCTTCGGATAGCCCGCTATATGCCCTCAAATTTTGAAGTGTATAAGGATCACAACACAAACAATCTAAACAAAAGATCTTCCTTCGTTCTTGCTAGCTTCATGATTTCAAAGACCAAAAAATCTTCCTTCATTTTTGCTCGCTTCATGATTTCAAAGAATTTTATTGGAAACAACTCCAATAAAAGCCTCATCTTTGCATTAATCTGCACATCAAACAAATTTTGTGGAATAACAAAATTAATGTATTCAATTTTCACGGTTGTATGATTAAAATTAGTCTTGTCACATGATGTCTTTCCAATATTATTGTCAATTTCCACGAATGATAAATTTTCTTCATTAACTTCACCCCAAAAAGATTCCTCTTCATCCGAATAAATTCAAATGGAAGGCTCTGAATATTCAAAATAATTAAAAAATTCAAACGTATCTTCCAAATCATTAAAAATCTCTTCAAGTATATGTTGTTCGTGTTGCACGTCCTTCTCTTGAATTTTCATCTGTTCCTCCACCATATTCTGAATTTGAACATCCATAAGTTTATTAATAACAAGTTTACATACTTGCTATTCACAACGGACATATGTAGAAAAGATAAGCTCCAATCCTCGATCAAGTGCTCGGAATTGTGAATCACTTATCTGTTGTTCAACTTCATGGTGCCTTTGATCCTCTCTTTATCTTCCACGAGGATCTTGTTGTACCAGTTGATGTCCTTTTGGCTTGCGATTTGAAGATGATCAAGAATCAAATTCACATAGCTTGCGAAACATAAAATTGATTCTACAAAGTTTGTCATCTGTTGTTTCAATTGATTAACAAACTCCTTAGAAGTATAGTTTTCACCTTGTCGTTCGGTCATAGATTTAGGGTTACGAAATTCTTGATAAAAAACGTAGCCTGATTATGATGCCAATTGATGCAACAGAAGTGGTTTGATTGGATTTAACGCTCCATTCACACGTGATAAATAACCTTGAAGAAATCAATAAAGAAAGTTTGATCTCCCAAAACAATGAAATTGTATTGATACTGTTAAAGAAGATAAGAGAGTAATGCAAAACACTAATAATGAAGTATTTATAGGCTAAAATAATTCTAATCGAAAAAGGAAAGTAAGAACGTTAACAAAATGTAGGGAATTAAATTAACGCCGAAACTCGACATAGTCGTAGGCACGATCATGCCTTGCTCCCCTTTCTTGAGAGTTATAACATGGATAAAAACATGATCACACCTTTGTCCAAGCACCGTATAATTATTGACCCCTATCCTTCAGATAGCCCGTTGTATCAAAATACTTGATTGAGAAATATTTATGTTGATTCAAATTTTTTGTTCATATTGTTCTATTATTAATTTGTTAGTTAATATTTATGTTTTTTGCTATTGTATTTTACTCGGTGAATTTTTGTACTTGAAGTTATGTTATTTTTGTTTTGATTACGATGTCTCGTTACGGTTTAGTAGTTTTTGTAATTGTTTTGAAGAAATATCTTCGTATTTAATTATTTAAGAGTCGTTCTCAAATTTCAACATAAAAACTAATCACATAACTTTATTAAAAAAATATTTTAAATAAAATCCGTGTCATAAAAGGTAGAACAAAAGTAATAATTTTATTAACTGAGTCATGCTTACTCAACTAAGGTTGTGTTTGATTGTCTCTTAATAGCTTGACCTTTTAATCGATAAAAAGTGCAATTGTTTGATAAAAAAAATTATAATATTTGAATGTCTCTTGACTAGTAAGAGAAAAAATTGATGTTGATTGATTAAGATGTGCCTTTTATTGAGAATTTTAATAAGGATATTATTATTAATTTTGTAGAAATATTATTTAACATGTTTTATTACATAAAACTAACTTCAAAATTAATTTTACCTTGATAATGATCCTCTTAATTTTAGTTTTATTGTTATTTAGATGATGAAAATAATTTTATTATCAAACAGATTTTCTAATTTAAATTCAGAAACTCTATACAATATATATATATATATATATACATACATATATATATATATATATTAATCATTCAGATTTAATTATTTAATTTTATTAAACGCAATGTCACGGCCTAAATGAACTCAACATAAAATTGTCGTTAAAGATTTTATATGTAGATATTGATTTATAAGATTCATGTAATTTATAAGATTACATGTAATTTATATATTGATTTTACATATAGATATTGATTTATAGATATTTCATGTAATTTATAAGATTTAAAACCTTCACCACGCTTCTTACCTTTTGGGATAAAGAAAGTGACACGGACTATATCAAATCAAAATTATAATATAATGCTCAAACTGCTATAAGTAATAAGGAGTAATATTTTTAAAGTCCGAGCGAGGTAGAAAAGTATAAGTGAGAAAAAATTTAAATTATTTGTCCGAGCGGTTGAAAAGTATAATTGAGAAAAAAATTAAATTATTTTTTTATAAATTTCTAGATCACTTTCTCACTAGCACTTATAATAGTTTTCCTAAATTCAATCTTATTTTTTATATTTAGAGAATTCAAATAAAAAGTTAAACAAACAATGAGTTGCACCAATATATATATATTTTAAAGTTAATTTGATAATTGTGAATAGTGTTTTGTTAAACTTACAGTATCACTCTTAATATTCATCAAAATTATATTATTATTATATCATATTTTATACCATTTTATAATCCAGCAATACTAATACACACACACATACACTTTTATATTATTTATATTAAAATATTATATATTTATCTAATGTAAAAATTAACATTTTATATTTCTTAAATTCCATAATACCATATATTGTAGCGATTAATTAATACATTAATACACAATATTAATGTATATAATATTATAATTGTATTATATTATAATATCAAAACTAATATATAATATATTAATATTAAATTAAATTAATATTATTTATATATAGTTATATTATATGTTGTAATATATTAAAATATGAGTTATAATATGCATTAATATATTATCTATATGTACTAATTTTAATATTATATTATAATTATTTGATATAGGTGAATATATATATATATATATATATATATATATATATATATATATATAGACACACACACACACACAATACACACCCCGCTTGTTTTATCTTAACTTTTAGAGTTTGTAGATTCTTGTAATATAATTTACATAGCAAGAATTTATCATGAAACGTATTATTTATTAATCAAATAATTAACAAATGTAAATAGTAAAAGTTTAAAATATTATTATTTTATCATGATATGCTATATATTAGAGAATCTTATGTATATAAGATAAATAGAAAATTTGTATATGTATACAAAATTGTGCTTGATTTTGTAAATTAGAAAATTTGTTAAGAGGAATTTATGTGAATGACCTAAGTATTATTAAAACACGGTAATTCTCCTTTAGTTTTGAAATCCTAAAAAAAATCAATTAATACTTCCTCCGGTTTATAATAACTGACATTCTAAAGTCAAATTTTTTATTCACAATAATTGATATTTTATATATTTCTAAAAATTTATCTCTTATGTTTACTAAATTATTCTTTAATAAATTGCTCTCTTCATTTTTATATGTGTTTTTTAATTTTTTCGCACATATTTTTAAGTGAATTTTTTATTATTAAATTTTGAAAAAATAATAATGAAAATTATTTAATATAAGAATTAATATAAATATAATTTTTAATTAAAATAAAATATTTAACATATAAAAAATATGATTATTATAAAACGAAAAGAGTATTAACAATTTAGATGACATACTCCGTAGTATGTATACGCGTTTTCGCATTAATAGTTAAATTAAAAACTTTTTCACTAATCACTCCCCACTAAATATCATCTTTGAATTACCTGCTATAAATTCTACTTTTATTTTTTTTGGCTCAATTACTTCGGTCTTTTCTGTCGTCATGTTCCACTATTTCTTATTTATTTAATCCTAGCTTTTCTTTCTTTGTGGCAAACAACAAGAAACACATGCAATTGACAGATTATAAGAGTTCTCCTTAAATATGGCTATCTTTGATTTTATGAGGATATTTTAAATGTTTTAAGTCAGTTAATATTATGTAAGGCTCCGTTTGATGTTTGATGCAAGAAAAATATTTTTTAAAAAATATTTTATTTGAAATTATTTTTTAATATTTTTTAGTATTTGATTGTTATGTCAAAAATGAGTGAAAATGTATAAGTTATATTTTAAGAGGTAAAAAAAATAATTTTTTGAATTATGACAATTTTTAAATATGAGTATCTACTTATGGATCTCAAAAAAACTATAGTAATACTCTATTTGTAGATCTTAAAAAATTATGAATTATGATAATATTTAAATATTTTTTGGATATATATTTCTAGAGTTATAAATATTTAAAAAAAAAACCCCACAAAGTTATAAGATCCATTAATTCTCTCTCCATCCCACTCTTTATTCATTTTTTTTTCTTTGAAAAATGTATTTCTTATTTCAAAATGAAAAATGATTTTTTTTATTTTTCATATAAACTTTTCCTTTAACTGAAAATCATTTTTCTTTAACTTAATTTCATAAACAACCAAACATTTAAATATTAAAAAAACAATTTTTAATAATTCGTTTTTTCTCTATCAAACATATACTAACACTCGAGAAACCACTTTGGGGCAAAATTGAACCCAACACTTTTTGCTTTTGACCACCGCCACTAAAAAGAATATATAAATAAAGAAGTAATATCCCAAACATATCTGAAAGTTTGTCTTCATCAGTAACTTAATACCCATATTGTTATTCTCAAGTCTAAAGACATTTTAGGTTAGAATTATTGATTCACTATAAAAAATTGTGTTTGGTGAACTAAATTTCAATTATTTTGGGAGGTTGTTTGGAACCATTATTTGTAAAGAAATAAGAGTGTTAATTTTAAAATTATAGAAAATTTAGAATAATCTTGCCATTGAATTTAAAATAATCACCTCATATGACTTAATATATGTTTAAGATGGTGATATGAACACCTCTTTTACAAAGTAAAAAAGTGAAAAAACTGGTATTCAAATTTTGCTGATTATACTTATTATGAGCGTCTACGTGAGTATGTAAATTTAGACAATAATCTCCTTTAATAAAAAAGTTCTAGCTAAATTACTACAGATATATACCAGAATATTCAGTTTCTTTTTAAAAATTATACATAAAAATAACTAAATACGGAATGGACCATGTATTAGTTGCTCAAATCTACGACACCTAATAGAATTCATATTACAAGATCTGGACATTAGATTTTCCTAGTCTTTGAATAGAGAAATGTATTGTACTTCACTCCTTTTTATTACATTAGTTTTAAAATTTCTCCCAATACGTTTTATAATAATTAACGTAATTTGTTTTGTATAATTTTAATCGTACTGGTGAATAGAATATAAAAAAAAGTGAGTCTATCAATTTTCATACAATTTAATAATGTAGAATTTTTGATTTTAATAATTGAAAAACAAGTAAATTCAACCCATTAAAACTGTATCAAATTTTAATTGTTTAGATGAATATGTCTTGTATCATCAAATTTTTTAAAAGTTAGAATACTCACTTATTTTTTTTATATTATATCTATCTGTATGATTAAGATTAATCAAAACAAATCACATTCAAAATTATAAAATACATTGAGAAAAATTAGAAGGATAATATAATGGAGAGGGCCAAGTTGAAAAGTATTCCCTCTACCTACACTGCATTTAATATACGCTTTAGTTTGATAATTGAAAATAGTAAAAATTAGTTTACCTAATAAAGTTCAATGTTTTGAAAGGTCAAAATTACTTTAGTTTGTGTGTGAACAAAGATGAAAGAACTTTGCCATGATATTTAAAAGGGTTTAGATTTATCAATTTCAAGTAGAATTTGTGTAGTACATTTTCAATTTTTTGTAGCTTGTATCCGTCGACTATAACGGTTGATCTTTTCCCTCTTAAATTAATTAAAGGAAGAGCTGCGTGAATGCATGAGTTTTAGAGTGTATTCGTTGACTATAACAATTGAGTTTTTCTCACTAAATGAAGTGAAGATTTTGATAATTCAAGCCTTATTATGTATACGTGAATCCATGAATTTTAGAGAATTGCCTCATTTGTAAAAATAAAAGTTAAAATTTTTAAATGAATCAATTTTAAATTAACATCCACATATATTTTAGGTTGAAAGTACGTCTAAATATTTTAGGCATACATAGACTTATTAGATAGGAGAGATAATATTTCTACATGTAAAATTGATATTTCCACAAGAGTCTTGGATATTAAGAGTTAATGACCTCATACTCGTGTAAAATAAATCATATGAAAATATTAATTTTTTTCGTAAAAATATCATTTTTCATGCAATGAAACACATAGAACTGTAAAATTTCAGTAAAACATTGCACACACTTGGTATGCAGGATTGAAACACAAAATTTCGAGAAGCTAAACTTGAACTAGGCTACAACAACAATTTGTATGGTATTTTAGTTCACATGGCATGGGCATAATATTGTTTACATAATCGTTCATATTTGAACAATACTACAGAACAGAATCTTTCACTAATTTAATTGAAAGCTCAATTAACATCATAAACCGTATCCAACACGTAAAAATTGTACAAGAAGAGAACCCTACTGCTATTGATTTAACACACCTTATAATCATATAACAATAATGCTGCAATACAAGTCTGCATTAGCATTTCCGATCACTACAATATAGAAAAACAACAGAAAACTTGAATCCTTAATCTGAAAAACTCAACTTATAATAGTAATTCTATAATTTATAAAAGTTACCCCTCAATTTAAAATGTGAAGGGTGAACCTAAATCTGATTTACACACATACGTGCGCACGCACATACTTACTAATACAATAACAATTCACAACAAACTTCTTTTTTTTTTTTGGGGGTGGGGGGTGGGGAGAATAGATTGAAATCAGTAGATAGGGATATAAAGAATCAGAAGAAGGAATGTTTGGGTGGTGCTCTACCCACAGCTTTCATCAAGTTGGCAATTTCAAGAACCTTGGCAACCTTTGTGCCTCTCTTGGCCTCTGCACAGGCTCTCCTTTCCTCTGCTTTTCTGTGTGCTTTTTCTATTTCATTCTCCATCTTTTCCGAGGCTCTTGCTCTCTTCTCCTCCAGCTTCCTCTGCAGGATAATTAATTTTATAGTTAACCAAAATACCCGCAAAAAAAATATTCAAAATAAATTTCCTGAATATATATCATCAAGTGGATATAACTTCTTGTAGAATACTTTTACAAGAAAAACAACATTTAAGTTTTTTTAGAAATAATTATATTACATGTTTGATTAACAATTTCATGTTCGTTTTTTTTTATAAAATTTATTATAAATATTTAATTAATAATAAAAAGAGAGGAAGATTTTAACGATAAATTTGTAAAAATATAGCATGACTTGACTTAACCCACGTAGGAGGTCAATTTCAGTCATTGGTGGACGCATGATTTTAATTTGGTGGTCAAAAAATTTTATATGTGTAATAAAAATAATTTGTTAATGTGCTAATGTATTATAAGTAAAAAAATTATTGAATTCAAAAGATTTTACTCTACTAGTTTTCATTTTTCGGTTTGAAGTTTATTAAATTATAATAATCTCCGTTCTAAAATATAGTAGTATTCTAAAATCAAAAGATTTATTATACTCTAAAGATAGAGAAATTTATACATAATAGTAATCTTTATGCACTTCATAATATTCACTTCAAAACTATTAAAATTTATTCTACAAAAGATTAATTTAAAAAAAAATTAGTTTGTAATATTCAATTAATGATAAAATAAGAATGTCGTAATGATAAATTCTAAAAGTAATATCATATAATAAAAATATTACACAAATGTATCAATTTCAAATTGAACACTTTTAAAAATTTTAAAAGTATATCTTTAATTTTAAAACGATAAAAGTATTTTAAATATAATTATAAATAAAAAAAATTAGCGGGTCGGAGTTTTTTCCTCATCCTGCACCGAATCCGCCCTGATTTCAGTAACATTGTTTTGACCCTTCTGAAGTTCACTCAATTTTTAAATTAAATTTAAAAAAATTCAACATATATCTTAGCACTTGTCGAACACCGAGTAAAATGCAAAATTAAGAAGAACTAGCATATATTAATTACCTCAACTTTCTTCATACTTGAAGTGGACTTGTTAACCTGCTCACCTTCCCACCCACTAATAATGGCTTCCTCACGCTTATACCTATTATTGATCTTCGCCATTTTAGCATTTTGCCACGCACATATCTTCGTCTCCACCTCCTCTTTCTTCACCCTCTCCACCCAAACCCCACCATAATTGGCACAATTCCCAATGTAGGACCCATCCGCCGGAGACGGCAGAGGATCGCTATTATCCGGCACGATCGCCAACGGATTGTTCTCCTGCTCCTCCTCTTCTTCTTCTCCGATCCGACCCAAATTGTTATGCACATCGCTATTCACATCATAATTATCTTCACTCCCATTATTCCCAACCGTGGATGATCCTGCCAGTACTAGCGCACTGAACTCCCTGCTCATGGTTGACAAATTCTCGATTTCCGTGTCGGCCGTGGTCGATGAAGATGACGATCTGTGGCTAGTGACTGTTTCCCATGATTCTCTCCGGCGGCGGTGGCGGTTGGCGGGTGGTGGAATTAGAGCATGGATGTCTCTATATATAATACTACTAGAATTATTATTATGTTGATGATTTAGTTCAATAGTAGTACTAGGTACACTTATTTGATCACTAGACATGGTAATTAAGCTGTAAGGATGCTATGTATGGTTTAATTATTAATCGGAGTTTGTGGGTGAATTGTGAAAATGATGGATCGTGTATATATAAGCAAAAAGATTATGAAGGTTCCTAAGGGGAAAGGGGGAGGAAGAAAGGTTTTAAAATTTTAGAAATATATTAATTAGTTGTCTTGATTTAGTACATATTTAATGTTAAAGCAAAAAGTGGTTATAGTAAGCAGAATTAATAAGTTTAATAGGGAAAGCCTGGTGAGTGGCTAGTGAAAAAACTAAAACACTAAAATACACATAATAACCTTAAAATAAATAAGATATAAAATAAGACATATATCGAGATAAATTAACTCATTCGGATGACCAAACCAATTTCAATCAACAAAATGTTGAATACTACGGTGGAGATGCAATGTCACTCTTATTGATTGACAGCTATTTAGATATTTCACTTTTGCATTAGTAAGTTAACTCTTAACACATATTTTCTTTATGTAAATATCTCTCTCAACCCTTTTCTTTAAAAACATTTCTGTCTTAATCTTACTTTATTTCATTATCTATCTTATTTTATTAAATTTGTTAATTGGTTGGTGGACATAGGACCTAATCCATTTTAGACTATATATGTATACTAGTTTTTTCTTTGGTTGCTGATATCCGTGTTTTTAAAATTTTTATAGGATGTTATATTAGTATAACTTTTAATGCATATAATGTAAGTAGCTTACGTAGACACATGGCACTTCCCTTAGTTTCTTTAACTAAATTTTGAATATACATATTCTATATTAATAATATAAAATGGAATAAATAAATTGGGATACATACTAATTTGATGTGGTATCCGGCCCTTTCTTTCTTGTAGAGTACTTATTTTTCAAATTCACCTTACGAAATCCCAAATGTTGAAGCTATTGGTGAATTTAGTTGATTTGTATTTTTAAAAATAGTTAATTGTGTGAACTATATAAAAAAGTTAAAAACCTTTTGAGGATGAAAAAAGTATTTTGTCATTGTATATTTTTGCTTTTGTAAAATTTTTAATGTATATTTACCTTTTATTATTATATATTTGTGTATATTTAATAATAAATTTATTTGTTTTTCTACTTATATATATTTATCTATTTGAAAGGTAGTACTTTGTAGTATTTGTTTATGTAGATGACATATATATACATATATATATACCCTCAATTTTGGGATATTTTTATGTCAGGGATCATGCTTTTAATTTTTTCAATTAAGAGAGCAAGATATTCAATTTTTTTTTCAATTTAGCTCAAAATTGATTGACACGAATCGGTTGACGCATCGCGCTAACATGACGAAATTATATTTTTTTAGAATTTGAAACTAGCATTTTTTCAATTAATATTTTTTAGACGGTAAGAAAGACATTTCAGTTTATCCTATTCACCCTCCAACTTATATTAAAAACATAAAAGAAGAAGAAATAAATTTATATTGCTTAATTTTGAATTTAATTATTATTTATTTTGTCACGACAATTCACCGGTTAAGCAATTTCTAACCTCACATCATAAATTGTCTTGATTGAAAATTTTGTAATTTCTCTCTCTTAATTGAAAAATAAAATTGAACGTACGTTCACTAATATAAAAATGTCAACTTTGAAGGTATTTGTGTGTGTGTGTGTATAAACAAAAAATTCTAAATTTATTAGGATCCAAATTAATAAATGAATTAATTCCAAATTTTATTAAAAACGTTATCATTTATCAATAACTTGAAATAAATAAAATTAATTAAAGAACAAAGGGCATTTTACTAACCAACCAAATAAAGAGTAGTCCGCCTCTATCCTTGATACTAACGTATATACATAATCGCAATAACAACCTCTCACTTTGAGCGGTTGAGCCAATCTCTCCATCTCTCATCTCTCTCTCTCTGCTCTTCCTCTCTCTCTTCTCTCTCTCTCTCTCTCTCTCAGCTGGGTAGAAGTGAGTGAAAGAAGCAGCAATGGAGATGACTATTGGCATTAAGAACTCTCTAAACCCCACTTTTTCCGTAAACCCTAATAGAAGAACTACCTCCTCCAATTTTTCTTATCCTCCTCTACTCAATTCCCAATTCTTTGGTCGCACTTTATCTTCATCTTTAAACAACGGACCGCCGCTCATTTCCCTTTATGCTAAAACCCCAATTCGTAATTCTATCAAATGCTCCGTTTCTGAAGCTACTGAGACTGCAGCTACTGGTAATTCCATTTACTTGATTACTAATTTTTGAATTTTTTTGTTTCGTTCTATATTTTGATGCGTAGTTGCACTTTTAGTTTCTTAATTATTGTAATTTATGGGAAATCACGTCAACCTCTATTCCATATTCCATACTAAGTTAAAGTGCATCCCATATCTGGAGTAGTCTAAAACCCATCTGTTTCTTCTCTTACTTACATGTTAAAAATACAGTTTACGACAATATTTAACTGTAAACGCTAAATGGTAAGGGAGACACTAATTGCTTTTGGAGTACAAGCAGCCATCAGTTAGCTAAGACCAGATAAAAGGTAGAGTAGAGACTTATAGAATTTTTAAAAAATGTAAAGTAAAGAGGTTTACTGCCATCCTCTATTGGAGTATCTGTTTCCTTTTTCTTTTGGTCGGGGTTATCCGGGTGGGGTGGAGTTAAGGGGAGGGAATCGGTGGAATTGTGTATGAAACTCCTATAACAATATGGTTTTGTCAGATTCTCTTAAAACTTGAGTTTTCAGAATTTCTCAATTGCATCATGCTGTCTCGTGTGGTGTGTCTAGATATGACTTTGTTGGTTGGATTAATTTTCTTTTAATCTTGTAGGCCAATCTTGACTAAAATATGTTCTATCTATATAATGTTTTGCTCTTAGTAGAATTATTGTTGAATATATGTAGACATGTAGATGTAATAGCAACTGTACCTTATCGCCTTGAGTACTACTTCTAAATCATTTTCTAATCCATTGCTTCAGAGAGAAGGAGCAAGCTTATGAGGAGAAGCGACATAAGAAATATTGCAATTGTTGCTCATGTAGATCATGGAAAGACAACATTGGTGGATTCAATGTTAAAGCAAGCGAAGGTAGTGTCCTAAGAAACGCCAAACATGTCAGCGAAACCTTTTATTTCTGTCATAATATATTTTATATGGTATCTGATTTATTTGATCATACGCACACAAAACATAGCCCAAAAGATAACCTTGTAGACATATTTGATACGTGTGTAATCTTTTAAGTGTGGGGCTAATAATTTCTTTTTTATTGAATGAAGACTAAATTTATAATAGCAAATCTACATATTGCCCTACTCATGTTGACACATTTCTCGGTTTACCCCATTGAAGTTGGTAAAATTACAAACTACGACGTACGACTTACACGAAGGCCATCTGTAGTTTAAAAAATTGAGCAAATTAGCCCTCATGTTTTTCAAAACCTATTTTTTACTGAATCCTGATTACATCTTCCAGAAAATCTGTTCCTGAAGGAAAGGAGAATATTTGATGAGTTTTCTTTACCTCGAAACTTTAGTCCAACTCATGTTTAACCCTCTCGCTTTTGTTATGTTCTGGCTGCTATTTGCACGTCATTTTTTTCCAAGTCCCTGTCAATTAGGACAATAAGCTGAAATAAATAAGGGTCGCTGGTAAAGCAAAAAACATACCAGCATCGATGGGGTAATTTATAGTGTTACCAAATCTTATATTTAACTTACAATTTGTCAATTTATATTTTGGTAGTTGTTTATGAGTTTTATTTGAATTTGAAAGTTTTAAAGATGCGCTATACCAACATTTCCATCAAATCTTGATTGCTAACAATAGCAATTATTCACCATGTCTCAATAAGGCTTCTGATGCTTACTTCCCGATGACAATATATTACACAATAAAGTTGTTGACTTTCACTGCTGTGACAATATTGATTTCCTTTGTCACATCATAGTACCATAGTGTATTGGGAGATCTTCATGGTCTCCGGTTTAACCCCTGTCCTTTACGCAGTTAATGCAAAGAAAATTTTGACAACAATTGCTGAATTGGACATTTCTTTATTTGTTTATCTTATTTTATTGTTGTTTTCTGCAGGTTTTCCGTGATAACCAAGTTGTACAGGAAAGGATAATGGACTCAAATGATCTAGAACGTGAAAGGGGAATTACAATACTCAGTAAAAACACTTCAATTACGTATAAAGATACAAAAATAAATATAATTGATACTCCGGGTCACTCTGACTTTGGTGGTGAGGTGGAACGCGTCCTCAATATGGTTGAGGGAGTCTTGTTAGTGGTAATGCTATTACATTTCTATTTGAGGTTTCTGGGATTGGATTGTAGCTCACCTTGTAAAGTTGTGCTGCTTGTCATACTAACTTCATATTGGTTTTTTTTTCCTTCATGTTTCTTATATTTGTTTTAGTAGATACAAATTCTAGATATAATGTGTATAGTGTCACATTATTGGTCTCCTTCAGGAATTTTTGTCAATTGTTGTTGTACCTAAAGCAACCACTTAAGAAAAGCTAGTGTTGACTCCCGATGTTATCTCTCTAGAATGTTGAACTTGTTTCTGAAAAGAACCAGACTAATGGAGGAGCCTTTGAAGTGATTGTTTGGATCACGTCATTTTAACTCCTCTCTAGATAATCCGGAATATTTTTGTGTAATTATATTATCAATCATGTTTTTAACCAACATACTGTACAGAGAAGCCAATCTTTTGAGATTCTGGACACTTTTGCGTGATCCCAAGACATGGCATCTCCAGAAAGTTCTTCTTGGAATTTTGTGAAGTTCTGGAATTAGTTTCCCTTAAAATGGACCTTTCTCCTCTTCTCATGCTACCTTCCCTTGTTTTCTTCAAAGTTCTTTTATCTGTATTTCATTCCTTTATACTGTCTAGGGAAACCATATTGTCTCTCTAGAATATTGTGCTCACTGAGGTCTGCAACCGATGTTCATATACATAATGTTCTCTTGTTCTAAATGGTTATATCTGATTATCTGTGTGCTCTAGCAATAGTTCACAAGTAGGTAGCTGTAAAGCTGGACTCTGAAACTGTTCTCAAATTGTCCAAGTATTGGCCTTTTATTTAGGTTGAAATTGGTAGCTATCTATGCGAACATTCTCTTTGGTTTGACAAGCTTAGTAAGCTGTATAAACTGGTGTGTCTCCTCTTGCAAATCGATCAAATTTGAATAGCCTGTCAGATTCAACATCTATCGCCACAATATATGATTTTATTTCCATCTGTTATTTGGTGAATACTTTTGTTTCAATTTATAGAAATATTTGAATTAACAAGTAGAATTATTACATTCTTTTCAGGTCGATTCTGTTGAGGGCCCAATGCCACAAACAAGATTTGTTTTAAAGAAGGCTCTCGAATTTGGGCATGCTGTTGTGGTGGTGGTTAATAAGATTGATAGACCTTCTGCTCGTCCTGAATTTGTGATCAATTCGACTTTTGAACTCTTTATTGAACTTAATGCGTCTGATGAGCAGGTATCTCTATAAAAGTACTTTTAACAGATTAGAACTATTTAATTCCAGGATTCAGAAAATCTAGAACTATATACATTTTTCTATATTTAGTAGTGCAATTGGACTTGAGTTCATATTGGAATATATAGGTGTGAAGAAGTCTCTTATTGATTCGTATTACAATTAGAAGCAGAAAAGGGGAGTCTTGTTGATCAAGAAACTTAATAATATTTCAGATCTTGAGAAAACATGGATTAAAACCGATATGTTTTGAAGCCAAAAGCTCTTCTCAAAGCTGGTCGTAAATAAATTCACACATTAATGATAACTTTCCCATATACTTTGACTTCAGTTTTCATATCAATGTGTTGGAACATATTGGAATACATAATCCCTTCAGTGTATATATGATTTTTTCTCTGTTTCAGTGTGACTTCCAAGCAATATATGCAAGTGGTATACACGGAAAGGCTGGGCTTTCTCCTGACAATCTGGCAGAGGATCTTGGGCCACTTTTTGAGTCCATAATTAGATGCATACCAGGACCACACATTGACAAAGACGGTGCACTTCAAATGCTTGTTAGTAAATGTTCCTTTATATACATTCTCTACTTTATTATATCATCTTCTTCTCTTGTTACTTCAAAAATTCTAAATTATTTGTAAAACTGAGTAGTCAAGGATGTGAAGTTGAACACCTTGGAAACACAAGCCCACAGAATACTTCTAAAACTCTCTTAATATCTTAAATCTGGAGAAGATATACTTGAGTTTGTAAGGGGATGTGATGTGCTAGCAGCGGACCCTATCGAATCCCATCAACAAGCCTCTATCATACCATCTTCATTTAGCCTGAAAATTCAATGTTCCACAAGGGATATCGTTTATGCTGGTACCTATAGAATCCCATCAACAAGCATCTATCATATCACCTTTATTTAGGCCAAAAGTTTAATGTTCCACAAGGGATATCATTTTGGTCTTATCTGTGTGCCGCTAAATGCAACTGGTGATATATACGTTGATCAATCTCCCTACAGTCCCTCTTATGAAACATAATTTAATGCAACAGCTGAAGGCTCTCGACAGTTGTAGCTTTCGTTGTACTACATATGTGAATTCTTAGGGGAATAAATTTGTACTTTGTTGATTCAACTGGTCAATTTTTGTTATACGCACCCCACAAGAAAGGACATCATTTAATATTGATGTTAAAGAAAAAGGAAAAAAAAAAATAGAAATAGGCTCCAGAGTTTCAGGATGTACAGAATCATTTAATATTTGAGAAGTCATGAGAGAATGGTCATCAGCTAATATATAAGAGGTTAGCAGGGAGAAGTTTCAGATCATTACATATACAAATATTTCTCCACTATACTTACGCTGCATTTCTTTGTTGATAAATTGCTGTAGGTAACTAATACCGAGTATGATGAACATAAAGGAAGGATTGCTATTGGACGTTTGCATGCTGGAGTTTTGAACAGAGGATTGGATGTGCGGGTAGGTTCTATTGCTCATTATTTTTACCACACCCTCAATTTATCCTTTTCAACCATCTTACTAACGTTGAATCTGCTGTGTATTCTGATTATCTCAAATTTGACAGTGTTTGAACTGCATCTTTTAAATTTTAATCTTGAATTCAAAGTGATTATTTGGTTTATATGACTTCTTTCTCCTGAGAAATTGAGAGTGCGTACATGTGATCCAGTGATTAGTCCATTCCTCTCAAAACAAGCGGTTGGTTGTCCAATTCTTGGAAGGTGTGAGTTCCAATTATGTACCAAGCTAGCAAAAATAAATATATAAGGTAGAAATTTTTTATGACTGTTTTGATATTCCCTGGCATAATTAGCTTTGTCTCTGCGAATTTATCTTGCGATACAGACAGTTTTAGGATCTCTGTGTTACTATGTTTCTTCATATTCCTCTTATGCAGTTGGCCTCAACTCTTGAAGTCAACTCTTTAAGTTTGTTATGGAACCATGCTGCTTTAGTTCATTGGATCCATTGTCAGGATCTTGCTAAATAGATACCTGGATAGAATGTGTACTCTTTTTTTTCTTGGGAGAAGCGTATCATCAGTTCAAATCCATTAACTGACTTTTCAAATTGTGGGACAAAAGATAATAAGAAGTGTGGGGTATAAGACTATAAGTAAGTACAGGACAGCATCACTGCTAATTTAATTTTATTGGAGGAAAGATTTTTATCTTACATCTCAAATTTTAGCTCTGTTGCACGGCAAGTCTAAAGTTGTGCTTGAGTATGCATACTCTCTGCCATTGTTGACTGAAGTTCTTGGTACTGTGGGACCAATTGTTTTGGTGTTTTCTTTACATTGTCTCCACATTTATAGGTATGCACCTCAGAAGACTCATGCAGATTTTCAAGAGTTAGTGAACTTTTTGTTTACGAGAAATTTTTTAGGGTTCCTGCTGAATCTGTCGAAGCTGGTGATATTTGTGCAGTCTGTGGTATTGGTGATATCCAGGTACAACTAAAATAAATGGGTTAAACTTTCACTTGTATTAAAGAACCTACTTTTCTCGTTGGAAACTAATCGTAAGAAAACTGTCTCTACTTAGATTGGGGAAACAATTGCCGATAAGATTTCTGGGAAGCCTTTACCTGCCATCAGGGTGGAAGAACCGACCGTGAAAATGTCTTTTTCTATCAACACTTCACCGTTTGTTGGCCGTGAGGTAGGTTTTTTGCTATTAGGATAAAATTTTCTGGATGTCTCATTGTGCGTAAGATGTTGTTAATTTAACATAACAACATTCCTTCTCCAAAATTGCTATTTTGGAAGGTTTCCATATATATATATCATATTTTGTACTAAGTTCATTTTTTGAAGCATGCTTGTCCTTTTCCAGTGAGACAAGATAAAACTTGTCAGATGCAATTTTTCATGTATGTACTTAGAAATGCAAGCCTTACATGTCCTTAAACGTCCTCGTTTTTACACAGGGAACTTTATCGCCCAATTGTAACCATAGAGCGGTTTGAAATAAATTTTCAATATTTTTGGGTTGTAACTTTATTATGGTTTGGTTTCAAATTTAGCATACCAATCAGTTTGATTTTTGGTTCTTTAGTATGACTAATATACTTGAGCATGTATTAATTGATGTTTCCTATTTCCCATCGCAGGGAAAGTATGTTACTAGTAGAAACTTAAGAGATCGGCTATACCGTGAGATTGAGCGAAATCTGGCTATGAAAGTTGAGGACGGTGAAACTGCAGATACATTTATTGTCAGTGGACGGGGCACTTTACATATTACCATATTGATAGAGAACATGTAAGAAGTTCATCTATGTTGTGACTGTTCTTCTTGATGAGCACCCTTACAATCATATAATTTTCAGGCGAAGAGAAGGATATGAGTTCATGGTTGGACCCCCTAAAGTGATCAATAAAAGAGTGGATGACAAATTGCAAGAACCTTTTGAGGTGACTGTCAATTTTTTGAGTTCTCATTTGTATATATACAGAGGGGAAAAGATATTGTCCTCCCTCCACTTTAAATTGTATCTGGACATACCTTATATATTTTAGAGCATGCTTAAAATGGCTGATTGAAGTACCAATGGTTTTTTACTGCATTCCCGTGCAATACATTTCATGTTTTCTTCTCTATAAATAGTACCTTTTATTTTCTTAACTTTCCTTGTGTAGTTTGATTAGACGGAGAGTCCAGGGTTTTGAATAGGAAGCTTACCCTTTATTGCATACAATCATCAATTCATAGAATTCCCATACATTTTTCTACATTGTATAAGTGCCCCTAGAAAGGCACAAAGATCACCAACTTATGGTTGAAATTGCAAATTGTTTTGTTCAAAACATAGATTTTTTTTCAAGGACTGCCGTAAATGCAATCAAACTAGCTTTAAAATCCGTGCTGTCTTTGATTTGAGTTTAGTTATTGTAGTCAAAATGAATTAATTTAATTAATAATTGTTATTGTAATTGATTTAATTGTCATTGATCAGTTATGCTAAATCGCATTATGATTTGTGATCATTGATTTGATTTTTTTTAAGTGTGATTATTATTTATTTAATTACATATATTTGATTAGTAGTTACTTTTATTACAATTAATTTGAGAACATGTTCACTTTAAGTCGGCTTAATTCGCATTGTGAATTAATATTACGTGTAATTTAGTCTGCAAATGAATGCACTCTCAATCAGCTAATTTTGAGAAGGGCTCATATGAATTTATTATCATTAATTGGTTTGATTATAATTATTTTGTTTGAATTGATTAATAGATTAATAATTTATATTATAATTTTTTTAGTTGACATTGATCAGTTATGGTAGATCACATTATTATTTGTGATTATTAATTTGATTCTAATTATTTTAATCACATAAATTTGATTGATAATTACTTTTATTATGTTATGATTAATTTGATTGTAATTTAGTATGCAAACGGTTCACTCTCGATCAATCCAATTCGTAAAAGGCTCCTGTCAATTAATATATTAGTATAACGTAGATATATAGATTCATAGATAGATATATAAATTTAGATAGTATCCAAATGGGCCTACCCTTAATCAGTCCAATTTGTTAAACATATAGATAATCACAATTAAAGAGTCTTGTTGAATGTAAACTCTTGTTGTGAATTAGTAGATAGTTATAGATGACTTGATAGCTAAAGAAAATATGCTAAGATATCCCATTCTAAAAGGTTATATTATTTCCAAGTTCCAAGTTATCCATTTTCTAATATCAATATCATTTGTTTTGATTGGCAGATTGCCACTGTGGAGGTACCCGAAGAGCACATGGGTTCAGTAGTTGAACTTCTTGGCAAAAGACGTGGTCAGATGATTGATATGCAAGGGCTTGGGTATGTAAAATAGTTCCTCTCTCCAATATATCTGCCAAGTGTCATTATGGTTAAATATCTGGGAGTTCCATGTAATTGAAGTCCGTCAGGGACAAAATACGCCATAGCTATTGCCTTCACTTCTTCAAGAGTTTCTGCTCACTTTCTGTTCTTCCTTCGCCTTACAACCTACATATTCTTAGTCGCTTAGGCAAGACAACTATCTTTAGGTATCACATATAAGCTCATGAATAGTAGAGGAAATGTTTCCAAATTATGCCATTATGTGGAATACTTCTCTGATGTTTGTTGCTAAACCATATAAAGCTTACCTAATTTTGTGTTATTTGAATTATAAACCTGGTGCCTGCATATGGGTGAGTGTTCAATAAATTGCCATATCAGGGAAGTGTTTCATCGACAAGCAATGTTTTATGAGCTATTATTGGTGAAATAGGGTCTGTTATCATGAATTGTGCTTGTATACATAACAAGAGTGTCCTTCCCCGATGTTTTAACCTTGCATACTGGCATATTAACTGCTCCTGTTGAATTTGTTGAATTTTTTAACTTCTCTTGAACTTTCCTGAAATTTCTCATCCTTATAGTCTGCATTTTACTTTCCTTTAGGTCTGAAGGCACAACGTTGCTCAAATATAAGATGCCTACTCGTGGACTTCTTGGACTTCGGAATGCAATTTTAACAGCCTCCCGAGGCACAGCAATTCTCAACACAATATTTGATAGCTATGGACCTTGGGCTGGTGATATATCTACACGTGATCAAGGATCACTGGTAAATATCTTGTTCAAATCAGGGATTTTGAGTTTGCAGTTTGCACAAGTTCAATGATATTTTTGCTGACAATGGCAAAAGCCTTGGACTATGATTAATGGTTAAGTACTAGTTCTAGTGGTTGCACTATACCTCATCGTTTATTGGTTTGCCATTTGCATATCCAAGAACTATGATATTTCAGGTCAATTTCCCACAGCATATGTTATGGTGTCCCATTAGTTTCTGCTGCGAATGTTTGTCATTGGTCTCTAGTTATTGTTAAACTGCGTCTCTATTCCATTAATTTGTTGATTCTGACCCAGTTATATGTCAAAGATAACACTAAATGCAGACTTTCACTTTGATGTTTGAGGAGGTTGATGGTTTTGAGTTTTGACCTATACCTGTTGCATTTAAGTTTACCTTTAATTGGTTATAGGTTGCGTTTGAGGATGGAACCACAACATCTTATGCTTTATTTAGTGCGCAAGAAAGAGGACAGATGTTTATTAGCCCTGGTGCAGAGGTTTATAAAGGAATGATTGTTGGCATTCATCAGCGGCCTGGTGACCTATCATTGAACGTGTGCAAGAAGAAAGCTGCAACTAATGTACGTTCCAACAAGGAAGTAACAGGTGAGGAAGAGTTTAGTAAAAATTTTAAATCCTTGACCAAATACAGCAAGGGAAAGTTCAATCTTCTATTTATTATGATGTCGTCTTTGACCATATGCTGCATATGCTCCTAGCTCTTGCTTAAGCTTGTGATGCATTACCTGGTTTTAGATATGAAATCTTTCACAATAAAATTAAACATCACAATGTTCATGATCAGCGTTTTTCCCATTATTTATTCTCACCATAATTGGACTTTTACTCTGCAGAAATTCTGCTATCGGTAGAGTTGAATATACATACTTCTAGAGTTGGCCATCGATGGCCATTGAGACAATGAGTGCATACTGCACGACTTTCAATGCATCCAATGTGTTTAATTTGTTCAATAAAACTAAATATCTTGTGGATGACAATTATAATCCTAAGAATAAAGATCTCAATTGTCCAAAATTTCAAACTTGTAAATGTAAGATAATGAATTAGTTAAGGCTGTTCAGAAGATCTGAAGAGGGTTTACTTACTAATCAAGTATCTAGTCATGTCTGATATCCTGTATGAATATCTGCAGTGGTTCTTGATACACCTTTGGATTATAGTCTGGATGACTGCATAGAGTATATCCAAGAAGACGAACTAGTGGAAGTCACACCTCAATGCATCCGAATGTGCAAGAACCCAAAGATGAACAAGAAGGCACGGTAAACACAAGCATTGAGACAACACCATCGGGATCGGCCGGCTTCGCTAAGGCACCGAGTTCACAGCAGCTCACTCCATATTACAACGCAGTATAAACATTTTGACCTCGATTATTTTTGGTCCGCTGGAGTTGCTTCATAATCGTATGAAGTTTCCTCGATGAGGAACTCAGGTATTGAGAGTTTACTCATCTTAAAAATATGCATTCATTTTACTATACTGATCTGATGGATGTATATAATAGCATGTAGGACTTCTCATAGTTGTATAATTGATAAGATCTCATTGTTATCTAGTTTTGATAAAGAGAGCTAAGGAAAGTGTTTCTGCATATTTTTGTAGTCCTGCAACAGTTGTACTTTCAATGATACAGTTAGGCACTTTTTTTTTTCTTTTCTTTTTTTGGGTTACAATACAATTGGGCAATTTATATCTATGAAATGTCAAGGATTTCATGGTAATTCAAAGAACACTTGTTGCATTAAAGCTATTGTTTGTAAATTGTTTAAAACACTGCACCACAGAATATTACCTCCATTATGGGAAAAGTCTCCTTTGGAAAAGACAGAGTTAAGTAGATAAATAATTTATGGAATAGTCATTTCTATTAATAAGCAAAACTCGTGAATTGCAGTTGTGGGTAAAGTTTATATTCGAAATTCATTCATATATATATATATTATATAGAAACAAGCACAAACTCGTGAATTGCAGTTGTGATCTACTGAACATGTCGATGGTGCTAGAGGAGCAACCTGTATTTTATAAAATGGGTAATGTTACACAAGTCTAAAAGTCAACCAAAAATTAGCCTACTTCGTTTTCACCTGTACTCGTATCTCGAAATTAAAAGTAAGAAACTCGAGATACATAAAATATAATAAACTGATACCAGTGGACTTTGTAGTCTAAAAACATTTTTCTTATTAAATACTACATTAGAACAAGCCCCCAATGTTGACCTGGCCTTTGTGTTGTAAGTAGCATTCTTTTTTTTACTCTTTTCTTTTGCTTCTTCCTATTGATTACTTAAGAGTTCCCTTATGTTTTATATATTTGTGCTTAGAGCTAGATTATGAGTTTTACTAACTAACTAATTAATTAAATAAATCCAACTAATCTATAACTCTTTTCAATGACCGTTGGTATAAAATATTATGCAATCAACTTATTATTATTCCTTAAAAATAAGTTAGACGTCAACCGAAACCATCTATTTTACCATCTTCATTTAAAAATACATGACTTTTAATTTTTTTATGTAATTTTAGATGAAATTTAGTACATGTTAAATATTTTATATAATTATAATTTTTATATCGTATTAATCTTCACTTAAAATATTTTTGGTTTTCAATTTTGAATTTTAAAAAATAAAATATTTAATATATATAAAATTTATCTAAAAATACGTACAAAAAGTTGCATTTTGGAATTAATGGAATACCTAACAGCCTCGGGTTGGGACACAAAATGTCATAGTTCTAAAACTATGACATTTAATACCTAGTGGCAATTTAATACCTAATATCACTACAAGTTTTTGAGCAGTTCTTAAATGGGATCGAATCACTACTACCTCAAAACAATTACGGAGTATTTAATATTGATATAGCACTTTGAAATGTTTTTGGACTTGAAATTTGATTTTACTCGATGTTTGTATGTCCGTTCAATTTATGCTATGCATGTAGAACTGGTTCTGTGTGTGCGGGTGCGTGTTACAACTGACTTGTATTGTCAAAGAAGTGTAATAATTTGAGTTACCTCATTGATTTTAGCTACTTCAGAGGAGACAAGGTCTTAATTAAAATATTTAATGTAATTTTAAGTTTAAAGTAAACACTAATTATGCAGTCTTCAAAATAAAAATTGTGAACAATCTCATATTATTTGTTGTACATTTCGCATTGTATATTGAACGTTTCATTTAATTACAACCACCTATATCTTAATATCATAATTAAAAATAATTTGAATTTTATTATTTGAAACATAAAACATGTTATTTTTCTTAATTTTGGTTGATGCTATCATGATTGTTGGTTTGAGTGATATGCAGCTCAGTTCTTCGAAGTAAATAATTTGAGCTCTTATGTAACACCCCCACCCCCAAAAATATTTTTTTGAGTTTTTTTAAGTTTTGTAAATTAGAAAACAAACAGATATTGGAAGAGCTTCTCTTCTTGATAAAATTTGTCACAACTCAATCTAATCACAAGGAGAGCTTTCTCAATAAATTCAACCGAATTCAATAGATTAGTTGAAATTCTAAAACCACTGAATAAGAAATGATTAGACTAATCAGTAACCTTCGGTCCACTTAATTTATTATTCGGTCTACATAGCATTTTCCATTGCAATTAGTTCGCGTTGCATGAGTTGTTTTTATTTTATTATGTAATTTGAATATTTTATTAATAATTATAATTTAATATTTTCTATATTTTAAATTAATATAAAGTATATTTAATTGTTATTTAATATCAAATTTGTATGAATTAATTTAATTTTTATCGTACGATACAAAAATATTTTAGCATGTATATTACGTATTACTAATTTCATGATTTCACAAAGTCAGACTGATTTTGTAAATTCAAATTTGATCTCATATATTTTTATTCATATTTAATATATATTTTTATATACTTTATTATCAACATAATGTCATCATATTCATTAATAATTTCATCACATAAAACTTATAATATTAATAAAAGAAGAACTTATAATTTTGATAATAAAATTTAAAAGAAAAAAATAAAATAAAATATAGTAATTAATAATTGCAATGAATATGATGTCTAACACTATATTTTAGATTATTCATTAATATTTCTTTAAGTTGTGTTAAAATTTTCAATTAAATTTAAGTGAAATCAACATAATTTATTATTCAAAGTCTAATTAAAATATATTATCTTACGCCTACTCATATATATTATAAAATATTATGTTAATTATAAATTTGAAAAATGTATTTGAAACATTTAAATACAAAGTTAGAGAGATCATACAAAAATAAAATATAAAAAATATTTGTAATATTTATATCATTAAAGAATATGTTTTTAAATCATATTAAATTAAACTACAAACTACTTAGAAAATAAAATTAAAATATATGTCAAATCTTAACAATTATTAACTAAAAGAAAATATAATAAATACATATAACAAAATCTACCAGATAATTATTAAACGAATAAATACAATCAAGAAAATCGCAATTTAATCAATTATAATTGAATATGTTTATTAAAATAATTATAACGAAATTATGATGATAAATGTTAGTAACCCCAAAAATATAATAACATCACAAAAATAGCTCAACTAATAAAATAAATAATAATTTGAGTCAAACGATATAATTTAAATCGGAGCATTGATTTTAGTTGTATAATTGATAAATATATACTTCAAAATTACTTAATATATACTTAAAAATTGTTGTACTTATTTTATGAAATTAATTTTAAATGGATATGATATTTATGATAATTAAATTATCCAATATTGTATTTAATTTTTTGTTCATAATTCCATTGATCATGCATACAAAGTTATTTATTATATTTTATTTTAAAATTATCTAATTATGAATTTCGTAACTCCTAATAGAAGTAGAAATAGAGAAAGTATAAGTGGATTAAAAGTATTTGATGAAAGTAAAAGTGAATTAAGAAAAAATAAATAAAAAATAAAAAAAAATTAAATAGAGTAATATTAAAAAAGAAGAAGTGTGAAATCATGACATAAAAAAATATATTTATACTTTTAAATATATAATAAATAGCGATTTATCTGAATATTGCTATGTACTACGCTATTTGATCTTAGGTTAGCTTCTAGAAGGACGGCGAATAAGGCCCTGTTACATCCAATGGAAACCTGCCACGTGTGCCCTGGAAGTTACAGTTGGAAAGCAACGGATTTTTTAATTAATCAACCGTCACCTACATCAACGAGACGAGAGTCTTCCTCTCTACAGACTGATGTGATTTTGTGATGTTGTAAGATTTTTCCAAGAACTTTGGTATTCACCCATATGCGTATTTTAATCAGCTAAATTAATAATTAAATATAATTTTTAATCACAATATAATTTTTATATTAATTAGTCAAATTATCATATTTTTCAATAATATGCATGTTATCTATAAACAATAAATAAAGGTAATATAACAAATTTTTTCATTCATTTATTTAAATTATCATAATATGTCAATTAAAATGAAATTTTAACAAATTTTTAAAGTGACTATTATTGTTAACCGATGAGAGTAAAAGAACATCGAGCATTTAAATAAGATTCAATAAAAATTAATTAAAATTAGACGAGATAAGTGTTGGGTAGGGTTCAAAATGAACTAATAATTTGAATTGTCAAAATTGAATTAGGTACACGAATAGTTCAAATTTAATTATTTTCATATATTATTATGTTTATGTTATTTTAATTTATTGTTTAAAGGGAACTCATTGACGGCCTAGCAAATGCCATTATTCAATTTTTAGCTTGGGTAAGCGTTTATAAATATATTTTCTATACGAGTGGACTAATTCCAAGATACAAGTGGACTTTCATCTATACTTTTCCATATGATATTTCTTGGTGTCATGAATAAATTACAATAATTACCAAGTCACACTTGCACATGGTAACAGGGGATGGATGCCTATTGTGATAACTACTCCAACATATTAAACTACTATTTTATTGAATTTCATTTTAATGATTCTCATTATCGAATTAAGTATTACTGGAGCATTCATTATTTAGCAAATTTAATGTATATATAAATTGAGTTTCTTTATAGATATATTGGTCAATAAAATTTAATTAGTTTTATAGATAGAAGCTCAACTTTTACGGAAATATTTCATAAATCTATTTTATCTTGATTCTAGTATAAAATAACACATTATCAAATTTAATATTAGTCTTATCAAGTCATCTGTTCTAAATCAATTACTTATTGATTTAATGTTTCAAATAATAAAAAATTAACATCTAATATCTACGAAAACTATAAATAAAGTTTTTCTTGATAACAAAGCGATGAAAAAAAAATATGCAATCGTTAATTATCTTATCTTATATTCTACAAACGAAATATTGTCTAAGTGTTACGTGATTTGCATTCTACAAATGAAATGTTGTCCAAGTGTTATGTGATTCTTTAGTGTGTTGTTTAATTTTAATTAAATTAATCTATTTAATTTAGATTAAAAGTACTAAAATTTTTAATATCATGTCTTAAAATTTTAACGTCTTTTATGGCTCTTATTAGCAAAAATACCTACAAAAATAAATGAAATGAAATATAATTGAGGATTTAGTCTTTTTGCTTTTTTATTTATTCTTTTCCTTAAAAAATATTATTATTATTATTTTGATTACAAAAGGTCGAAATCTATTTTTTTTTATAGTTCTTAAGTGATGTCATATTTATTTTTGCATCGGGGAGATCATATTCCTATTCAGAGCAGCAGATCCTGTTTTGGTAAGAGTTTGTACCTATTTTTGGATATATTATCGCGGGGGAACAAACAAATAGGAGTTGAGTCCAAGTGAGAAGAACAAGAAAGAGTAAAGTGGGGAATGGTAAGGTCATCGGAAGCGTCTAAGAAAAGGGCCGAGGGAAGAGATTTTGACTTTTGACTCTATCAATGTTCTTCTCATACTTGGCCTACTCAATCTGAAAATTCCCCTTCTCAGCCTTTTACTTCTCTCCCAAGCCCTTTCTTCATCCCCTTAAATAATCTCCCATTTCCCCCACCTTCCTCCCACTCTCTGGTATTCCAGCCATTTCTATTCTAATTTTTGCACATTTTCTTCAATTTTAGCGTTGACCCATCAAGATTCATCTCGATTTCTCTTTAATTTTGTCAAAAGATCAGATTTTTATTGCTTCTGACCCATAATTTTGCTAATTCCTGGATACCCACTTGGCTTTAAGATCCAAAACGTTCTGTTCCATTGATTACTTTCTCGATTTCTTGAATTTTTGAAGCTTTTGTGAGATGGGTAATTGTTGTGCTGCACCATCAGATCCTGAGAAGAAAAAGGGGAAAGACAAGCCAAACCCATTTGCAGCTGATTACAATCCAAGCGTTGTTGGGAAAAATGGATACAGGTCCTATGTTTTGGAGAATCCCACAGGCCATGAAATTGAGGAGACATACACACTTGGTGATGAACTGGGTCGTGGTGAATTTGGGGTTACTTATGTTTGTACTGAGAAATCAACTGGGGATGTTTATGCCTGCAAGTCCATATCGAAGAAGAAGCTGAGAACTCGGGTGGATATTGAGGATGTGAGAAGAGAGGTCGAGATCATGAAGCATTTGCCTAAGCATACAAATATTGTGAGCTTGAAGGACACTTATGAGGATGATAATGCGGTTCATTTGGTGATGGAGTTGTGTGAGGGAGGTGAACTGTTTGATAGAATTGTTGCCAGAGGACATTATACCGAAAGGGCTGCTGCTGGTGTTACTCGCACTATTGTCGAAATTATTCAGGTGAGTATTTGTGTTTTTTGTATTTTGATTTTGATCTGTGCTTTGATTTGCATACATTCTACCAAATTAACAACCATTGACTTTTCTGAGTTAGCTAGTGTATACAAATTTGGGTATTTAGCTCTTTATATATTATGTGAAGTTATTTGTGTATGACTTTTATTAGATTTAGATTTTAGAGAACCCAAGGACATCGACTAGTTGACTTAGCTTACTACCTTGAAAAGATGATCATGTGAGATGTTTTAGTGGATTTGTATTTAATATTGATTCTTGGTTGATAGGTTTGATAATGTTTAGGGGACAAGAACTTCTACAAGATGCCTAAGCTTACTTCTTTTGAACTCTGAATCTTGGACAGATTTTGGTTAACAGTTCTATCTCAGTTTGTTATGTTTCTCATATTATTCAAATGGACCTTTCAAACTTGACGCATAATTTCGTATTTGAGAGTTTCCAATTGATTTCAAGATTCCTCCTGGTTTTTGTATATTCAATTTCCTTTCCTCTATTGCAGATTATTATTTAGTAATTCAGTTTCCTTTCCTCTTGGTTTTAGCATCAGTTTGCCCTTTATTCACTTGTCTGTTCTCTAACCAGTGAAGTTGATTCCTCTTATTTCCTTTTAATGGCTTTCTGTTCCCAATTTTCAGCTAATAAAAGCCACATTATTGTGGCTTACAGTATCGTTAAGTATTTTTCAAGTGTTCCGCTCTTTTTTTACTTGCTCCAATATATAAATAAGTGCATTTGTTTTGTAGATGTGCCACAAACATGGAGTAATGCACCGGGACCTTAAACCAGAGAACTTCTTGTTCGCGAACAAGAAAGAAACAGCAGCTTTAAAGGCAATTGATTTTGGACTGTCAGTGTTCTTTAAACCTGGTAAGCTTTAATGGCTATAGTATTTGACTAACTGGCTTAAGGACATCACAAGAGTCACCTCTCATTCACACAAGCTAAAACTCTTCTAATATACAGGTGAGAGATTTAATGAGATTGTAGGAAGTCCGTACTACATGGCTCCTGAGGTGCTAAAGCGGAATTATGGGCCAGAGGTAGATGTTTGGAGTGCTGGAGTTATCCTTTACATCCTACTCTGTGGTGTTCCACCATTTTGGGCAGGTTAGTTTATTTTTGCCTGAAGGATTGTTAGATTTCTTTGCATTTCCTTTCTTCACGCAAATCAAATTGTGGTGCTTGAGTAGCTTTGTGCTATACTGCAGAAATATGAGCTTTGATTAATAAAAATCTCTTGCATTTTGAAGCATTTAAGTTAAATCCTTTGCATACAGAAAATTAGCAACTGATATAGTTTGATTTGCTTCTGGCGAAGTATCATAAGAATAACAGATGAAAATGACGAGCTTTTGAGAGAATGGGACAGACTAAGCTCTTGTTGTGGTGCTTAACAAATGTTGGGTTCTTTTGAGTTTTGACTTTAGATCTGACCTAAAAGAAGGAGATGCTTTACATTTCATAAATGTTGTTTCTGTAGTTCCTATTCTGTCTTTGAACTAATTAAAAGCACCGAGTGTTCCTCTCTACATTGGTTGTTGAATAAGAAGTAAGATTTAAGGTGTGGATAGCTGCTAGATGAGTTATTCATTGATTTGATTTTCATCTATACTTTATAAACTGAATTTTCACGATCGTACTAATGCTTTCCCATCTTTCGTCGGGCTCGTTTCTTATGTTAAATTCTTGTGTATTAACTCTGCAGAAACTGAACAAGGAGTTGCACAAGCAATCATCCGATCTGTGGTAGACTTTAAAAGGGAACCATGGCCTAAGGTTTCTGATAGCGCAAAGGACCTTGTGAAGAAAATGCTCAATCCGGATCCAAAGCAGCGCCTTACTGCTCAGGAAGTGCTAGGTAACATTCAATTCTCATAAAACTGAATCTTCCATATTAGCAATAGGATATGTTTTAGTGCTTGCATTCAGATTTCTTGGGTATTAACTACAGTGTATAAACAATTTGGTGCTTGGTGGTTAATGCAGATCATCCCTGGATACAAAATGCCAAGAAGGCTCCAAATGTTTCTTTGGGTGAAACTGTCAAAGCAAGACTCAAGCAATTTTCTATGATGAATAAGCTTAAGAAAAAAGCTTTGCAGGTACTGTCTATAAATTTTAATATTAAATGAATATTTCTATGTTGGTCAATTTCTGCATCCATGAAAACTTTGAACTTTGATTAAACCCGTAAAATATATTTATGTTATGTTCTTCACATGTATTTTGGTTCCTAAACTGCTATAAATAACAGGTAATTGCTGAGCATCTCTCAGCCGAAGAAGTGGCAGGCATAAAGGAGGGTTTTAAAGTGATGGATATTAACAATAAGGGAAAGATAAACATTGATGAGTTGAGAGTTGGTTTGCAAAAGATCGGCCAGCAAATTCCTGACGCTGATCTTCAAATTCTCATGGATGCAGTAAGTTTCACCATCTTTAATTAATACATGAAATCTCTGTTTGAAACTTGTTGAGATATTTGGATTAAAATACTTATGACAAAATGTGTCTTATGTTGACAGTGATGTTTTGTCACCATTAGAACATAAATAAGCAATCAGTTAAAGTGTTACTCTTTCCATACCAATATATAAAGATCAACTTGACCTTTAAAAGCCAATTCTCATTTTGAAACTCAAACTTGATGTCTTTCATATGAAGTTTTAACAAATTTAAAATTTGCTAGTCTCAAAAAACAAATTTAAAATTTGCAACTGGTAGCATTTTATGTAGATTAGGGTAATTCCATAACTGCACCAGATAGAGGTTAAAGAACGTAGATAACTTTTACATTTCAAATGAGTCCAGGGTAATTCCATAACTTCTCTGTATAGAGGTTAAAGAACGTAGATCAGTCCATTTGACTTTCAAAAGTCAAATTTGATCTTATGTTCTGCAACAGTGGGAGTTTGAGTTTCTTGACTGTGGCACAAAAAATTTGTTTATGCATTGCAATGGTAGGAATATGAGTTTGTTTCATGTGGCATCAATATTAATAATTTACACCAAAATTCTGAGGTTCAAAGCAATCAGATTTGGTGTCGGGACTTATGGCCACCCACATGCGCGCACACCTACGTATGTCTAAATTTAACAAACTTCTAAATTAATGAGTATCAATTCACTATCTCAAATAGTAGCCTACTTAGGTAAACTTGGCCAACCACAGACCCACCAAAAGTCTTGACCGGTTAAAAGTTGAATTCTAATGTTTTCACAATTGACGGTTTAAGGCACCATATACGTGCTCTGTTTACACAAGGATCCTTTTGGCCACTCTAGTTGCAACACTGTCTGAGATATCTACCTTCATTTCTAATAAGTACAACTAGTTGCAGCTTTTGATATCTGTAATGAACGCAATTTATATTCATGTTGGATTAATCATATGCTTAATTCACAGGGTGACATTGATAAAGATGGGCACCTGGACTATGGAGAATTCGTAGCAATTTCTGTCCACCTGAAAAAGATGGGCAATGATGATCACCTTCATAAAGCATTTGAATTCTTTGATCGCAACAAAAGCGGATACATAGAGATTGAAGAGCTGAGGGATTCACTTTCCAATGAAGTTGATACCAATAGTGAGGAAGTCATTAGTGCTATTATCCAGGACGTGGATACTGACAAGGTTAGTGATTTGGTTTTTCTTCCATCTTCTCTCTTACTCCATGCCACAAAGATTCTCATTTTACTTTGTTCCTATCAGAGATTTGAGATCAAGAAATTTGAATTGTGATGTGAATTCATCAAAATTTCAAAGTAACATACATTATACATTGACATACTTGCTTAAGTAGTTTACAGGATCGAAAATTTCATTGATAAAATGCCTGTTCATACTAGATTTGTGAAATCCTAAAATCTGATTTGTGATGTGATTTCTTCCAAACTTCAAAGTAACACTTTGTAATACTTTTTAAGTAGTTCACAACACCAACTTTTTCGTCAATTAAACGCAATCCAATTGAAATCAGATTTGAATTATAGAATTTCGCATATTATAAGTAGGGCAAATTTTTGAAGTAGGAAAATTTTGGTGGAAGGTCGTGTACAAACCGAATCTATTGGCCCTTCCAGAGTTTAGTGTTAATTAATAATACACACACACACACACACACACTCTCACACACATGCTACAATGATGTTACTACTTGATAATTGATGGTACAGCGCAATTTGCTGAATTTGGTTCATGCTTCAAAATTTATGCAGGATGGACGAATAAGTTATGACGAGTTTGCCGCGATGATGAAATCTGGAACAGATTGGAGAAAAGCTTCAAGACAGTATTCACGCGAGAGATACAACAGTCTTAGCTTGTCACTTATGAGAGATGGATCTGTGAAGGTGAAGAACTAGGGAAAGATAAATTTGAGATAATTAATTGCCTGTATAAAAGGAAATTCTCACGTTCTTCACAAAAATCAATTCTTTATTTTATATTTTTTTGAATATGTAATGTGTTTTTCTTTTGTAAGAAGAGTTAATCAAGTGCCCTGGTGAAGGTTTCAGTGGGGAGGGGTCACCTTGAATGTAGATATGTTGGTGTATTCGAATAAATACATGTTATATTCTTGATCTTTTTTCCCTTTCATGTCCTTTTGTTAATTTGTTCAAATGAGTGGATTTGTTTAGAGAAGTGACTGGAAATGTTAGTCATCTTTTTTAAGTGAACAATGGCTGAAATCAGTTGGCTTGCAAACCAAATGTGAATGTTTTGGAGTTATTAGACACTGAACTGGCAAATAGCATGTTTACTCAGTTGGCAAAAAGGCCTAAATCCAAGCCCAATTGTAATACAACTTTACTTTTGTTTTCTTTGACAAATAGGATTGTATTTGAGTGTTAAATTATGAAAAATTAAGATTGTTTGTTCGTTTTGTTGAAACACACAACTCGCCAGAAAGTGCTCTCTTTTTGTGTTACATTGTGGGCCAAAGCCCAGGAAAAACAAAATAAAACTACACAAAACGACCTGTTAATCGATCTCCCAAACAAATCATCATACAAAAATGATTTAAGACTTTCTGGAGGGATCTCAAGATGGGAAAATTTAATTACACAAACGGCTGAATTAACTTAACCAATTTGCACACATATTCCCTCCAATAGCCCCAAATAAACTGTTGTCGTTGATGGCACCTTCCTTCTTATTAGCAATTGCATCGACAAGAATTTTGGAGTCCAAATTGTAGTTGCACCTGTTTAAAACCTAAATCATATTTTAAAGCTCAACCCATAAAAAGCACCCAATATCTCTCGCTGCCTGAACTGTTGAATAAATTCCCCCAAAAGCGCCAAGCACCAGTATCATCCCGGATCGAGCCCCCACAACCTGGATTGTAATCTTTAAAATAAAAAAAAAATGAAAATCATAATCATTACTCCATTAGAATGGAATAACTTTGCTATTTTGTTATAGAATAATGGTAATCAAGATATTTAAATAAAAATAATAATTATGAGCAATACAGGTGTATGATGGGAATCAACCATTCATCCCATTATCAACTTCATTTTCCTTTTCATGAATCATGGAGGATAATGATTTATCGCTTTTCTTCCCTTGCATATCTTCCGATATATTTCAGTTCACACAAAATATGTATTTGTAAATTTTTATAAATCAAAGTTAAAGTGAGTTTGTTTTTTAATAACTTTGAAGTGAAATATTAAAAAGTATATGAATGATACTCTTAAATACAAACATTTATACTTTAATATCTTTATAAACTTTTTATACATAATTTTGGAACTGAGGGAGTACTTTTTAGTTTATTCTTTTTTATATAATCTAAACAAACTATTAACTAGTATATTTAATAGTAACATTAAGATACATAAATACATATACATACATACATATTATCAAATGCAGATTAAATAGGGAAAAAAAGAAAAACAAAATTTCCCTCCTTAATTTTGGGTAATAGGTTTAAGACATTAAAACAAAAATATGGTACTCCTTGAATCTCAATTGAACATATTTATTTGGCCTTTTTGCAGAAAAATAAGAAGGACAAAAAAAAAAATTAGAGTAGCTCACAAGAAATATAAATTGATCATAAAAAAATTTCCAAATTCCCGATATTATTGTTCATAATTTCTCTTCTGGACTTCTGGAATCTTATCCGGTTGTTCGGACTAATTTGTGGATTTAATAGAGAAACATTTTGTGATTGCAAAGCCGACAAGCGAAAATGAAAATTACATTCAACGGTACTATTAAGGCGAAGTGTACAACTAAAAAACGATTGATTGGTAGTCAATAATTGTACTCAAGTGTACAACATTGATCAAGACTTATGCATGTGACTGGACCCAATAAAAGCCCATGATTGTAGGAACTTTGATGATATTGGTCCCCTTCTGTACCAAGTAATTACCACAGTGACAGCTCTACTGACTTATTTAGAAACGGTTTAAATTACGTCTTAATTTCAAACTCGCGGACTGTGAATAATATTGTTGAAAACCTCTTAAAAATACAATTTTTATTTATCGAGTTAACTCGGATACGGAACGAAAAAAAATTAACAATTAAAAAAAAATACCACACCCACGTTCAATTTATTACTAAAATTTTCAATTAAATTTACTAGTCAATGTAACATCATTACTTTACAATTTTAACTTCAGTTTTCCTACTCTTCTTATTCTTTAAGTTATGAAACTAAGAAATGGACAGTGAAAACAGCATCATTACGATTAAAATTAAGACTTTTTACATATTTTTAATCTAAAAGTGAAATCTTCGAATCTGCATAAATTGAGAGGTTCTCGTCGAAAAATATTCTTTCGTTTTAAAATTATGAATAAATTTTTAGAGCAACAATTTTTACAGATAATTTGTATATTCTAGATATATCTCTATTATCATGTTATTTGAAATAATAATAGTGGTAATTATTGTAGAAACCACTAAGTAATAAAAATAATGTAATAATGGAATGACATTTAAGAAACTTTATTACTTAATATAGTTTAAAAATAAAAATGTATAAATAATTTTGATATATATATAATTTTGAAAATGTGGGAGTATTAAAAGGCGTAAATCTTAAAATGAATCATTGGATACGATAGAAATGACTGAACAAGTTATCAGAAGGATTTAATTTATTTCGTACCAAGAATGCATGCAATGTAATTCTTTTTGAAAAAATTCCATCTAGAAAAATAGCACTACATGCATAGCAATAAAAGATACACTACCTCTTTAAATTGATTAATTTTAAAATACAGATATATTTTATATTTTAAAATACAGATATATTTTATATTTAAAAATTATAAAATTCGACTTGGATAGTATATACAATATATTTTTTTATATATGATAGTAATTGTATGTCTTTATTTAATAAATATAAAAATATATTTTAATTTCAAATATGGTTAATTTAACTAAAAAATGTCAAATTATGATAATTAAATTTGAACAAATATAATATTTAATAGCAGAGGATAGACGCAAAAATGCTATGCACAGCAAAAGGGGTGTATAAAATAAACCCTGAAATGCACTTTCTATTGTAACCTTAATAAAAATTACCTCTCTTACACTACTTTTATAAATTATTAATGTTAGAACCGGAGAATTTTATTATTTTAAAAATGTATTAATTAATTGATAAATTAATATTTATTAATTTATAGACATTTTACTGTAATAAAATTAAATTTTAATTATATCAAAAATTCATTGTTGATAAATTTATTGTACATAATTTAATCAAAATTTACGTTCATTGTTTATTAATAATTAAATATGATTCATTGTATTTATATTAAAAATATTCAATGTATATTGATGAGAGAATATACTATATAAACAACATAAAAAAATTCTTTAAACTATATCCAACAATGGCTTTTCATTTGAAAGGTATTACAAAATCAATAATGACGGATCAAACACGTAAGGCATTGTGTGAGTACAAACGAGATCAAACACGTAAGGCATTGTCTTAGGTATACTTGTAATTTTGAAAAATTATTAATTTATAGTTTTATTGGGATCGTATATTTATATAAGAATCTCCCGAAAAATTATTATCTTATTGAAATTTGTAATTTTTATAACTGGTTCAAGTCAAAAAATTGTAAAATTATTAATTTAGAGAGTTTGTTAATTTATCAAATATTAATTTATTGAGGTTTTATTGTAATCGGATTAAAAAATAAATTTACCAGAAAAAGTGCGAATATTCGTACCTTGTTCCGTGCTTTTATGGATATAAGCATTATTCGGGTCACGGGTGATACGCTGACGAATGAGAGTTATAGTGGGGGCAGCAAAAATAAATAAATAACAAGAAGAAAAAAAAGAAAAAAGACAGAAAATCTCACAAACCGATGGCAAGCGGTGGAAGAAATTTCTTTTAGAGAAAAAATATTTCTAGTTAAATACATTTCATTTCGAATTTACACAAATCAGATCACTCTCAAATTTGAGAAATTTGCAAACTTAAAAGGTAAAACAAGTAAACAAACTCATTTTACAAAACAAATACAATATTAGTACTCGGTGGCCGGTGCGAAGCAATTCTCAACAAGAAGAAACTTAGAACAAGAAAACTCTCGTTGGAAAAAAAAAAAAATCTAATATAGAGAAATAATTTTTAACTTTCAAGAACAGAAACATATTTTACTGATTGTTTTAAAACTAATTAATTTTACTCCTTTGAATAAATTGATGGTGGTGTCGCATTCATTTGTTAAATAAAAAATTGTATTCATAAATTATTCACAAAATATAAGTGATTATAATTATTACTTCGGAATTTTATTTTTGAAATTAATTAATACATTATATTTAAGAAGAATAAATAAATAATTTACAAGTAGGGTCGGATGAATAAATAATATTGAAGTACCATTACCATAAAAACAATGTTTAAATTTGGATAAATCCATGATCACACACATGGATTGTACCAAGTAACACTAGAAACCAACAAGATGTTGTTAAAGTCGAAGAATCCAAAACTGAGGTACTACATGTGTTGTATTTTCAATGTTTCATGTTTGTAGATCTCGTAGTTTAGCTTTATTGATTAATATAGGAGGACAAAATGTGGTGGTAGGACATCCATGTGTATTTTGAAAATGAAATGACTGGTCGTACACAAAATCACTTTTGTTAAAGAAGTCATATTAAGTTAGCTAGCTGTCTCCTTGGGGAATTTCTCATGTACAAAACTTAATATACAAAACAGTATTTGTTTTATTTTATATATGAAAATAGGAATTTCATAAAATAACTGGTCTCCCAAAAAATGTAGAAGAATATGTGGAAGCTTTTGAAAGAGCTGCCAAACGGCCAAACCTAACATGAAAAAGGTGTGGAGTTTTGTTTTAATCATCTATGTTGTGTTGATACGATAGAATGAAATGATACAGAAATGAGATAAATTTTATTTTATTTGTTCTTTTATTTATTTTTTTGATGGAGCTTTTTTATTTTTAAATTCGTTTTCTTAGATGGAGTTTATTCATTCTATTACGATTAAAATTTTACACATAATTTATTATTTCTCAATTCTCATATAATTTTGTAATCATTACTTTCGACCTGTAGTTTACATCTTATTTACCTTTTTCATTCAAATTTTATTTCATTTCATCTAACTAAATATGATATATGAAAATTTGTTTGAGTGTTTTTAATTAATACATAAATAGAGAAAAAAATTTAAGTACTTACTTCAATATTCAATTATGTACCTTTAGTTTTAGTCTTTGATACTAACTTCTTATGTCACATTTTTATTTTTACATTATCTACTTAAATATTATTTAAGCCAATTCATTAAAATAAAACTATTAAGATATTTGTAATTAAGTAAATAACACCAATTCAAATAACTAATGTTTATGAGTCTAGATGGTAAAACACTCGATATATTTGTAACCAAAAAAAAAGCACTATATTTATCATAAGTGAAAATTTGAATTAAAAGTAACTAATATCAAGAAATCAAGATGGTGAAATTGATTTCAGAAAAAAAATGATAAAAGAAGTAAAAACTTAATTCATTGGAGTAACAAACGAGTGAAAATCTTGGCAGACAAAAACAAGTAATATGACAAAATAGGGAAGTTAATAAATATGGGATTCCTTAAACGCTATAGTGAGTTTTATTTTAAAATTTATTTTTCATCTCATGCACATCATTTCGATTTAAATTTACGTTAAGACGTGGAAGATTACAATAATTTAAAATACAGGTGTACAAAACTACAAATACATACAGATCTGATTATCTTAATTTTACAAATTATATCTACCTATCCAGGTTCGTTGTATTTTTGAGCGACAATTTTATTATCTCAATTCGATTCATAATTTAAGTCAGGAACCTTTCAGCCCAATGAATTTCTCAATTAAATTGCATATCTCTATTGGTGAGTGATTGTCACCAACCTTTCACCAGTTCTATGAGCTCCTTTAGAATGAGTGTTTGGAAAGACTTATTAGAAAATAAGTAATACAAGTATTTTAAGTATTGTGAAATAAGCTGAGATTAAGGTTTTTTTTAAAACATTTATGTTATCTAACGGTTTATTCAAATATTATATATATCTATATATACATCTATTTTTCAAATATAACCATTTATTACATAAATAAGCTGATTTAAATTAAGGCTGTATTTTTTCTTAAGTGTCTAAATCTAAATAAACTTATCATATCTAAATTTACTTAATCAGTTAAGTATTTATGTCTAAATCTAAATTTAATTATTTATTTAACATTTTTACTTAAATATCTAAATTAATTTATTGTATTATCGTATGTTATTGGTTGTCAATAAACTCTAACAATCAATTTCTCCTTAATTTATTGATAATCAAAACGATTTTTTTGATTATTTCTTTTACCAATGAATAACCATAAATAAGCTCTTATGATTTTCCGGTCATTGTTTTTTTAAATATAATATTTTTTCTTTATTCAGTTTCTTGTATTTCGGCTTGGCATTTTTAATTATCTGCGAAACTCTTTCTTCTCCTTAGGAGATTCTTCATTCTATGAAGTTTCAGTTCTCTTGGAACTTTTATTTTCTTCTATGGTGGTTTAATAATTTCTCTTAGCGGAGGACAGATTTGACAATAAAATCAAATTATTGTTGCTTTCAAATTCTAAAAAATTCACCATTAAATTTGAATTTTAATGATTTTTAAATATAACTCTTTTTATAGAATATAAATAGCAGCAATAATGAACTTATTGTTTTCTTCTTTTGTGAAACAATATCCTCTTCGTTATGTATGAGTTTATTCATTCATATTGCAGTTCTTTAACTCTATAAGCTGAATATGTATATATGTATATGTACATATACATATATACATGTATGTACGTACATGTATACATATAAGTATGTACGTACATGTATAACGTACATACATATATGTATACATGTACATGTATGTACATGTATATATATATATATATATATATATATTGTTCTATATTCAAATACTTGTTTATTCAAATATCTGGAATTTCATTTCTCAATTGTATATGTTATACAAATCATACATAATACAGTAAACTGTTTGACATACTTGTACTTGAATCTTAATTCGTTAATGAATTTGATATTTTCCTTCACTCAATAAGTTGAGATACATTCAAGTTAACAACTTTTTCACTAAATTGTGACGTATTCTAATTTTAATTGATGAAAATTAGTTAGTTTTTATTAGAGGCGAATTTGACATTGCAATTTATTCAAAAACTACTAATAAATGCAAGTCTTATAACCTTAAAATTGTTAGATCACTGATTGAATTGTAGAAGTTACAAATGTGATTAATTAATTAAAATGTATTCCTTTCTTGTAATTAAAAAAAATGTATCTTCAACTTGGAAAAATGGGAAAATGGACGTAGTTATATACTTCTTTATGTGGATACCAATGAGGGTGTTTAAGCCAATTTTATTTCTCTCAAATTCAGCTACTAAGTACTAACAAAGTATACAATATCAATCTATACGTACTAAATCCATAATAATGTGAACTTCTTATATTTTATTCATTTTGAGGAATTTGTTTACTTTAAGTTAATTTTCTCTGGAGTCCTTGAATTGGAAGGAAAATGTGCAAAAATGAGACATGTATTGTGTTCAAAGCAAACCCTTCATAATATGATAAAAGTAGAGTCACTACTTCCAAACTAGCAAAACGTATAAAAAATAACTAAGATTAAAATAATGAGGCTATTTGATCCTACAATCCTGTCCATTATAAAGACTTTCTAGATAAATTTGTTACCAAATTTTTTTCTCATAGTTAGAATATTTTATCCAAATTTTATAATTTCATTTGATATAAATTTGAAAAGATATATAAGTATAAATATTTGTATTCAAGAATAATCTTTACATATGTATGATATTTCATTTTAAATTTATATAAGATCAAAATCTGCACTTCGATTTTGAATTATAATATTTCTCAAATTTATTTTATATAAAATAAAATATATCTTTACTTTAAAAATGGAAGGAATACGAGACGTAGAGTACAAAAAAAAACAGGACATTGTTAGCTACACAAAAACATCTTCCAAGTGTCCTAGTTTTCGTATATATAATTAATCAATGATTTGAGTTAATCGGTGCAGATTTATGGATTATGTGCATGCTGTTTTTGTTTGGATATGAGTTTAATATATTTCAAGAACCAGGTGTAATAATCAAGCAAGTTAATTACGTGTACTGTTGTAAGTAGTTTTGGAAAATATCGATCAAGACGTAAAGCCAGAGGTAGAGGTAGTCCAAATGTAGATGTGGATGTGGATGTAGATGTAGATGTAGATTTAGATGTAGATATACTACTCGTTTCAAAATAATAATAACAATAATATTTTAAAAAATTATTTCATATTTTTATGGAAGTTTATGATTAAAATTTGATTTAAATTTAACTAGCTCGCGACACGTGTAAGACTCGAGTTGTTTTTATTTTATTGTTTAATTTAAATCTTTTATTAATAATTATAATTTAATATTTCCTATATTTTAAATTAATATGAAGTATATTAAATTGTTATTTAATATCAAATTTGTATGAATTAACTTAATTTTTATTGTACTATACAAAAATATTTTAACACGTATATCAAGTATTACTAATTCATGATTTCATCAAGTAAAATTGACTTTGTAAATTCAAATTTGATCTTATACATTTTTATTCATATTTAATATATATATCTTTATATACTTTGTTATCAATATAATGGTATCTTATTCATTAGCAATTTCATCACATATAACTTATAATATCAATAAAAAAAGAATTTATAATTTTGATAATAGAATTTAAAAGAAAAAATATAATAAAATATAGTATTTAAAAATCGCAATGAATATGATATTTAACACTATATTTTAGATTATTCATTAATATTTCTTTAAGCTATGTTAAAAAAATTTATTATATTGAAGTGAAATCAACATAATTTATAATTAAATCTCTAATTAAAATATATTATCTTACACTTACTCATATATATTATAGATATTATGTTAATTATAAATTTGAAAACGTATTCCAGACATCCAATTACAAAGTTATATAGATCATACAAAAATAAAATATAAAAAATATTTTAGAAATTTATATCATTAGAGAGTATGTGTTTAAATCATATTAAAATTACAAACTACTTAGAAAATAAATTTGAAATATATGGTAAGTCTTAACAATTATTAACTAAAAAAATATATAATAAATACATATAACAGAATCCACCAGACAATCATTAAACGAATAAACCTAATCAAACAAATCACAATTTAATCGATTATATTTGAATATGTTAATTAAAATAAAATAATGATGATAAGTATTAGTAACCCCAAAAATATAATAACTGCAAAAAAATAGCTCAACTAATAAAACAAATAATACTTTGAGTCAAACGATATAATTTTAATCGAAATATTAATTTTATTTGTATAATTTATAATGTGTTTATATATATACTTCAAAATAATTAATTATGATATTATATACTTCAAAATTACTTAATATACACTTAAAAAATTGTTATACTTATTTCATCGAATTAATTTTAAATAGGCACGATAATTATGTTAATTAATCTATCAAATATCGCGTTTAATTTTTTGTCCATAATTCCATTAGTTATTCATATGAAGTTATTTATTATATTATATTCATATATTTTATTTTTAAATCATTTAATTATGGATTTTGTAAATTCTAATAGAAGTAGGAATGAGGAAGTGGGAGTGGATTAGAAAAAGTCCATAATGGAATAAAAAAATTGAAGAGGGTAATATTGGAAAAAAAAGTGCGAAACAATGATATAAAAAAAATATGTTTGTGTTTTTAAATATATAATAGTTTAATTTTATTTCAAAAAATTAATATTACAAAATACATTAAAACATTGTTAAACATTGTAAAACACTATTAAATTCTTTATTATACTAAAATAAATTCTTATTATATAAAATATTATTAAACTATTGTTACAATTTGAATTTTAAGATTTCATAATTTAATATAAATAAAATGAAATGTTGTCCTTTTTTTTGAAGTATTAACAACAAAATATTCTTCTCTCGTTTAAAGTTGGAAAATTATTATTTTCGCTGTATTTTGTTGTTTTAAAATGTAAATTTTATTTTTTGTACATCAAATATCTTATATCTATATGATGTATATTAAAGAGTAAATTAATATGTAACAATAACAACAGATGAGTGTGAAAATAATAACTCTTAATATATGTATAGATACATACACACACACATATGTGTGTGTGTTCAATATTAGTTACAAATTTCATAAAATTAATGTAATGTTATTTGATAATTATAATAATGATGGTCGCAATTGTGTCAGTTTGATGATATATGGTACTGGTTCTATGCATTAGATCACAACTTATGTTCTAATGCTTCTCATAATTTTCGTTATTTTAACATCGACTCTACTGATCTAAAACCATGAGTCAAGACCATAACAGATTTGTTTAACGATATTTCATAAATCAGCAGACTGATTTATAACTATCTGCTCATTCAAGACATTTATATATTCTATATTTAACATCGGAGAATACTATTTATAGCCAAATGCTTGCACCAGTTCAAAAAGAAATTTTCCAGTAGACACCTACTCTCTATATGCATGGAATGAAAAACGAACTAAACAAGATGTTTAGTTCGATCTCAAAGAGAATAGGTAGTTGACCAAGAAAAATGATCAAGTGAATATTTCAAAGTTTTTACTAATAGATATCTTTATAAGAGATAAAATAGAATTATCATCGTTAGACAGTGAAAATCTCTAACACAAAGGACTTCAACGGGCAGAAAAAAGTCAACCTCAACGGATATTTCTTTTAAAGTATTCTAAAGAAACTTGAAACATATTTTGAAGTGATCACATTTATGTTCATTGAACCAATAATTCAAAAGAGAGATCTTCCACACATTTTTTTTAGAAATAGTCGATCTGTGAAGTTATCTTTGATTTTCAATTGTCCATTGTTCACCTGTACAAAAAGACTTACCGCTCAACAGAGGACGTAAAAACTTACTCATTCAACACGAAACTTGAATGAATAAAAAACATATAGAGTGGAAACAAAATTGAAAAACTCATACAAGAAATATGACGGACGGTTGGCAGTGAAATTTAAACATAATCAATTATGGAATCTAATAATTTTACATAAAGCTTGAACAGAGTTATCTACTCAAATAAAGAGCTTTGGTCAGAATTAGTGTCAATCTACTCATCAAAGAGAAAACTAATAGGATCAGCAACAACGACATTCTTTTTCAACATTCGAGTTAATGTTGAAATCTCTTCTCTGCTAGACTAAAAGAACATGTTTAAAACGCTTGCTTGTGGGATAAAACAAAAGTCTGTACGACTCAAGTGTTGGGGCAGTGGATTTTCTTTGAGTGAAAAAAAAGTACACTAAGATTTTATGAACCACCATAAATCATTCTGTTTTTACTCTTTTACTTTATGCACTTACTCTTTGATGTACTGCTTATCGCAACCTGTGACTAATCATTGTGATTACTATATTAAATTAAGTTAGCTATTTTCATAAAATAAATTCAAAGAAGTGTCCATTTTATTCCGTATCATAAAACTTATTTTATGTTTAAACTTTAAATCCACTTTGAAATTTTCTATTCATCTCCACTCTGATGTATTTCTACACTTTAGAAACTAACACATGGTATGATACTTTATTTGTGTGTGTGAATTTTAGTTGATAACCTCATTTGTAATAAAAATAAATAAATTGTACTTCTGCGAAATATTATTTATTGTATAAATTTTCAAGATAAATAATTTGACACTTCTTTAATATTATCATTAAACTTTTGCAATATTTCTGGAAAATGTTATTATAATAAAAACTATTTTACGAATTTTTCCCAATTTGTATTTTTTCTAACTAAATTTTCTATTCTAATATAATTATTTATAAGGATATAGTAGTAATGCAGTGACACTTATATTATCATTTGAAAGTTTTTAGATTAAGGAATATCAAATTGTATTCTCACTTTTAAAAAATTATTTACTACATTTGTCCAGCGTAAAATGTTATATTTGACAATTTTATTTTTTTAAATATAATTGTCGCACACAATATTAAAGGAGTGTCTAGAAATATATTTTACTAAATCATCTCACATTTAATGCATCAATATAATTTTTAATCTATATAATGTTTATTATAAAAAAAGATAAATTAGTAATTTTATACTAACATTAATTATTAATAATATATTAAAGATAGGAGTAATATCATTTCTTACTGATTACATAAATTCCAAGGACAACATATTAAACTACGTTGAGAGAGTACCTTGAAAATATTGAAATCCGTATTCTAATGAGCAAAGGAAAAAAAATCACCATACCACGAAAAACAAAAAAAAAAAAAAAAAAAAAAAAACCGAATAATGGAACCGAACATTTGATAATTACGCGCGTGGACTCTTCGATGTTATGTGATTCGAAAAATTACTACTCAATTGATATTTTAAATTTTATAAATTATTTTGTATATATTGATATTCAAGTGTGTACTTGCTTATATTATACAGCAAGATGCTGGCATTAAATTCTACAATGATTAAAATAAAATAAATCCACATCGTTGTTTTAGGATTTGCAATAATTCTTCTAAAAATAAATTTTATTTGTAAAATCAAGTAGAGTATATAGGGTATATAAGTTATACATATATAAATATAAGATATGAACTTAAAAAATGAGTATAGCTATTAATTTTTTAAAATGAGTATTTTTTTTCTTTGATACTTTAATATAAGAATGAAAGAAATTAGAATTAGAGAATTCCTTTTGGTGTGCCAATAAAATTGTGAGAAAGTAAAAAAAATTAAAAAGCTCATTAAAGTTTACAATATAAAAAATTTTGTGATCAATATTTAGTGTTATATCACATAATATTATTTATCTTTTCAACATAAAATATTAATCATATATATAACAATTTTTTTAACATATATTTAATAAGAACAACACGAATCAAAATAAAAGTATTTTGAGAAAGAAATCACTAATATATTACTATTACTATATTTAAAAACTAATAAGCTAATAATAATAATAATAGAAAGATTAATAATACTCCTCCCATCCCAAAAAAAAAGTTACATTTGGAGAAAAAATTATTCTAAAAAAAAGTTACATTCAAAATTTTCTTTGTTATTTTGCGATAAATTAAAAAACTTTAAATTACAAACTTAGAGATTTCGTCATAACTTAAACATTCATAACAAATTTTATGAAAAAAAATTATAATTTGTATATTTAATTATTAGTCAAAAATAAAAAATTAATAGTCTGTCAAAGATTTAAATGTTATTTTTTTTGTTAAACATGGAGTAATAATAGTATAGGGGTAAGTTAGTAATATAAAATTAAAGTTCATACCTAATTATAAAAATGATATAAAGCAATAGATAATGGCAAGTTAGTAATTAACCAATTGGTGTTGTTTTAAATAAATTCTAAAATAATGGGAAGAGATTACTGTGCTAAGTACAAATCTATATAATCCACTGATTAGATTCATCTTCTAGTGGTGCTCAATTATTTTGGTAATCACAACAATGAAAACAATTGATGGCGTTGAAACCTTCCGTCACGGGTGGGACCATATATATGTGTATATATATCGTCTGCCTGCCAAAAACAGAGAGAGAGAGAGAGAGAGCGCGAGAGAGATCGAGTTGCCAACACTTTGCTGACTCACGGACGTTGATTGGGAACCTCAACGGAAACATAGAACACTGGAAGAGTTGAAAATCAACACACTAAAAGCAACGACCGCATTAATTAAAAATAATACTACACGCCATATAAGAATCAAAGTTCTTCGTGCAAAATACGAGTAGAAGTCTCTGCGACTAAATCCATATATTTGACCTCATGAAAGACTCGTGAAATAATTTTTAATATAACATCAACTTATGTGAAAAAAAAGTTATGGGATAATTATTATGAATCACAGAGAATATTTAAGTTGACACAACTTTGAAATTATCTTATTTGTATAATTTTTTTACAAGTATCTTTTAAGTTATTGAAAATATTAACAAGATATTCCCCTAGTTAATAATAATTACTGTTTGACTTTTTTGTATATAAGTTTATCTGAGTTTTTTATATTTTAAATATTTTATTTAATTTTTAAAAAGTAGTAATCAAAAATATTTAAAATAAAAAGTAATATAAATAAAAATTTTAACAAAAATAAAATAATTAACATATAAAAAAATTCATCTAATTTTTCATGCAAAAAATACAAGCGACAATTGTTATTGATCGAATGTAGTACAAATTGGGATAATCGGAGACTATCAACGACGAGAACTTGACAAGTTTATCAACTTAAAAGTATCTTTAAAAAATTATTTTTTTAAATACATTTTCAATTTTAGGATAATAGTACAGTTTCCGAAACTAAGTTGGCGAAATAGATTGACTGTTTGTAACCCAAAAAAAAAAGATTTGACTTTTGTCCGAAATATATTTCCCGTTACTGAAATTGAAAAGTCAAAGAGGAATAGTAGGAAATGTTTGAAACTGATATATGTTCCCAATATCAATTTTTATGAAAATGTAAAGATTATGGGGGACAATCTCTTCTTCCTTGTGAACATGTTTTTTCAACTTATACAATTCGTGCAACACATGCTCGTCTAATTTATATACATATTAAATAAATTTTACTTGAAAAATACAAATGAAATATCATATTAATAATAATATTTATTTTTAGTATTTTTTTTAATTAGTTTTTACAATAAATAATTGTATGGATTAAATTTTTTTTAGGTAAATAACATAAATATTGAGTAAAATATACTCTATTTGTCTCAAATTAAGTGGTTTAACTCATTTTTTACATGTAATTTTAGGTATAGTTTAATATATATTAAATATTTTATTTTATTTAATAAAAATTAAATTAAATTTTGGGAGGTGAAAATTAATACCATAAAAAAGTTAAATTTATTTTAAATATCTAACACGTAATAAATTTAATATAAAAATGTGTATATCCGACAATAGTTAAATCACTTAATTTAATACAAGTGTATTATTATAAATAACGAATATTTTTGATACAGAAATACATATATTCATACGAATGTCATATATTCCTTCATGGTTTTTGGCCGTAAGTGAGGTTGCCCACCTATGGTATAACAAGTGGCGTGACCGATGCGGTTGGCTCTGAAATAAAACACGAGCTTTCGGCTCAGAAATTTCTAGAAATAAAAAAATTGGATTTAGAATTTTAGGAGGGGTCGCATTAGGGGTACGAGCCAGCCACATTTCGAAGTATTTGACGTGGAAATGAGGCGGATTTACGGATATTCTCTACGCGTCTGACGTGGGTTGTCATAACTATTGAGGTGTAAGTGGGGCCCAGTTGAACAAGGACCATGGAACTAAAACTAAAGTTTGGCAGACAAGTTCCCCTTGTTTTGGTGTCACCAACAGTACGACTCTCGTATCACTTTCAACTAACCTAACCAATGCGCAATACCCAACCTTCCAAGCTTTATACAGCTCTTTTTTATCAGACAATCGCCCGTGGACCTCGTCACCGTTTTATCCATTATTGGTCTATCATCGGTTTATTTATATCAGGGACCGCGGTACACGAGTCGAATCGAATTCGAGTGTAACTTAATTGAATATGTTTATAAATAAGATTGAATCGAGTTAAATTTTAAACGATTAAAAAAATTATATTTAATATCGGCTCATTTAATTATTCGATTAAAAAATTGATCTGAATCGATCATAAAATTCTTAACGAACGAATAATCGTATTGAAAATTTGATTATTTATTTTCGTAAGTTAAGTCAAATGAATTTTAACCGAGTCCAATACAAGTTTGTCTACGAACAACTTGATTTTTTTTTAAATCCTTGTTTGTATTATTGATACTCGTCATTGATATATGTTAATGTTAATTTAGTTTATTATAATTATACAATTGTCATAATTTTATGGCTTATGTCAAAATATTGGATTACAATTAATATGCGTTTCGAATGGTCGTGCATTATACTAGTTTTGAAGATTGACGTTGTTTGAGTCGATAATCAAAATATGTCTTATTTGAATGAAATGGAGGAAGTAATTATGATTAAGCTTAGCTTGACTATTATCTATTGTTCTAAAATTAAATACATGTTTTGACTTTATGAATTAATATATTGAATTATTAATGTCAATATAATTACTTGTAGTTGTACTATTATTATAGTTTTATAATTTGTAACAGAAACATAAATATGATTACAAAATAATGTGCATCCCCAACTTATATATATATATTATTTTTTAAATTTAATATGTTGTCACTTTAATTAAAAAATTAAAATTTATTTCTAATTTTGAAACAAAACAAATATTATAATTAGCAATCTTGCATCGAATGCCATGGATTAAGTACGTTAAGTTTTAGATCATACTGTCCAGCCGAAATTGAAGAATAAACTGACATTTCGAAAGATATTACTCCCTCTTGACTTGACTTGTATGTGTCGATTTAGGAAAAATATATGTTTATTAGTAAGTATATTAATTTTAAGTCTAATTAGCTAAAAAAAATTGTAAAGTTCAATATTGCCTTTTAAAAATTTATTAAAAACAATGAAAAAAAACAACCTAATATTAAATGCAAGGATATTTTAAAAAATTATGACATTAATGTTTTATTGGAATTTACAAATGACTTGTAAAAGAAAATATATTTTTTCTATCTAAAAAAACATGTAAATATAAACTGAGGAGTGGATGAATATAAGAGGAAGCATCTATTACTTTGGTTAAAATTAAATGAAAATAAAATACAGATTAATCAAATCTAAGAATTAAATAATGCAAAAAATATCTAACGCCTATTTGGCATTTCAATTACTGGGAAGTGTTTGTTTAAAAGATGTTGATATATTACTGGTGATGATAGAATCCTTCTACTAATATAGCTAAACAAGAAATTTGTTGAACTATTATAACACTAGAATAAAGTTGCACCGATAAATGACCAAAAAAAGAAAGTATAATGGATAGGATTACATGAACCTCACATCGTGAGATATTAAGTGGCCTACTTTAAAAAAATCATATTCACGTACCATTTATTTATTACACAATTATTCAAATAAAGTAACACTTAGCATTTGCAACCAAAAAAGAAAGTACCACTTAGCATTTATCAGATTAATATATTACGCCTATTATACACCTAAGCCCTTCCCAAAATTAGATTAGACGACACAACACTCGATCAATTGGAATTGGAAAATGTATGTGTATATTTAAGTTTATTAAGTGTCACATTACCCAAAAATATCCTCTGCCGTCGGATGCTAATATATATATATACACACACATATACATATAAAGAGGTCATGAAAACGGATGTTAAAAATAAATTAAATTAAAAGAGTGGGGAATAAGAACACATAAAAATGTAAAAAATAAATTACAAAAGAAAATGATAAGGTCAGGGTTCCGTAATTGTAATTCATGATTTGCTGACCTTATATAGTTATAACATAACAATGTAGATATTAAGATTAAAGATAAACATACTAATAAACAGGCGGCTCGACCAGTTTATACAATTAGATTGAAGATAAATTATTACGACAATAAATTTGAAAATATAATATGGAAGCTGATGGAAGTTAAATCTAACATTAGGAAAGGGAGAAATCTCTCGGAAAAAACATACATTTTTTCTTAAAGAAAATAGGGGTATAAGTAAAAAACTTAGACAATTACAGTGACTTGCTACAGTAAAAAGGTTATAGTAAAAGTCAAACTGTTACGGTGACTGTTATATATGTGTGTGTATATTTATTTTTTATTTTTTTTTGTTTATAAAAAAAATTTAAAATAAAAAATATTTGTAAATATAATCGAGATTAACTCAGTTCAGATCAACTCAAATACACTTATAAATAGACTCATGTTCGACTTATTAAATTATCGGTCAAATTCAACTCTAATTTATTTAAATTTAAGGTTGGCTTGAATTCGTACAAACTCTGTTCGAATTGAGTCATTTGTAGCCTTAGATAGGACTAGATGAACCTCACATAGTGAAATGTTAAGTGGCCTACTTAACAAATCATATTCACCCAATAAATCTTTACCTATAAATTAAATAACAAAAATAACTCACAAATCAGTTATAATTTGATATGTGTATAAATTATAATATTTCTTTCTTTTTATTTTATATTAAAAAATAGTGGATGATGGATTAAATTTTAATTTGTGGACATAAATATACTCCATATTCACCGCCCATTTATTTATCACACAATTATTCAAATAAAGCACACTTATCATTTGTAACCAAAAAAGAAAGTACCACTTTGCATTTATCAGATTAGTATATTACGCCTATTATACACCTAAGCCCTTTCCAAAATTAGATCAAGAGGCCACACCACTCAATTTTACTAAAAAATAAACGCACTACAGTCAAAAAGTTTGTCTAGTGGTTGCTAAAACCAAGGTAGTGGAATTGTGCTTGGTCAAAATTAAAGTGCTAAGCCGTTTATAAAAAACAAAACTATTCTTCATTTGAAAGAGAATAGATTCCTTGGTCATAAAAGTTTAAAAGAGTTCTTTTTGTTATTGTTTTTTATTCCAAAAAATTATTTAACTTTTGTAACAACAATTTAAAATTACATTTTATCCACTACCATTGATTTTATTTTTTTTGACCTTAAGCATTTATTTATAATTAAACATGAGAAACTAAGAATGGATCACAAATTGCATCCAAACTCGCGAGTAAATCCAAACCAACTTGGTGGTTTTTTCTCGGATCGGATTATGTACACCGTATTATCTATCGCCCTTGTACAATGTTTATGAATCAGGAGTATTATATATGAACGGACTTACCTGTCCGTGCAAAAATAAACATATTTTTTTGTAACGTTTTTTTATAATTTTATTATAATTTATTTAAAATGTGTATTCTATTTATAAATTTTTTGATCATTTAAACATAGTAACAAATTTTAAATTTATGTTGAACAAAAATACATAATTAATAAATAGTTATCTGAATATTTATACTGATTATTAAAGTTTTTATTCAAATTTATGTATATTTTGGGGTCTATCCATTTGAATTTTAGTTAGTAACTTTTATAACTATTATATTTATGATAATCATGTGTTTATTAGTAGGTTTTTACTCTTTGGTTTTGAGTTTTGATACCATCATATTTTTGTTGCATATATATAAATTTTTTTCCCGTTATGTAGTTAATCTTTATCTGTGATTCTTTTTAATTATGTATTGGTTGTATACTTGTGTTGATTTTTATTTGTTAATCATTTTTTCTTATAATAGTTGGTGAACTCTTTAATGATTTTTATTATATGTCGTTCAAAGAGTTTGAACCGATGGCATATTTATTTAATTAACTTAAACTTGTTCTCAAAACTCAACATACAAAAACTATTCGCAAAACTCTAGTTCAAAAAATATAAGGAAAAAATCTTATGGCATAAAAGATAGAACAAAAATATTTACTAAATTAATTGAATCGTATTAACTCGTTTAATTGAACTCAATATCATATCACCGTTGGATGTTTTTTATATAGGTATTGACATTAAGTTTACATTATCTTCTTCTTTAAAATATATTTGAAAAACGACTTAAAATGTTGAATATCGTATTAATATTAGTAGAGTAAAAAAGTTATTGCCCAAATAATTAAGTATATTTTATAATTCATTTAATGAAAAATAATATTTTAATAATTAGTAAAGATTAGAAAGTAAAAAGTTTATGTTAAAACTAATATATTAATAATCCATTGCATTAAACTAAAAATAAATAAAAATAAATACATTGCATTTTAAGTTTATGTTTTGTCTTACGTTAAGTGTCCTTTGTTAATTCGAATAAAATAATAATCTTCTACTTTCTCATCCTATAACTTCTGTCTTATCTTTTTCATAAATTTATCCAAGGCTTTTATAAATATAATAATTATTAATATTTATACCGAACTTTACAAAACGTTAAATTAGATGAAAGGTATGATCTTTTTGAAATTATAATAAATTGGAAATGAAACCCTACACGATATTGCATATTTACGTACATTAATTTGATTACACCTACTTTTAATTAAATATATTTAATTATAATAGATTGAATTGTGACCGCTTAATTAATTATATTTTAATGACTAGAAATGATGATTATGTTATATGTAAGTATAAACACTTAAATCAAATGATCATAGATTGTTTGTTTATGTTATACATATAATTACCAGTACAATATCTATATATATTTCGAATAATTATAATTTCTAAATGAATATATTAATTTTATAATTAAATATACTCCATTATAATATTAATTTGATAGAATACGATGTTAGCATATACTTGTAGGTACAATAGATCCAGATTAATTTTTTTGACAAAAGACAGTGTCATCATATCCAATTATTTTCATACTTTATCTAAAATTATTTAGTAATATAAATATATAAATAAATTATACCGAAATATCATTAAGAAAAACTTATCACAATAAACAACAGACGTAGGAGTAAAACAGAGCAGGATGTGGAGTAGAGCATAAAGAATCCTATTCGGAGATTGGTGCAAGAGAGAGGGTCTAGTCAGAGCCACGCACACCTCTACGCAATTCTTTACCCCCATGGTTATACAAACGTTATTTTACTTGTATCATTACATACGTGAACGAAAATACAAACAATAATTATTATCTCATTCCTCCATATGAATCATATGTTATATTTGATATTTTTACGAGAATTTAAAACAGAGTACTAAAGAGTACATTAATACGTTAAATTGATATCTAAATATAATTATAAATTATAATATTATTCTTTCTTTGTAATGATTAATCAAATTGTAACTTTTTTTTTCAATTTGTTCACGCATTTTATCATAAATTATACATAAAATACTAATAATTATATCACAAAAAGTTAATTAATTTAAAATTTAATATAAAATGTCTGTATATAATTAAAAAAAAATTAAAATGTATATATAATTTTGGGTATTCATTAATATAAACAAACAGCTAATTAATATCTGTTTCTGGTCTAAATCCATCCCCCTTCAGGCGCTCACATGATCATATACGAACATTCTGGAAATGGCAAAAGACAGAAGGCCATATACGAACTCACACGTATCAGAATCCAATTCGGCAGATGAACCCAAGTTGCTCGATGGTCTCGAATGGATAAAGTTTTTGAGAATGAATGAGAACTCTTGGGAATGGGATATTGTTGTTGCTGTTTAATTTGGGAGTTTCATCAAACGTTAATGAGTGATTAATTGGTCATTCTCCGCCATTGGTTGAGAGATTTGGGAAAATCGTATTATGATTACATCAATCAACAATCTAGATTCTGATTTTCTCCTCTCTTCAAACTCATTAATTCATCCTCATTCCCGTATTGATAATATTTGGATTAATTTATAATTTCCTAATTATAGCTTTAATTTTGTAATTAAATATAATTATGATTTTTAATTCCATCTATTTTGATAGAATATGATGTTAGCATATATTATAGGTACAATAGGTTCAGATTAAATTTTTTTGACAAAAGACAATGCCGTCGTATACAATTATTTGCATACTTTATCTAAAATTATTTTTTAATATAAATATATAGATAAAATTATTCCTAATCATGATTAAGACAAACTTATGACAATAAATAACATGAGGGTAAAGACGGACAGAGGAGTAAAACAGAGCGAGATGTGGAGTAGATATTTTCAAGGCATAAAGCGCCGTCTTGGGAGTTGGTGCATGAGGGGGAGTCTAGTCAGAGCCACGTACACGCAGATGTCTACCCCCACGGTTATTCAAAAGTTGTTTTCACTTACATAGTTACATCATTACATGCGTGGACGAAATTATTACAAACAATAATTATTATTCTATTCGGTTTGTTAAATTGATAATCAACTATAATTTTAAATTATAATATTATCATTATAATCTGTTATATATTTTTTCAATAACAAATAAGAATAATTTATACTAACTAAAATAAAATTTTAACAAATCCCTGAGCAAATAATATTATTAACTGAAAAGAGTATTTTTTATTATGCCTTAAAATTTGAGATATATTTAAATGTTTGGAAATAAGACGATAAAAGATTAAATTTTAAAATTAATATAAATTATATTGTTATAAAAAAAGTTATGGTAAATTAAAATTTATAATAATTATATCAAAGAAGTTAATTAATAAATTTTTTTTGTATATAATTAAAAAATTAAAATGTATATATAATTTTGGAGGGGGATGGATATTCATTGATATAAAGAAATAGCTGGTTAGTAATGTAGGAAGATGCCACCGTCGTATTGACTCCAACCCAATGCGGGAATTCACATGATGCATAGCCAAATTCTGATATATAACACTGGCAAATTCCAAAGCTCCATACATAGACAACTCACACGTGTCAGGATCCTATTGGGCAGATGGGCCCATGTAGCTCGATGTTTAACCACCGCCTGGTGCTATAAATAGGCGCTCGGTTTTCTCCTCTCTTCAAACTCATTCATTCTCATTCCCGTATTATTAATTTTCGTGATATTGATTTATCACCATTTTTATATTTCTGTTCCGTTTATTTTCTTGCATTTTCGTTGATTTCTTGCGATCCAGTGCCTCCATTTACTTCACATTTTTTCTGATCGTCGGCGTAAATATTCAAAGGTGAGTTACTCAGTTGTGTAAAAACTTTTAATTGGTGTACTATTGGAACTTTAATGCATTCACGGTTATGATATAGAAAAAACTGTATCTAAATTTTAGAAATTGTTTTCTTTTTCGCATAAATTTGAACGACCATCCAACTTTCTGCTCTTTAGTCAAGAGAATTTTTATTAAACATTAGTGAAATATAAAAAATTTGATAATGCGCACTATAGTCGGTTATGGTGCAACAACACATTTACCGTAAGGCTTTTGAATTTAAAAGGTTATGGGATCGAATCTCGCCAACTCGCTCCCTAAATAGCAAAAATGAGAAGGAAAGAAAAAAAGAAAAGAAAAAAAATTCTGATGGAGAGGTGAGATAAAGAGTTGATAGACAGTTGCAAATCAACGGCTTAGATTTGATTGTAAATTTGAGAACCAGCAAAGTTGGGAACCAACGGAATCCGAAAGGGATAATGAATCTCCATAGAGAGTACTCGCTTTTACTCCAACGCTCGTTTCCTCTGTCTCACTCTAACTATATTCTTGGAGTTTTGTACGGCTTTTTCGGAATGATTGACCTTGTTTATGTCGCCGCTAGAAGAAGAAGAAGACGACGGTGACATCAAACGTCGAGTCTGTGTAGATTTTCGGACAATTCCGGTGAACTTTGGAGTTTGCGATTAACATTTCTAGCTTAATTTGAACTTCTGAGGCATTAATTAGTGTAAGTGATGGCTGTACTTCCGGCTATTGTTTTACCTGCCGCTCGTTCTTGCTTTCCGACGAGGATGACTTTTCCGGCGAGAAAGTTCTGTCGTTTGGGAGGTAATTCCAAGTGCTATCTAAAAAATTTCGAATTCGAGCGTGCTTTACTCTTTTGAAATGACTTTCCGTTTCTTAAAATTCGTGTCCCTTGCTTCTTCCGGATTTCCTAGCGATTCGCCGGTGAATCGCCGGCGATCTGCTAAACTTATTCATAATCTGCTAATAACCGGCATTTTCACCTGCATCATTCATAACCGTCTTATTTCTGAAGATCCACGTTTTGCCGATTTTAATCCCGAGTATTCTTTCTTTTTGTTTTTTTTTCCAATTTATTGAAATTTTCTATAGCCTACATTCTGATTCATTCTCCTGCAAAGCAATTATACAATCATTTAATTTAGTTTCAAAATTCAAATTTTACTCTACTTAAAAGATCATTTATTGAGCTTCCGACTAAAATTAACCTGCAACCTTATCAAGTCTGTAGTTTATTTCATTTTATTTTATTTCTCATTGATTTGAAGCAATATGAAAGTTTTATTAGTTTTCTGGAAGTCAAAAACAGAATTTCCCAGAAATAAAATAGGCCGTAACAAATCGTTTAGTTTTCTTTTGAAGCAATGAAAAATTACGTATTTACGTTATACTAGTTGCTTAATTAATTGAAAATAAGTACAAGTGGCAATTTTGCTTATTGGTTGGAAAAACAACTAACCTCCTTGATTTCAGGATCGGACTATCTGTTTTCTTTTTAAATACAAAATAAAATATTCCATAATATTTTTTAATGGATGATTAATAATTGAAGGATGTTGTATACGAGTATAGATATGTATTGTAAAAGGTTTATTTGGTAGCAATTGTACATCCCTTATTATCCCTGTTCAAAATGCAATGAACCTCAAAGTCGTATATTAATCATGCGTGTCTCCAAAGAAAATAAGGGGGAGAAGTCTAATAAAAAGAAAGTAAAACATGCCATTAATCAACAGCTGTCTTTGATGAAAATATGAGAAACTTTTAATTGATGATGTTAATGAGTCAAACTTTTTATAACCGGCGGTGCTTACCATGGGTCCAACAAATTAGAATGGTCCAATATGCAATAAATATTACTCTGCATCATAAAGAAGGTGGACCTTATTTACCATCGATGCTAATGCAGACATTATTGTACATATTAGTCCTTTCATTTGTGTATTTTATGTCCCTATAATAATAATTTGATTAGCAACAAGATATTTAGCTGACCTAGTAAATAGATGATGTCATTACCATATTATTGTTGGTTTATTAAAAGATTTAGAATCACCTGATTTTCAATGTGATTTTCATGTTAGAGTACCAGACGTTTTGATAACAATCTATTTTCAGCCATAGAATTGTTCTGCCTGCTTTTTAATTTTCGCATATGTTAAAAGGTTTTGTTTATTGATTGTAGTCAATTGTCAGCAACTAGTAGGGTGTGTCAAGATGACAATCACACCGAAGATTTCCATCAACGACGGGGACCTTGTGGTTCATGGTAAAACCATATTGAAGGGAGTGCCGGACAACATTGTGCTGACTCCAGGGTCTGGTGCTGGGCTGGTCTCTGGGGCTTTTATTGGTGCTACTGATTCTAGTAGCAAAAGCACCCATGTCTTTGCTGTGGGATCCTTAGAGTAAGCACCGAACTTGCTCCTATTAGTTGATCTTTTCCATACTCTCATTTTCCGGGACTCATGTTTATTAATTGATCTTTTTTGATTGCTGTCATTTTTTACGTACCAGTTAAATCGGGGGATAAACTTGAAGCAACATAAAGTTAATTGAAGAAATGAATTAAGAGTAACACATCTGTTTAATGTTGTATCAGGGGACTTAGAATTATGTGCCTTTTCCGTTTTAAAGTATGGTGGATGACTCAGAGAATGGGAACATGTGGCAAGGATATTCCCTTTGAGACCCAATTTATGCTTGTTGAGAGCAAAGAGAGCAATGAAGGCGAAGCTGATGGCCCAACCATTTATACTGTCTTTCTGCCGCTCCTTGAAGGTCCATTCCGTGCAGTTCTCCAAGGCAACGACAAGAATGAACTTGAGATTTTCCTTGAGAGTGGTGAGTTGATCACAACAATCAATATTTTTTTAGGGATCATGATCATATCCAGTTATATATATTCATCCAAGCCTTTCCTACTATTTGTCAAACTACAGGTGTTCATAACTGTTCTTGTTATGTATTTAAGCTGTTGTTCTTTTGAACAGAGTCATCCTCTTTAAAAATTATATACTCTTCCAAGTCATTTAGAATTGAAAAAAAAAGGCTTAAGACTTTGATTGTGCAATGCAGGTGATAATGCCGTTGAAACCAACCAAGGACTTTTCCTTGTGTACATGCATGCGGGAACCAACCCCTTCGAAGTCATTAATCAGGCTGTGAAGTAAGTTCAATTCCTTAACAACATTTTATAATTTGTCCTCCTGCCGTATAGTTTTTATTAAAAAATATAGAGGAACTTACTCATCTTCAGGGCTTTGAAATAGTTAATCAAATATCTTGATTATATGTATGATTAGAACAGTATCTAAATGTCTACTTCTGTAACAGAGCTGTTGAACAACACTTGCAAACATTTCGTCATAGAGAGAAGAAAAAGGTGAGAACTTATTTATTCATTATTTGTTTAAGAACTTTGCTAGGGTTGCTATATAAAACGAATTTTCATTTTCTAACTTGTGAGCTCTTTTGGTGGTCGCCCACAGTTGCCCTCTTTCCTTGATTGGTTTGGCTGGTGCACATGGGATGCTTTCTACAAAGATGTCACAGCTGAAGGTGTTGACGAAGGCCTTGAAACGTAAGAAGAGACTCACATTAAACCTTATGTTCTAGCTCGAGAATACAAGTTAAGGATTACTAAGTTATTTAATGGAAATTACTGCAGCTTGTCAAAGGGAGGCACACCAGCACGATTCCTAATTATTGATGATGGTTGGCAACAGATTGGTAGTGCAAAACAGGATGCAAATGGTGTTGTTGAAGATGGAGCAGAGTAAGACACCTAAGTCCTAATTTCTCTCCCTAGCTATCCAGTAAATATTTTTGGACAGCACTTTGATCCTAATTCTTTATCATAAGCTTGACAGAGATCACTAAAATCTCCATTATCTTCAAATTTTCATTCAAACTAACTTGGTATAGTTGGTTCTAATTTGCTATTGCAGGTTCGCTATAAGACTGACTGGAATAAAAGAAAATGAGAAGTTCCAAAAGGATGGAAAATATGATGACCAGGCACCAGGCCTAAAGCTTGTAGTGGATGATGCTAAGAAACGTCACAAAGTGAAGTATGTTAACAATCCTTATTTGTTAAATCGTAGATTCTTTTATTCCTTAAGAAATGCATTTTCTGTTTCATCATATATTAAGCAACGGTTTTGTACCTTTTGGTGTAGGAATGTTTATGTATGGCATGCTCTAGCGGGTTACTGGGGTGGAGTTCAACCGGCTGCATCAGGGTTAGAACAATATGACAGTGCTTTGGCATACCCTGTCCAGTCTCCTGCTATGTTGGGAAATGAGCGAGACATGGTCATAGATAGTCTTAAAGTTTATGGCTTGGGTCTGGTACACCCCAAAAAAGTCTTCAACTTTTACAATGAGCTTCACGCTTACCTGGCTTCTTGTGGAATTGATGGAGTAAAAGTTGATGTCCAGAACGTTATCGAGACACTTGGTGCAGGCCATGGTGGCAGAGTTTCTCTCACTAGAATGTATCACCAGGCACTTGAAGCCTCCGTTGCACGAAACTTCCCCGATAATGGATGTATCTCTTGTATGTGCCATAATACTGATGGACTGTATAGTGCCAAGCAAACTGCTGTAGCTAGAGCTTCTGATGACTTCTTTCCTCACGACCCTGCTTCTCACACCATCCACATTTCTGCGGTGTCATACAACAGTTTGTTCCTTGGAGAATTCATGATTCCGGATTGGGATATGTTTCACGTAAGTATAATTGCATTAAGAGAATTATCTCAGATTAAATATACATGAACACTAGATATAAATGGGAATTGTTTCAAGGAGCTATTATTATTCTATTGGATGAGAAGTCTTGGCTTAAGCCAAAAAGAAAGGGGTAAATTAATGAAATAACTGAAGTAGCTCAAGTTGAACAAGCAAGATTGCATCATATGACATACTATTCTATGCATAGTATCTCATCGAAGAAATTATCGTATTATTACAGAGCCTTCATCCAGCCGCTGAGTATCATGCTGCAGCTCGAGCAGTTGGTGGATGTCCGGTTTATGTTAGGTACTGCATGTAGCCTTTAATGATTTAATGGAAGTATTTTTAAATCTTATGGTAATTGAGGCCTAAAGTGATTTTACTTTGTTGTTTCTCTCTGTAAAGTGACAAGCCTGGCAACCATGACTTCAAGGTTTTGGAGAAGTTGGTCCTCCCTGATGGATCTGTGCTCCGTGCCCAATTGCCTGCCAGGCCAACACTTGATTGCCTCTTTGCCGATCCAACTAGAGATGGAACCAGGTTTGGTACTTTATATTTTATTGATAAATTATTACTCAGCTCAATCCTCAGTTGCAAATTATATGTTGTGTGTAAAACTCATTCTTAACCGTATATTTTCCAGCTTGCTGAAAATATGGAACATGAACAAGTGTACTGGTGTGGTTGGTGTCTTCAACTGCCAGGGTGCTGGTTGGTGTAAGGTTACCAAGAAGACTCTCATCCACGATGCGTCTCCTGGCACCCTCACTACTTCTGTCACAGCTACAGATGTTGACAGCATAGCTGAAGTTGCTGGCCCAGGCTGGAATGGGGAGACAGTAGTATATGCCCAAAAATCAGGTACTTTATGCAGCTTTTGGATATGATATGGACATTCTCTGTGTGTGTGTGTGTATTTTTATGCATTTAGCAATAAGTCTTGGATAGAGGAATTCAAAAGTAGAAAAAGTGAAAAATCATAATGGGGTTGCAGACACTTGCAGTTGTAGAATTTGCTAAAGTATGTATCACCTTTTTAAAGTGTAACTTAGCTGATTTAAGCAAAGCCTAATTATTGTTCTTCAAAAAGTTAGAAGTTGAACTTTACAAGGGGTTGGCTTTCCATTTTCCGTATATCCTAAATTCTGTGCTAGTCATTTAACTGACGATTCTTCCATTCTGTATATGTTCCAGGTGAGGTGATTCGGTTGCCAAAAGGAGCTTCAATTCCTGTGACACTCGCAGTTCTTGAGCATGAACTTTTCCACGTCTGTCCACTCAAGGTGAGTCTCTTAAAGAGTCAATCTGTTATATCCACCACTATAAGATACGTGAAACAATTGCAGACTCGTTGATTATAAACACTTATTGCAGGAGATCACATCAAACATTTCTTTCGCGGCAATAGGTTTGCTTGACATGTACAATACTGGTGGTGCTGTGGAAGATGTTCAAGTAAACCTTTGTACAGACAAGAAACCAGAACTCTTCGACGGTGAAGTTCTGTCCGAAGTGACCACTTCTTTAAGTGAAAACCGATCTCCAACTGCTACAATTGCTCTCAAAGTTAGGGGTCGGGGTCGGTTTGGTGCCTACTCTTCTCAGCGTCCTTTAAAATGCAGTGTGGGGAACGTCGAGACCGAGTTCAGTTACGACGATGCTACAGGGTTGGTGTCAGTCACCCTCCCAGTGCCAGAAGAAGAGATGTACAGATGGCCTATTGACATTCAAGTTTAAGTATTTTTCATTTAATTTAACTCAATTTTTTCAATAGTTGGGCTGGTCTCATGTTTGAGACATTGCTGGTGGATAGAATTAGGAATGGAAGGTAGAAGGAGATGTGAGGAAGACTTCCCTAATGAGATGAGCGGAGATCTGGGGGTTGTTACCAAAGTATCATATTTCTAAAAATAAGAAGTATCACGAGATCACGCCTTATTTATCGCACTTGTTTCGTTTCTTGATGCCACTTTGCAGTAATTAAAAAAATAAGAATAAAATAAATAAGTCGTCACAAAGACAAATGAAGCCTGAAACGATGCTCTCTCTATGGAACAGTTTTTTTTTGTTTTTTTTTTCAATAAATAATTTAAGAAAGGACGAAAGATGAACTATTAAAACTGAAATTTCGTAACAAAAGAATAAGATATGAGCAAACAAGGGGACATCCAAGAAAATCGTATATAAAGTATCTCCCATGTACCTATGTACTATATATAGGGGGGTTGAAGACCATACCAGCTCCCCCACCCCACCCAACACACGCACACACACACACACGCAACAAGAACTCGAACTTTCTGTTGGGCCTTTGTATGCACTTATATAGCTATATAACAGCAAGTTCAACTGAGCATCGTGATTTGGTTTCATGAAATTGTTCGGTGAAGGGTAGAGATCCCAATCTCCATGGAATGGCCGCCATCCTCAACTGTGTTTCCAATAGTATTACAACAGCCTTCAAGCAATTGATGTGCCAATTCTAGAGTGTAGTAACCATAATTTCTTTGTCCATCTATTATTTCTGTTCAACAATACTATTATGTTGTGTTTATGCTAGTTACAATGGATGGTTACTTTTATACAAAAGTTTCTGCTCAATAAACTCGAGAAAACGTAAACAACGAGAATGTTTCAATTGTGTGTATTTATATAATCCCCTAGACAAAGGTGCTCCTCCAGTTGCCACCACTAACTTGGCAGCTTGAGATCAAGCTTCTTTTCTTCCGAAGACTCGAATTCATCACGTCAACCTGTAATCCCATGGATTCCAATTGCATCGTTTGTTTCCTATCACAAAAAAGATAATGATGATGGCAGAGAATCCTCTGTCCTCGCCTTCTGCAAATCCTGAGATTATTATGAGAATAAGAACAATGACTGGAAGATCGTGAGAGATCCTTGTCGTTTGTATAAATCTTGTTTTGTAGACATGATATTCTACCGACATCAGTTTTACATTATTGATAATCACGGTGTGCTTTTTCTTTACAACAACATCGCGGAAACCAACAACAATCTTTTCTGCCATTGGAACAAGGTTGAGCGTGTCAATGCACCAGAAGACGTAGTTGTAGCTGCTGATTATCACTTGAAACATAACTTCCATCTGATATTGCCTTGTCTAAGCCTGCTGCCTAAGAGTAGTTTTCTTAATTATCTTGATATTGGATTTTGTAATTTTTTAAAAAAATCTTTTTCCGAGTAGCTGAGTATGTCTTATCATTCGTTATACATGAATTAGTTTTGTACTACTCTCTTTTTGTTTTCCAGGTATGTTCAATAACGCGTGCAGGTTTAAACAGGTTCATGTTATTTACTTGAGAAATCAAGTTTTGGGGAGTCTAATGAGCAGAATCTTCTGTATAAAAGTAATAATCCATTATAACTAGCATGAACCAACGTGTAGCTGTTAAATGACATCATCATCATCATCATCATCAATGTCCCCGAAACTCGAGAAATTATATATTCCACTACACTGTAGGAGGTGATTGGCGTGTGAAAGTTGCAGGCGGCAAGGATTCTCTCGTGATGACTGCAGAAGCAAGTAGCTCAGGTGCAGCCGAATTTTCTAGCTGCAAATCGCCATGAACAATAGGCTAATAGACATGGATAAATATCGAACAAGTTGATGATGAGGCGTTTGAATATCAGATTCAGTAGATCTGGTGGGAGCTGTTCCCAACCCCAAAACATAAATGGTAATTAATACTAATAATTCAATATCATTTGAAAAGGAATTATAAACAACGCAATTGGGATAGATATATGCATTTTCTTTTATATGGACAGGGTGATATATTGAAGATTATTACGGAGTACACAGTATTCAAGTTTCCAAATTCTTTTCATAGAAGAGAGAGAAGATATATTATATGTAGTGCAAGTATAAGATTTTCTCGTGTGCATTTGTCAAATGTGTTGTGCAAATAATCTTATCTATCATTATAAATAAACTTGCGAAAAGAAAACCTTTGTATAGATAAACAAAATATAACAAATTACCATCTATAATATCATCTTCACAACTAAAAGATGCGAAAGCAACAAAATATTCTTTAAAAAGTCAAGAAATTAAATAATGGCAATGTAGTTGATTTCCTATAACAATAATTTAGATTAACTAAATTCTATAAGTATTTTTCAATTATTTCATCAACACATAAATCTGGATTTATAATTTTTATGCCTCCATGGCTCGGTCTTTTTTCGTCCTGCCTCTCGCACAGTTTGCGCATCTGGCATACTTCTTCCGCACCTGCTGCTCCTTTTCTTTTCTCTCCCTGCCGCGAACAGCTGTTGTACTTCTAAATAATTGCAAGTGTTTATATAACTTTGAATCTTTGAAACTGAGTGAAGAAAAAAGTGTAACTAATATTGAAACCGAGCAAAAACTACACTCCTAGTTCATATTCTCCTTATACTAGTACTTCTAAATCAGTAATGTCTGTCACTTTCTGTATTCCAGACCAACGCTGATAAGAAACCTCCGCTCCTTTCATTCAGAACATGATTACTTAAGATGGCCGACTTAAGTTTCCAATCGATGGCATGACTCTCATCTAGAACCAATAATAAATATTAAGATTCATGCTCACCAAAAATCTCGGCAAGAACAAGATCCATTAACAAATCTGTGAAATCGAACCCTATCCCTGACTATGATCTCTCTCATGTACAATTTACTGATTATCTTAGTAACTTCATGACAGTCCTCACAAGCCCTAAAGTTTTTCGTTATCCTAATTACAGTTGGTCTACTAGTCTTCAACAGCCCATAAGCAATGGCCAGTCTTTCACTATGCTCGGAAAGTGCATGCTCTTTTTCTTCATCGCCCACATTGTGTAATATAGCAGAAATCCATGGCTCATGCCCAGAATCCTGGACCTTCTTACGTACTTCACGTAGAACTTCTCTAATCTCCTTAGATTCTGGGTGAGACCAGTCACCCACAACAAACTCATGTACAAAACCATCAATTTGAATGGATGTGCAACCAGGTACAGCTTTGATTCCTTTGTCCTTCATTTGTTTCCTAACAAGGCTCATCTTGTCCCACTGTGAACATGTTGCATACATACTGGATAGAAGCGCATAGTTCTCTGCGTTGAGTGGCTCCAACTTGAGCAGCTGCTTAGCAACAATTTCACCTTTCTCCAAAATCTTGTTCCTCTTGCATCCAACAAGAAGTGTTCGCCAAATTACTGGATTTGGTTTCATGGGCATTCTCAGAACAAATGCATATGCATCTTCAATAAGGCTTGCACGACAAAGTAAATCAACCATGCAGCCATAGTGCTCCATTGATGGTTGCATTCCATACTCAAGCATGCTAGACCAATATTTACGGCCAACAGAAACTAATCCACTATGGGCGCATGCTGATAAAACACCAATAAATGTTACATGGTTTGGTTTCACCTGTTAAAGAACACATAACTAAGCACAATTCATAACAAAGAAGAATTAAATATTTGTACTAGCCTAACGATTTACAACATTATGCTTTGGTTGAGAAAGAAGTCACAGTCTTAGTTACTCTATATTGCCTGAGCTGAAGTGGTAAGACAAGATCATGCTTTAAACTTATTACCTTGGACGCTTCCATTAAAGCAAAGGTCTCTAGCGCATCATCTGCTGCCCCGTGGATTGCGAAACCTACAATCATTGAGCTCCAAGCCTTTGTATCTCTGAGTGGCATGGCACCAAAAATTTCTTTAGCTTTTTCAATACACCCACATTTTGCATACATAGTAACCAACGCAGTACTAAGCTCAAGATCATTTTCAATCGAATGCTTATCAATATATGAATGCACCCACCTCCCCACATCCAATGCCCCTAATGCAGTACATGCTGAAACCACACTCACCATAGTCACTTGATCCGGTACAACACACTCAGTTTGCATCTCCCTAAACAATTCCAACGTCTCATTGAACATCTCAACCCTCCAGTACCCACTTATCATACTACTCCAAGCAAACACATTTCTCTCAGGAATTTCATCAAACAACTTCCTAGCAAACTTAATTTCTTCACACTTGGCATAAAAATTAAGCAATGCAGTTTGAACAAAGGGACTGGAACCAAACCCAGACACTATAACCCGAGAATGAACCTGCTGCCCTTCTTTCAAAGCCGATAAAACCGCGCACCCCTTGAGAACAAAGGCCAAAGTGAAACTGTTTGATTTTGGGTATTCTCTACCAATCAATCTTTTGAAGATAAAAAATGGTTCTGGTGATGGGTTTTGGATTTGGGAACAAGCTCTGATGAGAGAATTCCAAGAGAAGATGTTGGGATTCGGAATTTGAGAGAAAAGCTTACGGGCGTAGTCGAGGTCAGTAAGAGGGGAGAAAGAGAAGAAGGCGAGGAGTTTGGCGAGGGAGAAAGAGAGAGTGGAGATGGGAAGTGGGTGAGTGAGAAGATGAGCGTGGATCTGACGAAGAAGGCGAGTGTTTGGACATTTTTGGATCAACTGGGCGATTCTTTCTTCTGTTTCTTCCAGCTTGAACTTTCAAAAAGTCGTTTGATTTCTACCCGGGAAACGAAACTGGTGGAGTGAGCTCGTATTTTCCTTTTTACTAATGCTATTTTTGCTTACAAGCAAAAATATGACGGATTGTATATCTTCCTTTAATTAAGGCTTCTTATCGTGCACTACAATAATTTTTTTAATCCTCCTTCATTAAATTTATGTTACCATATTATTATATATAATGTTATTATTTATGTAACAAAATTACAACATAAATAATAAGATAAAGTATCATATAATAATATGATAACATAAACTATATGGGAAGAATTCTAACGTACTTAAACTGTATGATAATACATTATAAATAAAAATACCGACCTATAATTTTTTGTTAAATTGAAGTTGTAAGAGCTATTATACTAACTCGGATGTTATTTATAAGTAAAAGTATTGGACAATAATTTTGTCTTATAAGTTAAAATATGATGAATAATATTTGGATAAAATAATTTATAAGTTAAAATATATCGTAAATTTACTAAAAAGAGTTTGTAAGTTAAAAAGAAGTTAAGAGAGAAAAAATAAATATATAATTATATTTGGTCAACTCTATTTATTTTATTTTTACTTGTAAACAAGAAAATAATAAGTAAATTTTACTTGCTTATTTTTTTATACTTATAAGTAAAAAAATAAGGTATTACCAAACATAATTATTTTGAAAACACTGTATAAGTAAATTTGGCCTACTTATAAATATTTTCAAACACGCTCTTAGTATGGCCTAGATTTGAAATTTCCTATTGAGAATCTCATCTTTCATATTCTTTTTCAAAAATTATCTCGTCATTTTTAAAATTTTTAATTTAAAAAATAAAACAAAGACATGCGTCAATTATGAAAGTAAATAAAATATAAATTGAAATACCAAATAAGACAAATAATTTGAACTAATAATCGGATACATATAAGTAATGTAACAAAAAAAAAAATTATTATTATAAACAACCTACAAGATATTATTCACGACTGACGTGTGAAATTAATGTGAATACTTCGAGTTCACAACAATTACTTTATTTTCCATAATTATAACCAATAACCGACAATATTCTTTTATTTCAGTTGATTTATTGAAGATTCGGATTCATTTCTCTTATGATTACAAAGTTTATCTAGGACCATAACAAGTTAAGATACATACCATAAACATTTTTGCATTTTCTGTATCAGTAATAAAGCTAAATTTTTCAACGGCAATAACATCAAAGAAAGAAGGGGGAAAACGGACCGTGTACTAGTGAATAGTTCATGGGAACCGAAAGGTATTTTTGTGTGGAGCCGAAAGAACCCTACAATCATTCATGAATAATATTTTTAAATAATTGTTATTGTCAATTTTATTTTTTATTTCAAAATTAGAGATACATTTTTATCTATAGAATATAAAAAATCATGATATTTTTTAAATGTCATTCCAACTATTTTTACTACTTAATAGTACTTATGATAATTATCATTATAATTACTTCAAATAACATGATAACAATGATATATTAAAACATAAAAAATATTTTTTAAAAATATATCTCTAATTTTTGAACAAAGTAAGTATATTTTAGTGATAAAAATGATTCTTAGTGATATTTATTATTCTGATAATAATTATTTTACTTTAAAAATATTCTTACTCTATAAAGAATTATTTATTATTTATTTATGACGCGTGTAATTACCAATTTGCAAGGTCAAAAGTAAAATAACAAGGAGTTAGATATTAAATGAATGAATGGGCCCTATCTGTTTGACAAAAACAGGGAGTGTTCTGGGGTTCAAAAATTATAGAATCTGCACACTGCAACGGATAGTCATGAAAGCCTACTTTGATAATTAAAATATTTTAGCCTAGACTAACGATGCATAAGTTCAATTGTTTAACCTAATCGTAATTGCGGAGTTGTCGGCGTAATTTATTTTTATGAGCAGCTAATACTTAATGGTGCATTTGGGTTATTCCTTAAAATGTGAATGACAATAACAAGTTTAAAGAAAAAAAATATAATAGTGTAAAACAATGATAACAGAAAAAAAATATATAATAGTATAAGACAATGATAACAAAAAAATTAAGGGAGTTTAAAATGAAATTGACGAGTGCCGAAATAGTTATTCTTTACTTTCTATGTAATACATATATATATATATATATATATATATATATATATATATATCGGTCCTACGCTGATTTTCATATCAAGTTTTCTCCTGTTCTCCATTTTTTATTATCTTTTATTTTATCGTTACTTTTTTTTTTCAATTCAATTTTCTCATTTCAACCTGAATATAAGTGATTGGTGTAACTATGTACAGTGCTACTGAAAATTAACTAAGATTTTATTCTCGTTTTAGTTTTGAATCTCTCTTGATAAAATTGTTACGAAAAGTATAAATATTTGTGAGTTTTTTTTAAGGAGAGACAAATCTAGTAAAATTGCGTGTATCCAATACGAATTAGAAGTCAATCATACATACAAATATTACAATCATACATAAAACTGGTCAACTAATTAAAAGCATAACAAATCATTAAGTCGGTTCATTTGCTAAGCAAAGAAAGACATGTAGGTGCACATATACCAAGCTTAGTTTCTAGTTTCTACCTAAATCAGTTAAAATTTGTGCTTCCTACTAAAAAAACCATCAAAAATATATTTTTTTAAAATTAAAAAATTTAAAATACTACAACATTTTTGGTAGAATATTAATTTCTAACGAAGTTATGCCATATATGTGCAACATCAAATTAGACACCTATCTAAAATTGAAAGGAAGGTAACCTGCCATAATAATAATACATCCTCTTTCCAAAATATAAAATCTTCAGTCTCTAGGACAACCTTTTTTTCTCACTTCTTTGTTTCTTCTGTCGCCGCCTTCGGCTGCGGTGGTGGCGGTGGCGGCGGAGGTGGAACTCCGCTGTCAATGCAGCTCCTGCACTTCCTTTCCACCCATCCATCAATATCATGCTCTCCATTGCCGCCGAAATGCCGGCCGCCGCATAGCCGGGCAATGATCCCTGCTACCACAGCAGCAATGGTTATCACCGCCAACACAACCACCAAAGTCTCGAGTGACCGGTGTGTCGAATGACTCTTTTCGACCACCACCACCACCGGTGCTACCGGTGGCGCCTCCACCAGTGGTGGAAGTACTTCATTGCCAAACTTCTCTACTAAACTTAGCAAAAACCTGCCCATGTTATGAACATAAAAGTCTTTAGTTTTTACTAGTGTCTTTAGTTTTTACAAGTGTGTACTGATCTAATGGCAACTTTGAGAAAATGTTACACCTAATGGGACCCTTAACTTTTGAGACATTGGATCTTCTTTATGTTTGTAGTAATTATTTTTGTAGCTTTCTTTTCTTTACTTTTTAATATACTTTATATTTTCTAAATAAGCAGGTGGGCTTCTAACACAGTTGAAAGGCCAAAAAAGTGATTGAGTTTGATAGTTTTTGTACAAAAAAAAGTTAGAAAGTTACAGCTGCATGTGAGTTGTAGTGAGGTAAGTTTTATAGAATGGCTTTGTGAAATGTGAGAGAAAACTATTTAATATTCTTTTCCCAATTTGTCCCTAGTGAAATCACATGTTTTGTTCATGTTTATGTGCCCCAAGAATCTACCCAGTTACCACCAAGTGGAGTAAAAAAAAAAAATTCATCTTTATTTTCTTTTGTTTTTTTGTTTGAAACTTCCCCTGTTTCTCTCTTTGGTTCTAGTGACTTGGTACTATCATGGTCAGTATCCTCTCAGAGTTGGTCATTTTGTCATTTTGTAAGATGTATGATCATAGAAAGAAATCATCTGAATGACTCAACTGACCATGAAAAAACAGACCGTGAAGATTTTATGTTGCAAGATTTAAATGTATCTATTTCCACAATAATATAAAATATAATCATCCGTTCTTTCAAATTATTACATAGATTATCTAAATAAAATTATTTTAGTGATATACAAGTTCTAAATACAAAGAAAAATATATATGTATCCGGATGAGTTTTGTCTATAGATATTTAAAATCAAATAAACGCACTCAAACATAAACATAGATAGTCGCTGCTTACTTGCACCTCTCTTTCTCCAACATGGGTAAAGCTACTAAATGGTTAAAAACAGAAATTGCCCGGATAGATCAGAAAAAGAAAGGCTGTACTTAAAACATTGCTAATGTCAAAATGGAGTAATGAGGCCTTGACTGCTAATATTATAATTGATCATGAGAAAGGAATATGAGATTTAGATAAGGCTAACCTTCTTATAGAAGGATTGAGCTGATTTGTTCCATTTGATCTGACATCTAGCGCCTTGTTCTTTTAAGGTTACCACGTACTCTTTTAAAATTTTAGTTTTTCAATAAAATAAACATAAAAATAGAACATTTGTCAATTGTAAAGTAAATGAGACATAAGATGGAAAAAAAAAATAAGTTAGAGTAATCAAACTCGCTAATCAAAGGTATTTGGTCTTAAAGACTCCTTTATCCACCTTTGAGCAAAAGGATTCCATTTTCTGTCCAATTTACAAGAAAAATTAAAATTTACCAAGAATTTATGGAACTTGGATATTACACCATAGGGTTCAGCTATTTCTTTGGCAGTTGATTAATAATGGTTTGGTTTTGGACCTCAAAAGGAAAAAATTGTGTACTAGTTTTGTTGACACCTGCCCTTTCTGTGAAAATCTTAATGAAATATTATGGCATCTGTTTTTGCATTGTCATTTCTAAAGATCTTGTATGGTTTGCACTCTTGGGAGTTGGGAGTAACCACAAGCAGTGTACATACTTTTGATGACCTTCTTCGCAGCTTGGGACAGTTGCAGGTTAAAAATCAAAAGGATCTCCTTTCGTCGGAAATTCTTGGGGTTTGTGGGAAATCAGAAATTCTTTAGTTTTCAATGAGCATGAACCTCTAGTTGATTCTTACCTCCGACCTATGTTACATAGACCCTTTGATTTGCCTCGAAAAAACTCGTTTCCGGCATTTGACACCAAGAAGGTGACAATTCATTCTAGTGTAAAAATGTGTGAAACTGAGATGTAAACCCGTATTGAGTTCTTCAAAGTGTCCTTATCAAACCGGACATCAATCGGCAACAAGGACAGAGAGATTTTGTTTTTACATAGCTGGAAGAAGTTTAAGAATCCTATCACTTATAAAACTGGCGACTCTTTTACAAGCAGATTTATGATATTTGGCAGGCTCGCCTCAATCGAAATGTAGCAACAGAAACAAGGCAGAAGCAGATAAGCAAAGCACAAGTAAATGGAAGTTGAACTTGAAACTCGGATGTTATTGGATTATATGTCCAGGAGGAAACAGTGTTAAATGGGGTTTCCAATACATGGCCTTCTCGTCTCTTCGTGCAGAATATTTAGCTTATGTTTTTCCCCCTCCTATCTTGGTTTTAAGCCCATTTGTATCTGCAGCTGACCCTTTAGTTCAGTCTCCTCCCTTAGTATTAGAGAGGAGTTACAATCCCCCAAACACCCCCACAACAACCCCGAAAAAAATCAAAAAAATAATAATAATAACAATCTTTTCCGACCATGTCAAGTCGCAGGTAAAACTACTCTAATTGTTCCGAAATTAAAGGTAAGAGTCAAAATTAAGTCCTTAACATCAATTTTATTTCTCTAAATATTATTCTGGTAATCATATTGCTTGCATAAACAAGATTGTGATAATCTGTTTTAAATATATTAAGAATTTCATGAGGAATTATTATGTAAAATTTAGATAACATTTCTAAATTGAAAACAGACTAATCAAGTATCAACCAAGTAACATCTAAGAAAATTTTATGAAACAGGAATTCTAAAATCCTAGTGAGTAGTGATATGGGAGATAAAAGAATCAAACTCTGCCCGAGTAACACCACCTTCTGCTACAGATCCCCTAATCGCTTCACCCAATTCCTCTGCCCTCTTCCTCATTTCCACAGAATCCAACAGTTTCCTAACAGCTTTCTCAATCATCAAAGATGTCACAAGTTCTTCTCTACGATTCCAGTCCCTCACGTACACACCAACTTTCAGCATTTCTGCAACTAAAAAGGCATTTCTGGGCTGATCAGAGTGCATTGGCCACGCCGCTATCGGGACCCCCATTGTTAAGCTCTCCATACACGAACCCCATCCGCAATGACTCATAAACCCACCCGTTGAAGTGTGTGCCAAAATCTCCAACTGGAGAATCTATCTCTCACAATCGTCCCCTGTTCTGACATTCTTTCTTCAAACCCTTTTGGCAATTCAACTCTTCTTTCGTCTCCTGTCACGTATATGTCTCCTCTGTCCGCATCTCTCAATACCCAGATGAATTTTTGCTCGCTTTTCTCTAACCCCATAGCAATCTCATGAATCTGCTCATCTGTTAGTGAAGTTGTTGTTCCAAAAGAAACGAACACCACCGATTTTGGGGCATGTTTATCTAGCCAAACCAAGCATTTGTCGCGTTTCTCCGATGCTGATTTTTCTTTAACATGATCTGAGATTGAGATAGGATTGAAAGGGCCTAAAGCAAACTGTTTGATATTCCCACCATACTCTTGTAGTAACCCAAAAGACTTGCCTTCTACTACTTTGGGTACATTGTGAATGACACCAGAAACAAACTGACTTGAAAGTTGAATTGAAGAAACCAAACTTTCCATGAACTCTGAACTGACACAGCCGTCACTGGACGGAGCGTCTCTCAGTGCTTCGTAATCAACCATAGAAGGTCTTCCCATGCATTCCCAGATGAACAAAGAGCGATCAAACGCAGAGACGCTCTGCAAAGCATAAGCGAAAATCCCAACCTTGAACGCGAGGCTTGGCTTGGCGGATGTGGGAGGTGGCACTGAGCGTTGGAAATGAGTTCAAATTTGAATGAGAAAAAAGAAGAGTTAAAGCTAAAGAACAAGAATCTCACATTGGAAATGAGATGATATGGAGTTTACTATTTATATGAGAGCAATTTTATAGTGAGTTAAATAGTTATGACAATATTTTACTCTACATGTCCCGCTCACGTGCGCCTGCGAAGGGGGGTGCGAATTTTGATCCAACCAACAGAACCTTGCGAGCTTGTGAGCCTGATCAACTTGGGTGGATTTATTTTCCAACCAACAGAACTTTGTGGACCTGATCAACCTGGGTTTTGTTTCAATTCGGATTTATTTTTTCAAGTGGAGAGAATTAATTTTAAATCAGCAAACTGGTTTTGTTGAAACGTCTGTAACGTTTGTGACTTTAATTCTTGTAATGGTTGAAACGTCTGTAACGTTTGTGTTTTTAATTCTTGTAACATTTTCAATTAAATGATTTGTGACGTTTGTACAGAATTAAAGTGTTTGGTTGTTCCAAAGGTGTCTCTCCACAATATAAATAGAGGCTCATATTCTAGGTTTGAATATCCCAAATCAAATTGTCATTGAGTTCTCTCTAAAGTTCCTTCTTCTTTCGGTGTTCGTTATTTTCTCAGTTCGAATGTGAGATTACTTCATGCAGAGTAGTTCTCATAGTATCCGTTATATCCTGAGAAACAGTAGCTCCAATTCTTCTAGCACATTTTGTGAGAGAGTTAAACTGTTTTAATTTTGTGAGAGGGTTAAACTGTTTTAATTTTGTGAGAGGGTTAAACTGTTTTAAGGACAGAGTGATTTTCACGTGTCTCGGATTTACGTGTGTGTTTGACACTCACTTTCAACACTAAAGTAGTGGATGGGGATGTTGTAGGCGGAGATGAGCGGGGAGAGGTGGAGTTGGTTGAGATGGATTTGGGCAGGGAATGGCACCATTACAATCACCACTTGGGGTAGATTTGTGCTATTCACTTGATGATAAGAGGCCATTGGAGGTGGAAATTGTTATGCTCTATGAATATGAATTCTTGATACTTTTGCTGTTGTAGCAGGAAGGCGAAGGTAGCTCCTAAAAGATTTGTTTCTTATAGTGGATAGAGGACCGAGGAGATGGGCCATCAACTTATATTCCTTTCCTTTTTCTTATGACTTGTCTACAAGTAGATGTGTGTTTACTAATAATATCTTGTGACTTGAGCGTCCAGATTTCATTCATTCTAACTGGTCCATGTGCTTTTCTCCACAAAACTTAATAATAATTAGATCCAATTTGGGTCACTGATAGAAATAGAAGCTTCCAATTGATAATTAAATTAGTCTAATTGTTTGATAGAAATAGAAGCTTCCAATTGATAATTAAATTAATCTGATTGTTTCGATTTGAATTTGGTGAGATTATATATTTTTATAGTATAAATTACAACTAACTAAATCTAGAATCTATAAATACAAATGGGCCATACTCCGGCGGAAGCACAAATTCACCAGGCTGCATAATTCCTCTTAGCAAAGATCTATTTACTATTACGAATTTATGACCATAAAGTAACTAATATAATCAAAATAATTAAACAATAAACTACTCCAAACAAGTAATTGAAGCTTGTATTCTTTGCTCAACTAAAAACCATTTCTTAAAATTAATTAACTCGACCTTTACCATTTTCTAGGTTCACCATATCATGAGATGTATGACAACATCTTTCATCGAACTCGAGAAAAAAAAAACAATTCACTAATTATGTGCCTTAAATTAAATTTTGCTAGATGAATAAGTGAAAAACCGAGTAATCAATGATTTAAAATTTCCGATTGCATTTTATGTTCTTTCTTGTCACTAAATTAGCCATGCAATCCTTTAGGAATTTTAAATCCTTTAATAAACTAAAAAAAAAATAAGAACATTAAAAGAGCCACGTCAACTATAAAAAATATCAAAAAATAATGAAACTCAATACCACACAAAATGGAAAATATAGACTTGTGTTCAAATTGCTTGTATGGAGTTTGTTCAGAAGACAAACAAGGTAGGGTTACTTTGCGCTTGCTCAACAGCACTGGTTTTTAAAATGTCCAAATTAATATAACACATTCAATTCAGCCAGTCTTTCAGATATTTTATTCAATTTTATCAACTCGTATATATTCCACAGGCAAAACAAATATGCTATAACAGAACTAGAAGAAGAAACTTTAATCGCAGGTTTGCCATTCCCATGATTTGGCAACAGAGGCTAGAGTTATCAAGCATATCAGTATCTAATCAGTTATTATTGGTACCAAAAAAAAAAAATTAAACAAATCCTAAAAGAAGCCTAACTACATTCAACACGCAAATTATAATTTGTCACAATAACCTAATGTCAAACATCAAAAATTAATTGACAAGCTACTAATATTCCATAAACTACTAGGTAGTTTTCATTGTAAATGTCTAAGGAACCAAGTTCTCAATATTTCAAACTATTCAAAATGATTAAGAACACACTGGAGCCAAAAGTACAGAAGGTATTCCATCAAAAAATGCGTCCAAATCATCTACACCAAACTCGGAATTTAGCCTGAAATGTCATCCCCCTTCTAGGAGTATATAATCTTGACAATCTTCTTGTCTAGGGAATATAATTACTACTACCACTTGGTATTCTATTATTTATAACAAAGATAACCAGCAACTTACCAACAAATGTAAATTAACAGTATAAAAATCACAAACCATCAAACTCACTTCAAGCCAATCGACTCAAAACTGAACTGTTATTAATCACAACAAAAAACAAGTCATATGGAAGTTTGAGATAGAACACAATGTTCAAGTGCCAATAATATATATTAAGATGACCTAATAAAAAATCATTCCATTTCTCAGAGAAAACATCAAGCATCAGCTGTAGGTTCCTCAATGTAAACTTTGGTAGTAGGCTTTGCCAACATATCTGTGTACTCTTGAAATGGAGATTTTGTGAAGCGAGTTTCCCTCCAAAAGTCAGGAGTAAGGAACCCATAGGTCTTCAACAGACAATCAAATGTAGCCTGAAATTTAAGATATATACAGAATATGAACATCCTTGCAATACAAATGTATGGAAAAGGAAATTTTTTAAACAATGATGTCTAATACTAATTTCGGTTGTGTAAAGAAATTGGGACTATAGTTGGGCAAGCAAAGAATGAACTGACCAATACCCAAAAAATATTTAGAATAATAAAATAATCAGACACGAAATTTTAGATGAGCTGAACTATTAGAGTTACATTCTATCAACATCCAGACTTGTATGAATGCAACAAATTAATCAGTTTTCTACGTCATTCATCCATGTAACAAAATGTCAAGTTGCATTACATTTTATACTAATATGACCAATTCCAAAATTGAAGCAGATTTTAAAGTTTAAGAGCAAATCCTTTCTTAAGGTGTCCTTCGCTGAATTCAAATTGTAGCTACATTTCTGTTAAAGAAAACATTGAAAGATAACATAAACCACCTGGTGGCAATAGCATCAAAATGAGCAAGTCTATACATCAAAACATGGAAAGTAATAGTCATAAAAACAATTAGCACAGCTATACGCCCCTGTTCGGGAATGAGTGAATGACCTTTAATCAGCTTTTGATATAAAAGTTACTTATTTAGCCAAACACTTCCTACTTTTCCTTCTATTTATAATCTAAAATATAGAAGTAAAGATCACTTACTTTTTTAAAAGTCAACTTTTAGTCTAAAAAGTGATTATAATGCAAAAAGTAGTAGTTCAAGAACAGGCCCTTCATGTAATTATCATACATGGATCTTAAAAATTACAAAATAAATTAGATTTAACCAGAGTAAAATTTATAATGTCAAGTTAATAATTATAATCGAACTAAGCGAGTTCATAAAAAACATACCTTGACGAAATTTCCAAGTGTCTTAGTGGAGCCACGAGATGAAGTAAAGACATCCTCAATACCAGCAAACTGCAACACTTTCTTCGGAACCCGAGCCGCCACAATACCCGCTCCACGAGGCGCCGGAACCATCCGAACCGTAACCGACCCACACTTCCCTGTAACCTTACAAGGCACTGTATGTGGCTTCCCGATCTTATTACCCCAATAACCTCTCCTCACCGGAATAACAGACAGCTTCGCCAGTATTATAGCTCCACGAATCGCCGTCGCCACCTCTTTGCTGCATTTCACGCCCAAACCGACGTGACCATTTCCATCTCCGACGACGACGAAGGCCTTGAACCGGGTACGCTGACCAGCCCGGGTTTGTTTCTGGACCGGCATGATTTTCATGACCTCGTCCTTGAGTGTAGGGCCAACGAGAGTATCAATGATCTGATACTCCTTGATTGGGAGAGAATGGAGGTAGATCTGTTCTAGGGATCGGATTTTTTGGTCTTTCACGAGACGGCCAAGCTTGGTCACCGGAACCCACTTCTCTTCCTCTTCGTTCTTCCGGCCAGCTCCACGGCGCCCACGACCACGACCGCGGTCTCCTCCTCGGCCTCCACGACCAAAGCCTCGTCCGAAACCGCCGCGTTCTCCTCCTCTTTCCGCCATGATTGTGTTGGGCAGTAGGGTTTTGGGGTGGATGAAAAGATGGGAAAACGAGAGCGGGAGGGTGAAACCCTAGATTTGGAGGCTGAGGGTTTTATATACTCCATTTTGGCATAGGCAGGTAGGTAAGCCTTTCAGTTGGATTGGGTCGGATTTATGACTGAATTTTGGGCCAATATTAAAGGAACAGGATCCAACTAGTTGTTCGGTTCAAAGTACATTAATAACACAAACACAATACCCACAAATAAATTCACATTAATAACTAACATAATTATTTTGAATTGTTTTGTATACTTATTTATTTGTGTATCGATTAATATGCACTGCGCTCTCTCTCTTGTTCATAATAATTATCGTTTGATTTTTTCACACTTAAGTTTAGATTAATTTTTTTATATGTTAAATATTTTGTTGGCTAGTATCTTTTTAATATATAGATGTTTGTTGTTTAACTATGTTAACTTGTTTTTTTTTTATTGTTGGAAAAAATATTAATTGATTTAAAAATAAATATTATTTAATTTCAACTTGAAATGATTATAGAATACGAAAAAGATCAATCAAATCAAAACACGTCAAGCTTCTAAATATATTAAAAAGTAGCGGTAAATCTCGTGCACAGCATGAGTAATTCTAATTTTCTTATAAATTGTTATTTTCTAATTTTCTTCAACATATAAAACTTGAAGATAAGTTTTGTACTCTATTAATTTTTCAGACTCTCCAATCGGGTGGGGCTGGTCTTTCGACTAAATCCCCTTAAAAAACAACACGTGCATGTCTCTCCACATGCGACTCACGCCATTCGAGGTGGCTTAGTCCAGCATTCATTTGCAAATAAATTTGAGTCTACTCAATCTCGGAAGCTAATAATGTATAGGCAGCGTTATATGTTGTACCATTGACTCTGTTAATTTGCTTTATTCTATATATAGGTGATGTATATATTTAAATATACGAGATAATTATTCAATATATTTAAATAATATAAATTTGACAAATTTAAAATTTGATGATTAAATATTAAAATATTTATTATTATATTTCGTGTAAGTAAAAAATTATCGATAGAGCTATTACTCTTTGTATGTCAAATAATTTTTAAAAAGTACATATTATTTGATTGGTGTTGGTTATCGTAACTATTTTTTTTATTTTTAAGTAAGATTTTTAAAGTACATATTATACGACTTCTAACTCCTTTTTTTGTTGATCTGAAACCCCTTTTTTGCTCATGACTAAACTTGCTCATATTCTACCCTTTGAGTTAGTACCCGTGGAAAGTTCCTTACTATGTGATCGAATCAGTATTTGCATAGGTGTTGCGTGCGGTCCTTGACCACAAAATTAAACAACAAAAATATAGAGAATTAATAGTTATTAAGTTTGACTAAATTTTAACATGAAAATATTGACACACTTTAATCATCTGTTTTAGAACGGATGAATAGAAAAGTTTCTCTCTCAAATTTACAAATAGAGTAAATCATAGTAAAGTAATAATAAGATATTTAAGAAACAACAATTTTATTACAGTAATAAACTAACTGACTGGTATTTGTAACAAAAATATTAAAGTAATATCAACTATGTCGGACAAATTAAATAAAATTTTGCAAAATGCAATGGACATATATGCGCTCTCCCTCCCTTTCTCGTTCTGTGATTGAGGTTTTTGGCCCAGGAGACGGACGACAAATTAAGATTCTGTAACTGCTGCTTTTTTGCCTCTAAACTTCATCTATTTCTCATTTTCAGGTCTGCACTCTTCTTCTGCTTCAGACTTGTTCTTTAGAATTGAATGGGTTTTGATTTTGCTCTCATAGCTGAGCTGTGCTGTGTTGTGTTGTGATTTATTTGATCGATGATGGCTATTTGCCATTCGTTCTTACTGTATACTCCAATACTACAACCAAAAATATCGGAAATCCAAAAGGATTTAGTGGAACCAAACGTCTAACACAATCTATTGCTCTATATATATATATATATATATATGATATGATATGATATGATATGATGACGTCAGTAATATATGGGTGACTCCCTCAACTGGGTTGCTTTCCTAAGTTTTTCTTGATTACGTCGTCATGTTCTCTCCCTTCCACCTATTGACTTCGTAGTTTTTTTTAATGAGTTATTAACGAAAAAAACTCTGTATTAATAGAAAAGTAATCGATTGATATGCCGAGAAACAAAAAATACAATGTGTATTATTTGAAAAGTATAAATCCTTGTACACAAATAAAATTACAAAAGTGTGTAAATGAAAATAAAATTGAAGTCCCCATTTATTAAAATAAAAAAGAGAATAATAAAATTGATTTGTTAATTCTTGTGAATTTATATTTGTGCATAAATATAATCTATATAAAAATACACCATCTAAATTAGTACTCTCTCAATTTCAAAATTTAAAATATGTATTCCTCTTTTTGTTGTTTTAAAATTTATTTGAAGTTTGATCTAGTTAAATTGTAATAAATTTATGATATAAAAATATAAAGTTAATGTGAATGTATTTTATTTCAAAAAACAAAATAAGTGTTATAAAACATCTAAAAAGTAATTGTACATATAAATTTATTATTCTAAAGTTAAAATATACATACCATAGATTGATTTTTAAGCTTTGACCGATATAAAATTATTAAATTGAAACACATTTAAGTTTCCCGCCAAAATAAGGGAATATTTTTTTCTTGCCAAAACAAATAAAATAGTCCATATACTTTATATTTAGTTTCAATTTAGTCCATATACTTTTTAATTATCATTATAGTACCTGTACTGATTTTTAGAGTTTCAATTTGATCCAACCTAATAAAATAAAATAATAAATTACTATTAACTTGTTTTTTAATACAATTTTAATTAATTAACTATGTTAAAAAATGTCTCTTCCAATATTGTATAGACTTTACATTTAAAAAGTAATTAATTTTATTTCAAAGCATTAAAATTGATTTGAGAAAAAAAAAATCTATCAATCTTAGTAAAAATTTATTGAGAAAAATTTTTCTTTTAATAAAAAGAAATTAGGGCTAATAACCCAGTTGAAATAAATTAATCACTTCATATATTATGTCCACTAATTCGATGTTTCCCATAATCATTTATAGAGGTATGGATCAACATTTGAGGAAAAGGATATATCAATATTAGTAAAATGTAATTTTTTAATAAAAAATATTACATTAATTTGAGGTTACATACATAAATCTCTCAATTCATTAGAATTTATTGACAAATAATTGATTATTTATTATTATTAAAATTTTTAAATATGCATAGATTTTTTTAAATATGATAATTTTGTTTGAAAAATAAATTTTTACTAAAACTGATAAATTTTTTTCTCAAATCAATTTTAATGCTTTAAAATAAAATTAGTTAATTTTTAAATGCAAAGTCTATACAATAGCAAGAGAAACATTTTTTAATCTAACAATTTAATTTAATTTAAATTATATTAAAAAATTAAGTTAATAGTAATTTATTTTATTTTATTATGTTAGATCAAATTAAAACAATAAAAATTATAATAATAATTAAAATGTATATGAATTAAATTTAAGGGCAAATTGGGTACATACCCCTCTAAACCTTTCTTATTAGGTATTTATCCATACAAACATTAAATTATGGTATTTACCCATAAGTTCTTTGTTCCCTTATATATTTGTCCAAAAAAATTATTTTTAATCAATAAAAACAAATTTCACTTAATAAAAAAGCTATTAATTTGGAATGACAGATATACCCTTCATTTGTTTCCCTCCTTCATTTGTTTCCCTCCAAATGAAATATATCATTTCTAAACCTTGCTTCATTTGGAGCTGATTTTGAAAATGTGAGTTGAGCAACATCCTTTTAATTATATCAGATCTTTTTTATTTAATGATTGTCGTATATTTCAGTGTCATTTATGTTGAGTTGTGTTTTTATATAAACATATAAATTCTTGAAGGAGGAAAATAAGTAAAGTTTAGAAAGGATATACTTCATTTGGAGGGAAACAAATGAAGGGTAAATCTATCATTCCAAATTAATAATTTTTTTTATTAAATAAAATATGTTTTTATTGATTAAAATATGTTTTTATTGATTAAAAATAATTTTTTTGAGTAAATATATAAGAGAATAAAAAACTTATAGATAAATATCATAATTTAATGTTTGTATGGATAAATACTTAATTAATAAGATTTAGAGGCATATGTATTGAATTTACCCTAAATTTCAATTAGTAGACTACTTCATTTGTTTTGCCATTTTTTTTCGTAGTAAAAGACAGAAGAAACGAAGAAGAGAGGGTAGGACTTGCGACGACTATACCAATTCGGATCTGGAACTTTCGATTCCGCGTAAAATTCAAACAATTTCAACGCGGAATTCGAAAGCCTTCAGATATGTATCTATGAAAATTCAGGTTGATACATTCCTATAATTATATTCAAAATCCAATTTTAATCAAAGGTTTCATCGGAAAATTTGATCGGAAATGGGCACTCCTGCATTCCCTAATCTAGGAAAGCATTGCTCTGTTGAGGATTGCAAGCAGATCGATTTCTTGCCCTTCACTTGCGATTGCTGCCACGAGGTCCTTTTCTCCTCTGTTTAACTTGCTTTCTAATTCGTTTTCTTTTGAAATTTAAGAATACAGTTTTTAGGATTATTGATTATCTGGTGCTGTTTTAGATCCTGATAGCTATTGTTTGTGTTGATTAAGATTGTCATGAATAGGATTAATAGCGGTTCTTCGGTATTTTTGAACATAAAGGTCAAAATGAAACTTTTTCCCTTTTGAAACTCAGCCAAAATGTGCAAATCTTCCATTTATTTTGAGTTATAATTTTGCTATGCTTGGTCCTACTTTGTTTGATGTGATGTTAATTATAGTAAGAATAAGATGAAAGTTTTGATGAGGAGTTTTGGTAGATTCAAATCAACTTTAATAGATATAGTTCAATCCTAAATATGTCTACTTTTATTTCTTTGTAACAAAAAGGGTTGTAAAAATGTTCATATCCACCTTGTATGAAAAAATGATAGTCCTCTCTCTTATTTTTAACAATTCTATTTGTTCTAATCATTTAGTTAATTGTATTTCAAATGGAACTCCACGAAAGTTTCAGAAGTAAATGGTTTGGGGCTGTCCTAGAATTAGTGGTGTAAACGGTCCAATATGGATACGAATATTCCTATATCCGTATTCGTTTATTATGAGATATTTGATAGGTGAAATGTTAAAATTTATTGATTTTATCTTCTGTTGCTGTCTCTTTATGAGGGAGCATTAGAAACCTGAAATGTTAAGAATATTACAATGGGGAAAAGATAACTGTGTGAGTTTTCACCTTCTCTCCTTCTGGGGTTTGGGTTCTTTGTTTTGAGTCCATTCTCTGTTAAAGAAAGTTAAGCCTGAGTTTTCGAAGTATGAAGGAAGTTGGAGGGGTCTTTGCAGGGAGAGAGAGGTCAGGAGAAAGAGCAATTGATCAGGAGCATATGACGTCCTCCGTTTCTTTATATGTATTCGAGTCATAGAGTTATATAGGGATTATAACCTCTCTATGTCCCTCCCTCCATGGAATTATAAAATTGAAATTATATGGGACTGTATTTAACAGTCCTTTTCTTTTTCCTCTCCTCTTCATTGTTGTTCGGTATGATCATATTTTGATGCAGCATAAGGCAATAGCTTATTTGATCTCTATTCTTATGCTAGATATAAACATGTGGCCTCGTTCCCGTTTTCAAATTTTTTGTTCCCTGTGCTGATGTATCTGGAATTTCTGGTAGGTATTCTGTCTAGAGCATCGGAGCTACATAAAGCATCAATGTCCAAAAGGAAACATACATGATGTCACTGTTGTCATCTGTCCCCTATGTGCTAAAGGAGTTCAATTAAATCATGATGAGGACCCAAATATCACTTGGGAGTCCCACGTTAATATTGATTGTGACCCTTCAAACTATGAGAAAGCCACCAAGAAAAAGAAATGCCCTGTCCGTGGCTGCAGAGAGACCCTAACATTCTCAAACACTATCAAGTGCCGGGACTGTGAGGTAGAACATTGTTTGAAGCACCGGTTTGGACCTGATCACAGTTGTCCTGGACCTAAGAAACCAGACACAGCTTTCCAGTTCATGAACTTCTTGAATATAAGTAAAAAAGAAGACGCGAAACCAAACAAAGCTTCTGCCACATCTTCATCCAAATGGACATCGGCCTTGGCAAAGGCAGCTTCATCTGTTCGAGCTTCAGCTGAGGCTGGAATGGCAAAATTGGGTAGTGAATTTAACCAAGCATTCCAGACAGGCCAAAGTAGCAGCAACAGCGGCAGTGTACCTGCGAGCAATGGGCAAGTAGAACAATGCCCAATATGTCGTGTAAGGTTTTCTTCAGTTACAAGTTTGGTGGATCACGTGCAGAAAGTCCACGAAAAGGATGGCACGCGACCGAGTGTAATGAAGGTGACTCTCGATGTCTGCCCAAAGTGTAGTAGAGGTTTTCGTGATCCAGTCGCCCTCGTGGAGCATGTTGAGAAAGACCATGCGGGTTACTCAAAAGCTTAGAATGAGAAATTGTCTGAGATAAGAATTTAAATTGCAGAAACTTTCCTTATTTTATTTATTCTTGATTCAACTTTTCAATGCAGACAACTATTGACATAAATTAAGATGTCACAATTTGAAATTGATTTTGGCTGAAAATTGTTGTATATGGTAATGAAGAAAAGATGTGTTGCATCCAAATTTTAGGAATTATTTAGTTCTTTACTGGAGTTTGCAATTCTTTATGATCCTCAAATCCTATGTTGAGAAGAATGATGAAATGTAACATTCATAATTTATTTTGGGATTGAGTGGTGTTATGAGGCGGTCGCCAATTTATTTACCAGTAATTTTTTTTAACAGAGGAGAAGAACATCTCCATTAATATTAACAAAAAACTGCAAATATGAACATATTTTATTACCTCTATTATATAGTATGCTATATTTTTAAAAGAGCTAAGTATAGTATTCTATATTCATCAAAACATTCACAAACTCTTTTTTCTCTCTCTACTTCTTTTCCATTTCCTCGCCCCTTTTTCATTTCTAAATCATGCTTATCTCTCTCTTCTCAATTTGGCACTAACTCTTTCTTCTCCCTCTTATACATTTTTCTCCTTCATTTCTGTGAAGATCTTTGTCCCATTTTCGTTTCATTATCATAGATATATTTATCATCTTTAAACAATTTTTTGTTAGCATAATTTTGTAAGAGTTATTATAGTTTGTAAGAGGTTTTAGATTTGATCAAATTTTTTATGTGTAAAGTATGTATTTGATGGCAAAAAGGCTGAGGCGATCTACAAACGGAATCATCCTTACACTTTTAATATATAGTAATTTATTTAAAAATTCGAGTACATTTAGCATTTTATTATTTTAATAGTATTTGTTTTGTTTGAGTTTTGATTGATTAAAAAAAACGGACATCAATTCTAGATCAATTTGTTTATGTTAATACATTATTCATCCTCTGTTATATATATATATATATCATAAAATTGAAAAGTATTTGTTTTTTAATATTTTATAAGCAAAAAAATTAAAATTTCGTTTAGAATAGAAACATTAATGGATTCAAGCAGACGATTATGATTTAATACCGAAAAATCGATTTCCAACCGATCCAACTGCCTACAAGATACGTACATGGGTATGTATGTACATATATAATTATATATACCTACCAAGATATATATATATATATATAGGTAGGTAGGTATGTATAAGTGATATAAGCACGTCTACAAAGGCTAAATACGTACCGTTGTTGGTGTTAGTGTAGGCTGTGCATTTGGACATGCTCTATGATCTTGCAGACCCGCAATAGCCGGCCCCTGATTTTATACTATACTTTATATATATATATATATTCATATATCCATAACTTACAAATTCTAAAAAGATATATACGTACATATTCGTTTTAGTTACATAGCATAGCATGGAATATATATGTATATATTAGAGAGAGAAATGTAAGGGTGGGTAGAGAGAGAGAGAGAGAGAGAGAAAGAGAGAGAGAGAGAGAGAGAGAGAGTAATAATCTAATGAATATCTGGGTTAAACCGAGGAATTAATTCAATTCTGGAAATTCTTCTTATGTAAATGCTGGATATTGCTCAATATTTTTGACAGCCTACCAGCCTTCTGGTCTGCTCTTACAAGCATCGATCTGGAGGTAGGTTTTTTTCCCAACACATTCTTCATTTACATTCCATTGATATGTTTATAGACATTTCACATTTCTAAATATAAATTGTTTATTGAGGTTATATTTCAAATTCTAATCCAATTGGGTCCTCTTGAATTGATCCCATTTCCTTAGAATTATTGATTTTAAGGAATTTTGAAATTAAGTGAGCTTAAAATTCTTTAATTGCAGGCTGGTGATCGACGGTATTCAAAGCTTTGAAATCCCTTCTCATTTCTGGGGTTTTGGGGATTTGCAAATATTCCTGACCCAGAAAGGAAAAAAAGGGGCAGAAATTGTTATTCATCCTAAGGAACTTAGATTTTTTGTGTGTTTTTTTTGGTGTGCTTTGCCAAATTAATACTCCATACATTATAGAAATGAGTGTTGTTTCTGGGTTGATTTCGAGACAAGTCTTGCCAGTATGTGGGAGTCTTTGTATAATCTGCCCGTCACTGCGACCAAGGTCTAGGCAGCCTGTGAAGAGGTACAAGAAGCTGATTTCCGATATTTTTCCTCGGTCTCAGGTTAGCTTGGTTGGTTTTGACTTTCATTTTTTTTTTTGTTGAGATTTTTCCATTTTGGAACACATCACTTGGTTTTGTACTAAATGCTGGTTTTGTAGCTTGTCACATTCACATTTTCATTTTAATATGCGGAATTACTTATTGTGTTTGAATATATACTTAAAGCTTTGCATAGGATTCTCGACCTGATGCACACTACATTGGAAGATTATCTTAGTTGCTAGTTTATAATATTTATATTTCTAATTAGTAAGTTCATTAGCAATGTACCGGAAATTGATAAGTTATGCATGATGTATCTACTTAAGGGATTCTAATTTGATGTACTATTGAAAGTTAAAACTCCCTATGTTCTATGGTCTCTGGCATTATAGCTCATTAAACAACTCTCAAGAAACCCACTAAATGTGCTCTTTCGATGATTATAAATATCATGTTAGTTTGTATATATTGATAGTTTCCTTGGTGGGTTCTGTTGACTTAAAAACTCTGGATTGTTATCTTCAAGATATCCATATACAATTTTATTAGATATCCATGGTGAACTACACGTAATGTACCTAAAGGCTTGTTATGAATATTGATCCCTATTGCAGAAGGGTAATTACGTTCATCCTCAAAATAATTTAAGGATACATTATCTGTTCTTTGATTTCTCACATATTTTATTACACAATCATTTTGCTTTTCCTGGAGTTACAGCCCTGGAGTGTAGCTTACCATTTTCTTCATTTTTTGGGTATAAACTATTGCAATTGCAATTAAAAGATAATTTTTTTCCCCCAAAAGTATGTCTCGTACATTTTTCAGAAATAAGACCTTAGATTGGTTTATTTAGAACTCATCTTTTTACCAAATTTAGGCTTATTTTATTAGTCTGGTCCATGTCTCTAATAAAGTAATAGTTCTCTGTTTCATAATGAAACAATTATCATCCACAAAAAGAAGAAGTCATCTTTGAAAAAGGATGTCCAATTATTGTCTTGATTGTATTTTATTTTTCATATCATGTTGAGTTCTACCCTTGCATCTGCACATTGAGCAACTTATTATATGGTTCTTTAGTGATGTAGTTCCAAAAGTTCGTTATTGTTTGAGCAAATCTTAGGTATATCTATGTTATAATCCTTATTATCTTGTTTTCCCAACATACACTTTCGTTATATATTACAATTTTTTTTAGTGACTTATAGGATCAAGAACCAAATGCCCGCATGATAGGGAAGCTTTGTGAATATGCTTCAAAAAATCCTTTCCGCATCCCCAAGGTAATGTTTTGGTTTTAGTTATATTATTCTTTGCATCAATATCATAAACTAAGTGGGATGTTTTTATCATGAAAACTAGTCGAACCTGCAATGAGTGACGACGGTTTCCATTTATTTTTTGCAAAGTCAATGGTTATTATGATGGGCATTGCTGTTAGGCTTTTCTCGTTGAACCCTTTATCTGTTTATTTGAACCTTCTGAAAGTAATGACCTCTTGCCATGTGGTCTTTTTTTCCATGCATCTTCAGCTTCACTTTGAACAATTTTAGGCAACACATATATAATCTGAGAAGAGTAGGAGGACTTGTGATTTCGTCGTTGTCAAATGTCTGATGTTGAGGACTATTTATGGTTGATCTGCATTTTCAGCAATGTTGCAGCAGCTTGAGATAAAAAAATATGATATTTTCATTTGTCATTTTTTTTGGTTTTGAGGAATTTCTCGTAGATCTTGTGGATTTCATAGGTTGCCAAATTATCAGTTGAGAATTCTTAACTATTAATTTCATATGCCCGAAAAGAAAGTGAAAAAAAAAAGTTTTACAGGTATAGCTTCTCTCAGACTCGCAGATCATAATATTAATTTACTTTGTGGTTTCTCATACCTCTACTCTGGTCTACACTTCTAGTACTGAGAGACCCCGATATTTTATTCCAAAAATTCTACTTTTCTTATTAGTAATAATATTCAGATATTGGTAACCAACAATATGGTAGACATAATGTATATAGTGCAACTCAAATCAGGAGTGTTATATACACCAGTTCGACCCCCACGCATACGCACATCATATATATCCATATAGATACAGATCTCCCACATATTCTGATGCGTCATGAAAATTCAAAGATTTCTTCTTAGTTGATTATACACTATATCTAAACAACCTTAGCTAGAAATGTGCATAAGAATGTTACTATTTTCTCCTTGTTAAGCATGAAATATCTTGCATAACTTGGGAGTGTTCACCCCGAACTGAGAAGAAAATATTGTTATCCAGAAGATGTAACTTAAAAAACTTCTGCCATTTTGTGCGAATAGCAAAATTCTTATAACCAGTGCAGTATTGAATTCTTGTGAGCGGCACTTTTCATCGGCTATATCTTAATTGAACCAAAATTTAACCTGACATTCAGATCTCGAACTTACTTGAGCAACGTTGTTACAAGGAATTGAGAGCTGAAAATTACCAATCTGCAAAAGTTGTCATGTGTATATACAAGAAATTGTTAATTTCGTGCAAGGATCAACTGTAAGTTCATTCTTAATTTTATTTATCTACTCTATATTTTCTTCTCAATGCTCTTCGTGAATTAATTAAGACATCAACTACAATGGCCACATATCCAGCTTTCTAGAAAATTTGCACATTTCATATTCAGATGAAGATTTGTTTAAAAATGCATGATTCAATTTGGAAACAACCTGTAGTTACCAAGACTAACTCATATATGATTTATATCTTGGAGGTAGACTGTTGATATGGAGTAGAAAGTTCTTTCAGTGAAGTGAGGTAGGGAGGACAGACAAATTTTTTTTCAGAAAGTAAATGAACATATCAGAAGAACAAATAGTGGTCCTTCAGTGAAATGTCTTTTCGTTTCCCAGTTATTATGGATGAAAGTTTAGGTTGATTACTTTTAAAACAGGAGTGTACGTGTATATTAATGCAAGTTAAACCCTTTGATGCAAAAGCTGGTCATTTTTTAGATTTCGTACCAGTTACAACCTTTGAAGTTATTTACAGGCCTTTGTTTGCAAATGGCTTGCTAAGTGTTATGCACACTCTGCTGGATCAGACAAGCCAGGATGAAGTCCTAATAATAGGATGTCAGACTCTTTTTGACTTTGTAAACAATCAGGTATTTTTTGTTATTTGTTTTCACAAGTTTAGTCCATCCCTAAATATTTTCTTCTTTTTAAAGGGAACATTTATCCTATTTAAATATGATTTATTTTGCAGAAAGATGGAACTTATATGTTTAACTTGGAAGTATTTATTCCAAAGCTTTGTCAGCTAGCTCAAGAAGTGGGGGATGATGAGAAAGCAAAAAGTCTACGTGCTGCTGGACTGCAAGCTCTTTCCTCAATGGTAAATTGTTTGTGAGCCTTCCTAGACTGGGCTTTCTATTAAATGTTGAAAGAAGAAAGTAAAATAATGTATATATGTGACAACCTTGGTTCTCTTAAAGGCTTCACATTTCACCCTACCAACAGGATGGAAAAGAAGATAAAAGGTTTCTCCAAAATATATGAAATACAAATAGTCTTTCCAACTTCATTCCATATTTCCAGTATCCAAATTCTTACTTTTGTAGGAACAGTTCTGTCTACAAACAGTTCACTAACTTTCTTATAGGAGTACCGTTATTGAAACTCTACTAAAGCTTTGTTGCAATTAGTTGGACAAGACTTTGTGATCTGAACTTCAATATTCTGGTCTCTCAGGAAATCTCGTGTTGAACCCCAAGATATCATGTAGTCATATATAGTTACACACACACACATACTGCTGTGGATTCAACCATTGCCGTCGGTACATCAGTATTCATCAATGATGCGCTTCAAGCGTTAGATACGTAGATTTCATATTTCCAACTCAGAGTACAATTATCTCAATCCAAAAATATTTGATGTTGTTATTGTAAAGGATTGAGATATACTGTAGTTGTCTATGCATGGCTTCCTTGGCCTGTTCTAAGTTCTAAATACTTAGAATGAAGTTGCAGGGACCATCAATAGTAATACAATATGAAACTTGTTCTTGAATTAATGTTATGTAGCTTAAACAAAGACCCAAAAGCATGGGAAATTGGGAATCCTATTTATGGGCATTCTCATTTATACCATTTATCTCAGATTATCTTCTTCGTTTTACCAATTTGGTTTTGCTGTTGAATTTCTTTGAATTTACCTTGAAATATAGATTACTGTTGAGAAAATGGAAGGTCTTTGAGACCCTACAATGGAACTTCATTGGAAGACAAGAAGCACCTGGACAAAAATGAGAATATAGATAATCAAGTTTGGGTTACTTTGGCATTAGATTGCAGATCTTAGTAACATGAGAAATCATATGAACCTGGCAAAGCAAAGCATCACACCATGGCACTGCTTCAGAATTAATACTTTTCTTTCTAGATTTTCAGTGCTTTGTTTTTCCCGTATTATTTTTTTTAATATAGAATTCCATGTCTGCTTAAAAATCTCATTACGTTTTCTCTTATGTGTAGGTTTGTCTGATGGGTAAATATTCCAATATATCAGTTGAGTTTGATAATGTAAGCAGACTGCAATTTATATTACTAATTTATTCCCGATGTAGTTACTAGTTTGATACCATGTTACCATTTTTCTCTCTGGTTTTGGATCATTTCACCAAATTTTACATGTCTCTTAGTTGCCTTTTTATATTCTTTTTTGGGGTTACATTGCCTCTTGCTAATTTCATTTGTATTTTTAGCTTTGTTCATGAATGAAAATAAGCATTGAAAGTCTACTCATATTCATAACCTAAAAATACTAATAACAATCCCTTCGCGATAAATATTCCTATGTATTGGGCGCTACTTCAAAGTGGAGGCTCCTGCATACATCTTACATGTCTAAAAACAGCTTTGTAGGTGAAACAACAGCCAAAAGCTTAGTCAATGTTTTTGTGCCAGATGGAACGAATATGAAGACAACTCTTCCGACACCCATACATCTTGAGCTAGTCACCTCTGTTATGTCAATAATGAAAATTTTTGCAGCCAATTAAATTGTAAAACATAAAATTCTCTAAGCTCTGGCCTATATGAGAATGTAGTTAAAAGTTACGTTGGCCCTTCTTTGGGTGTCGGTATCCTCATATTGTACAAACTCCTATATAGCACCATGGTTTTGGTTTATCCTTTAACAATTTACTTTTTTTGTGTATTTCTTACACGAGTATTCCAAAAAATTCCTCAGTTTTATCTAGTTGACTGGCCTTTAATATCATTTTGCAGAAGATATTACCATGAAATTTCTATATTTAAGTGACATATCAGTATGCGCTTGATCTGGTCTTCAAGTGCTCTCTTGTTGAACATATGGCCACAAGTTTAAGTGTTTGACTCCTGGAAGTAGCCTCTTTAAGTAGAGGTAATAACTTTTATTTACAGATAAAAAATTCTTAAATATACCAAATCGATTATACTTCAAATTACTCCAAATTTACAGGCTCAAACTTTCCATCAACTTTTTAAGTCACAAGACTTCTAATAATATATGGTTGATTTAGAATCAAGATTAGTTTGCTCCCTTTCATCAGTTCTGCTAAATCTTTGTTAAGAAGTGAAATACCGAAAATATCTTTGTGTAGCAAGTCACTAGTAACATAGTTTGTAGTTGTACTCTGGAAGATGTTTTCGGTAATTTGGACAAACTTCAAACAAAGCAGTCTAAAATATTTTATTTTCTTATCAGATTGTGTCAGTAGTGTTGGAAAATTATGGAACTCCATCTAAGGAGTTCCATGTCCCCGACCAGGACCGGTGGGTTCAAGAAGTGCGTAAAGTTGAGGGTCATACTTCTCCTTCACCCAAGATCCTGATGAAGGTTCCTTCTTGGAGAATGATTGTGAACGAAAAAGGCGAATCTATTGTGACAGAGTATGCTTTTGACATAAAGTTCCTGAATGATTATGTTTCCTTTTAATCCATATCGAGCAAAAGAAGATCCAACTACATTACTTGTAGTTCTAGTAGGCGACATAAAAAGTATATTTTCTTTCGACAGGGAAGATGCCAAGAACCCTTGCTTCTGGTCCAGGGTATGCCTCAATAACATGGCCAAGCTAGCCAAGGAAACTACCACCATGCGACGTATTCTAGAATCTTTATTTCGTTACTTCGATAACAACAACCTATGGTCTGATGGAAATGGGCTTGCTTTACAAGTCCTACAAGAATTGCAGATTTTAATGGATGAGACTGGTATTAAATTTAACTTTTTATTGTTTGTTTTCCTTAGAGAAAGCCTAGACCTATTTTTATCGTTACACTACTGGTAATCTTTTCTTTCATTGATTCTGAATGTGCATTTAAACCATGAACTCCTGATATTTCTATCATCATATGATTTTGCAGGGCACAACACACACTTTCTGCTTTCTACATTAGTCAAGCATCTGGATCACAAAAATGTTCTTAAACAACCTGATATGCAGCTTCATATTGTTGAGGTTACCACTTCCCTTGCTAAAATAACAAAAGTTGAACCATCTGCGGCTATAGCTGGCACTCTAGGCGATATAATGAGGCATCTGCGGAAAAGCATACAACTTTCACTGGATGACACAAATGTAGGAGCTGACATAATCAAATGGAACAAACAATTTGGAGCAGTGGTGGATAACTGCCTGGTGGAGTTAACATCTAAGGTTACATTCATCTACTCAGCGTCCTTAGAAACATTACGTTCTGCTCCTTATTATGTTATTCAATGAAACTCTATTGATATTTAACCAAAGTTCATAGTTTTTTGATTGGTTACAATGTTCTTTTCCAATTTTGATTCTGTGAGATTCCATTAATTTACAGGTTGGAGATGCAGGCCCAATTTATGATATTATGGCTGGGATGATGGAGAACACCTCAAATAATACATTGGGAGCAGGAACCACTATTTCTGCTGTTTATCGTACTGCTCAAATTGTGGCCTCTCTACCAATTATGTCATACCAAAACAAGGCAAAGCTCATTTTCTTTTCTTTTCTCTGTTTTTTCTTATTTCTAGTCTCACAGATGAAATTGATTTTTTCCTTAGGCATTCCCTGAGGCCTTACTCCACCAGTTACTCACTGCTATGGTTCATCCAGACCATGAGACAAGAATCGGAGCTCATCGTGTCTTTTCTGTTGTCCTTGTTCCATCTTCAGTATGCCCTCAAGGAAAAACAATAGGAGGGTCAGAGAAGCCTGCAATTTTTTCTAGAACGCTCTCAAGAACTGTTTCTGTCTTTTCATCTTCAGCTGCCCTGTTTGAGAAGCTTAGAAAGGAAAGGTCTTCTTCGCGGGAACACCTAAATCTGGATTACCAAGCAAATGGTATTAGTGAAGGGGAACAGAGGAACAATAATGGCGGACTGCTGGAGAAAATAGGGTCAACTTATAGTCACACTTATAGCTCAAGAGATCCAAATGTTTCTTCAGCTGTAGTTGAAGATTCTCCTGACAATTTATACAAAAAAGTGGTAGGTTCTCGAAAACTCTGGAAAGTGATATTCTAGACATGCAAAGAAGACCTATTCAATATTGGTTCATTACAAGCCTTCAAGAACAGGCAATTCTTAGTGTTTAACCTGCTTATCATCCAAATGGAGCATATCCTGGAGTTCTGTCTTCCATTATTGTCCTAGTGAACCCATCTACTTATCAGCTGCCAATTTTATTTTCTTAACTTGCTTATAAGCCAGTTGGAAAAAAATCCTGGAGTTTCGTCTTCCATTATTGTCCTAGAAATGATCGCTGATGTTAGATTCTTTACTCTCTCTTTTTTTTGGGTTTAAATCTGTGGTGGATTACACTTTTAGTTTTAGTTCGGAGATCTAGTTCAATTCTCCTCATTAATGATGAATCTTTCTATATTAAAACTAGATGTTTTGTGTAATTGTTTTCCTTTATCTGTTTTGTTTTTTTATTTTTTTCATCAGGAGGCCATCTCTCTCAGGCTTAGCAGCCACCAGATTCTCCTCCTCTTTTCATCAATTTGGGCACAGTCAATTTCCCCTGCCAATGTACCCGAAAATTATGAAGCCATTGCTCACACATACAGCCTGGTTTTGCTCTTCTCTCGGAGCAAGGTAATTGCAAAAAAATTGTCTTTAGTTAGAAGAATTATAATTTTATTTGCACCAAAAATAGTGGAAATTTTTTCATAATTATACTTGTGTGGCTGTTGTTAGTAATTAGCAGCAAAGCAAAGATAATTCCAAAAGGCAATCCGAAGAAATCACCACACAAGGTGCAGACTTTTCACCCAAATATTGGGCTACTTCCACAACCAGAGATAAAGCTATCTCAAGTCTCCAAGAGAATACGTGTAGAATCTTTATTATATATACATTATACAGTAATACCAAGAAAAAGAAAAAATTCGAAAAGTACAGAAGTCCTTCCCCAACTTTTGTTGAAGGCCATTATAGAGAGTTCTAACAATATAATAAAACAAAATCTCACATATAATGAGTTCCAGCATTATAAGAAAGTCTATATAAGTTGAAAAGTAATGGCTGGTTCAAGTAATTACTTCCCGCATTGAAGATTGTGAGAAAGTCTGTATAAGTTGAAAAGTAATGGCTGGTTCAAGTCACCTCATACAAAAGATTAATTTCTTTTGACATGGACTCTCCCTTGCATATGGAACATTGCTTCCATGCTAGTTTGACTTCCTCAACTAAACCTCATCCAAAATTAGGTCAACTACTATAATCCTTTGCTTCCGTATTCCCTATCAAGGGTCATGACCCATGTGATACCATCATGCAGGCATATCATTCTTCACTACTTTTATATAATTTTGGTGTCTCTCTCTCTCTCTTCCTCTCTCTGCCACAATTTGTGGAGGACAAGTGAGAGAATATTTATGTTTTTAATCATAAAGAGGGCAGATTGAGGGGCAAAAAAGGGGATTTCACAGGGCTCTACTTGTTCGCCACCAATTGTAGTGGACGGCAGAATGGCACTACAATTTGTGGCGGACAGGAGAGCCCCACTCTCCAATCTTGCCATCCATTTAGGCCTTGGACGGTGGAGATTGGGCTGGAAAAGTATGTACCTTTTTCAAGCCATATCCCACATAATATATATATATAAACCCCTCTCTCTCTCTCTCTCTCACACACACACACAGATGTAATCGATCTTTCTTACTCACATGTATAATCTTTCTTACCTCTCTTCATTTGTCCACACTATCTCGATCAATCATCTCGAAGTTTCTCCTTGATTGGTGCAACCTCCATTGTCTGACTGTCTTACACTCCTACAAATGTTTCCACTCCTTTTCTTATCCATTATCATACTGCACATCCAACTAAATCTATGCATTCTAATAAGTTAAATAAGATGAGCTAATTTGCATCTATTTTTACAGTCACATGGAAGACTTTTTTTTGTCAGATAAATCCGTGTAACATTGACTCTAGCATTTTTAAGGTTCATTAACTGTATTCTGATCTCCCAAGTTAAGGAAATATAGTACCCACACAGAATATTAGTACATTGTGCAGTGTCTTTCTTATGAATTGACCAAATTTGAGTACCCCTTCCAAAAAGACAAGAAATTATGAGAAATGCTGCCAACAATGTTGATGATAGCGCTAATTGTTTGAGTTCTGATGTAAATTTAATTTTTAGTAGTTATATAGGTGGTTACTTGGAAGTTACTTTGGCCTGTAAAATCAAACAATGCTAGGTGTTTAGGTCATTATTGGAAGAGAAGAGTCATTGTAAATTCATTGTCCGCTGACATGAGTTATCTTTGTGGAGTGATCTCAAACATCCTGCAGGATGGTAGATTCCCGCATGGATAGGTGAAACATCGTGGAGTGATCAATTCTCTGAATGGATAGGTGTAATTTATCATTACTTATTATTTTCTATATTTTGAAATCTGTCATCAGTTATTACTTCTGATAAATTCTGTCCAAAGTTTGTCAATTGATTTTTTCAGTAAAATAAAACCAAACTATTTATTTTTCTTGTTTAGCAGTTATTCTAAATATTTTATGTCACTTTTTCAGAACTCCAGCCGTGAAGTTTTAGTACGTAGTTTTCAACTAGCATTTTCCTTACGAAGCGTTTCTCTTGCTGAAGAAGGTAGGCCTGCAAATTTACACCAATTCTGTAGTTCTAGAGTTAATTACTGCTTTCACACAGTGCACATGGTACTTTAATGTTGCTACCTAGAAAGGAATCATAGAATAATAGCTGATTTTAATTGAATATTCCCATATCTGGTGTCAATATATATGATGGCAGAAATCAAATACTACGTAACTGAACAAGGGATATGAGCAGGGCCTTTGGAGGTCCATATATGTGTTTTCCGATTTCCGAGACCTTATCCATTATGTTAGATGCTTACTGTTTTAAGTCTTGACAAGTCTGATGCTTCTCACTCTCTTAACAGTTTAATGTCAGATTTTGTAAGGAAGTTTTAACTAGCACAAGAGAAATTTTATTAGTTTGCCAGCTGAGTAGCCAGCGCATTAACTGTAAATGGTCCTTTGAACTTATTAAACTCCCATAAAATATGGGTATGCACAGATGTATTAGACAAAAAACTAATGAGGGTCCTGTGCATACTGGTGCAAGATCATTTTGACCTTAAATTGCTAAAAAATAAATTCTTTCTGGTACTATGTGATCTGTATCAGCAATAACGCGACAGCAATCAGACATGGTGTAGTTGTACTAGCTACAGTAATCTAAAATCCTTCACATTCCTTCAACTGTCAGATGGTTAAAGTCATTCTTTAAACCACTTTGGACTTGTCACGTATTAGTGCTGAAGGGGGCTGAGAATACTTAATAACTTAATTACAGATTTATAAAAATATATGGAATTAGTCACTCATGATTTACTTCATATGATAGCGAGTCAAGTGGAAGCATTGAAGTCAACTTGTCATTAATGGAGTATCAAATATTCTTCTGCTCATGGTCTGATCCCACTATTTCTGCAGGGCCATTGCCGCCATCACGTCGTAGATCCCTTTTTATGTTGGCAACTTTCATGATTATCTTTTCATCCAAGGCACACAATATTTCTTTTCTTGTTCCCTATGTCAAGCCAACTATTATAAATAAAGTGGTAAGAACTCATGGGCTTTTGTTTGCATAATATTGTTATTCACTGGAGGACTACTAGTTGCTACTCCTTTCCTTCCAATGTCACAGATACATTTTCAAAGACATCAATTTTTGAAGACATTTTTAATTTTCTATATATGTCTCACACATTAGTTAGATATAGAGTAGTGATAACATTATCATATTCAATCTAGTTGGGAGAAACAATGACATAGTCAGTTCTACTTTATATTCTAATATACTAGAAACGTATTCTAACTTTGGAATGACATAAAAAGGACTTTTCTCTCTAATTAGGATGGAAGGAGTACTTCTGTACTACAATGTTCTTCTTGCCAAGCTTGCTTATGCAAGTGAGAATGATTTGTTCAAGAAATCTCAGTGTCTTTGAAAACCAGTCCCTTTTGTTTTTATCTCTGCATACTTCATCACCAGTTTTTACCCTTGTTGCAGAAAGTTTGTATTAGTATAGCTGAACCAGTGTTTTATAATTTTGTCAGGTTGATCCATTTCTGTGTTTGGTTGAAGACTGCAAGTTAAAGGCTATTGACGCTGAAGCTGGCCGTCACAAAATTTCGTATGGATCCAAGGAAGATGACAACATTGCTTTGAAGTCTCTTTCCAATGCAGATCTCAGTGAGACACAGACTACAGAATCCTTGGCTTCTGTGATAGTTAAAAGTTTGGAAAATCTATCAGATGTAAACCATTTTCTCCATGCTAATATATCGAACTTTAGTGATGATTAAAAGACAATTTTGGTCAGCAACTTCTATTTCAAAGTAAGGCGGCCATACACTTTTTTTCTTTTAACCCTGTTTTATTTGCAGTCTGAAGCATCCGCCATAAAGAGGCAGTTGATGAACAGATTTGTGCCTGATAACATTTGTCTTCAAGGAGTATTCACAGATATCCAACAAAAACTAAATGAGCCTAATGACCAAAAATCCCTAGAAGAGGTAACTAATTTAAATTAGGGCTTCAAGAACATCTGATTTTGGATTCTTTATAATGCCCATCTACTCTGCAGGATGCTCTAGTTTTTGCTGCTGATGATTCTTTTCAGGATTCTTTTGAAACTCATGCTAAACAAACGGCTGCTGATCTTATGAGCGTCAATCAACTCCTGGAATCTGTATGTTCTTGCAATACTTGATATATCTGTTAATGCTTTCATTTTACAGTAGGAAGTCAATTACCCAAGGAAGCACGAAGCAGCACAAATATTTGACTCTAATAACGAGGAATTGTTGTAGCCATTGCTAACTTTGAAGTATGCTGAGTAATTCATTCAATGTGAAGTATCTCAGCATAAGACATGCTCTAAAGCTGAATTTACCCTTGTCAAGAACTTTCATTTTGTACAAAATGATCCATGATGTTTGTTTTTCTTCACCTCCTCACCTCCACCCCCCAACCCTCAAATTGAGATAACAAAGCAACCAATTGGCTTTTGTCTGGAGCATTGCACTGACATGAATATTTATTTCCGTTGACCTAGACATGCTTCTTACTATAGTGAAGAGTGAAGAAGTCCACAAAGAAGAAGCATACTCTGCACAATTTTTGATGTATTTGATCTGAGAGACCAAACACAGGTTGCGGAAGCTTTGTTTGTTCAAGTGCAGAAAATAACTTTAGGTTGATTCTATAAAGAATTTAATCACCAAGAATCAATTCTAAAGGATCGATTGGAATAGTTTGCTTAAAGAAATTAATCACCCACAAACTAAACAAATCTGGTTGTGAAAGTCTAAAGGAATTAACCACCAACTTTCGGATAACCGTAAGTAAAAACTCACACAATTTTATTAATCAAAGTCTGCCCTTCTATACATTATGAACAACTATTTATAAGTTGAATAATCAATAAACCCTAATTCTAATTAGAAAGAACTTACAATGGAAAGAATTCCATTATGGAAAGATATATAATCTAACAAGGAAAATAAACATTCCAATTTAAATTGAAAACAATCTCCAAAACAAAACTGAGAAAAATAACTATCGGAGACTATAGTCTCTGATGACGTCATCGCCATTAGTCCCCGATGCCCTGATGACGTCACTAGTCTCTGATGCCTAATCTCTGATGACATCACTAGTCTCCGATACGCGTCTTAGTCCCCAATACGCGTCTTAGTCCCTGACGCGCGTCTTAGTCCCCGATACGTGTCTTAGTC